>VWZY01004284.1:314166-341233 GCA_013399075.1 Chloroceryle aenea
TGGATTTTTTGTATTTCTGATGGCCTTCTTTATCATTTGTTTAAAAAAACAAAACAACCAAAAAAATCCAAAACAAAAAACAAACAAAGAACAAACATTGTTGTCATTTTAATCCTCTGTATAATTGGTTGAAATTCCATGAAATGGACTGGTTAAAACTACTGGAGAATTAGCAGCACACCACCAACAACTGTGTTTTATTTCCTCCTGTTCCTAAAGTGCCTCAAGCTCAATTCCAGACTTTATCATTTATGCATTTCCACCTCTAGCATACATGAAAACAGGTACCCTTGGACATTGTTAGTGAGCTTAACAGTCCCAGTACATGCTACAAAACACCCCGTGACACAAAAACAACACTTTGTGTGCCTACTTCAGAAAACAAGCAAGGTTATATCTACACAAGGAGGTGGACAAGCTATTCCCTACTGAATCCAAACAATCTTTTAGGGAAGCAGAAAGCAAGGGATAAAAGACTGGAGGGGAGGAGTGGGGAAACACACCAGAAAATTCTCAACAAATATATGATCTCTGACACTAGAATTTATGCGAACACAATTTCTGAATAGCTCACAAACTACAAATAACCCACAAATTTACTAGAATTATTTGAAATATTTGCATTTCTTCCCCACATGTTCTGTTCTGTGGCATTTATACTGGACATTACATACACTAAATGTAATGTCCTTTAGAAATCTACTCATTTTTCAGTTTCATCAGGAGAAATGCAGAGCCTCATTTTAGTACCAAACTAAGTCATCATAAACTTGCTGCAGTAAGGAACAGGAACAACTCAGTCTTGATGATGTGATGGCTCTCAACAGCAACACATTAATATGTTTAGGAGAGGAACTGGTGAAGCAGGCAGGGAAAACTAAACACACAACTGACGTGTTAGCTTTGGGAAAACACAGAGAAAAATACCCTAACACTGAGATACAGTCCCTGTTCAGTATTACTTTCCATTTCCATTTTTACTCACTCGTGTCACAGGTAGATTTCTAGTATTTGTACCCTTTGAGATATTTCTCCCTTTTTCTCAAATGCTCCTTGCCTGGGTACCCAAACAGTGCTTTAAATTCTTGTATTTGAAAAAAAGAAAGAAAAAACCACAAAGAAAACCCACACAGAGCCTACTGGTCATTAATAGATTATTTCAATGTGACTTAATAGTACATAGTCATTTGACAGGTAAGTACATGAAAAAATATCCATACAGTGCAGAAGGCTCAGAGGCTTACAACAAGCAAAGTAAAGGCAAAAATAAGAGAGAGGGGAACTGTTAGTAACCAGTAACATGCACTTAAAGGGAATAAAAATACAAGAACAAAAACAAAACTGTAAAATTGACCTTGCAGGGAGGAAGCTGCTTGCCATTCTCAACCTTGCCATTAACATAGCATGCAGTGACATGAAAAATCATGTCATGGTGGATACAGAGAAACGACAGCATTGAGATGTGTGATTATCTGAAACCTATAGCACTGGAAAAGCTGTGCTCTGCTTAAGAAAAAGGTCAAAGGGAAATCTACAGCAAGGAACAAACCTTAGTGCAGAGACAGAATGCTGCATACAGCTCATACAGGAAAGTGCAGTTCCTCAATTAGTAGCCTAAATGGAGAAAGCACTTAGACCCCTCCAACCCCCATATCAATATTCAGAGGAAATAAAAATAATTCTGTCTAGAAAATCCATGCAACCAGCAAGCACTGGAGACAATAAGTCACAGTCAACCTCATGTTAAGTGGGTCTGATTAGACCAGTGTCAACAGGTTACATAACACAAGTCTCATTTGTGTGAAGTGCCACGTGTCTCTGCCGTGTCCGTTTCTGTTAATTACACAAATCAGAAGGGAAAAGGGTCTGGACATGGCCAGATCAAAGGTACCAGAATGCTAAGTTGTGTCATGGTGGACTCACTTGAGAGAAGGGATGCCATCCAGAGTAACTTGACAGGCTTGACAGAAATGGGCCAGTACAAACTGCATGAGGTTCAACAAGTCAAAGTGCAAGGTCCTGCACCTGGGTTGTGCCAATCCCAGGCACGATTACAGACTGGGTACAGGGTGGGTTCAGAGTAGACCTGAAGAGAAGGACTTGGGGGTGTTGATTGATGAGAAGCTCAATATGAGCCAGCAGTGCACTCATGCAGTCCAGAAGGCCAACTGTACCTAGGATGCATCAAGAGGACTGTGGCCAGCAGATCAAGAGAGGTGATTCTCTCCCTTTACTCTGATCTTGTGAGACCCCACCTCAAATACTGCATCCAGTTCTGGTATCCCCACCATAAGAGGGACATAGATCTGTTGGAATGAGTCCAGACGAGGGCCACAAAGACGATCCAGGGGCTGGAGCACCTCTGCTATGAGGACAGGCTGAGGGAGCTGGGACTGTTCAGCCTGGAGAAGACTTTAGGGGGACCTTATAATTGCCTTCCAATATCTTCAGAAGAGTGTCCAGTGATAGGACAAGGGGAAATGTTTTTAAAATGAGGGAAAATAGGTTTAGATTGTATCTTAGGCAAAAGTTCTTCAGTACAAGGGTGGTGAGACTCTGGAATAGATGGCCCGGAGGGTCTGTAGATGCCCCCTCCCTGGAGGTGTTCAAGGCCAGGCTGGATGAGGCCTTGAGCAACCTAGCCTAGTTGCGAGGCATCCCTGCCCATCGGGGGGAGCTTGGATTAAATGATCTCTAAGGTCCCTTCCAGCCTAAGCTATTCTATGATTCTATGTCGTACCAATTTTGTTGTGTCTCAAGAACCTGTTACAACCTGAAAATGCAACTTTTGTTTAAAATCAACATTAAGTTACAACAGCCAGACAACTGCGAGACTCAGATATCTGATTTACAGATACAGTTTGTGGGTATGAGAAGAAACAAAAGGATATAAGAGAAAAATAATACAATTATTGCAGGAGGCAAAGTTTTCACCAGACAAAATCCCCAACTACCTCCCTCTTCATTGCAAAGAATAATACTTTTCAGATGTGGGTGGCATAGCAATTATGTTATGAAAAATGGGAGAAGCATGGTTGAGAGATGAAAATGATGCCACAGAAGGGGTTTGTATGCTAACACACAGTAGCTGTGTTCCAAGAATGTGAGAAATCAGAAAGTCATTTGAAATGGAAGAACTTGCCACAGCATTGTTCTCTTCATTTCAAGTAAATTAATTGCTCCTCTGCAAAGATGAGCAGTCATGTACTGCAAGCACCTATGGTTTGCCTTCTCTACATGCCAGCTTGGTAGTAGCCCGAGTGTGTGAGGAAATCTGTTGATGAGTATGCAAAATGGTTTTCTCATTGCATGCACTGCAGAGAACAGCATCTAGCTTTGAATAATGTTAAAAATATAATAGAAAAACTACCCATATATTAAAAGATGTTTCTCAAGTGCAGGACTGAAGATGATCTGCTGCTAAGCAGTATGATGTTCGACTCCATTTTGGAGGAACAATGGTCTTCTGTGGAAGGAAAAAGCATATGTTTTCTACTCAAGATCTTACTGTTAATAATCCACTTGTCAAATGTCCATTTTCCTTTGAATAGCGAGAAGCCGCTATGTCATCAGTATCTTCTGTTGCATCCAGATAACCCTAAATGACAAATGGGCATTTTAGTTGTCGTGTTCTGTTCCATATTTGGTCAGTCTCTGTCACTTAGTCTTGTTTCATATATGTTCCACTCTAGTTAGATGGTGCAGGATACACTGAAAATTCTAGTCTCTGGATGAATTTTACGTTTTCCACACCTTGGCAGAAGCACATAGCGTAAGGGGAGAAGATGCTGTTCCAGTTTCAGGTTCAAATGCTTAAGAACCCTGACAGCTATCATCCTCTGAAATGTAGCTTGGAAACATCATGTGTTTCCTTAAACCTTATGGCAGGTATTTTGAAAGACTCTACTTTTAGTTTTAATGGAAGTCAAATGTTCAACTAATATCTGCTTTACAGCTATAAAAATCTCACGTGGTGACCCACCTCTCACACTATTGCTTAGTCACTCACTCTTTTTAACAGACTATTCAAAGTCAGGAGTCTCAAAGACTTCTATGCTAATCAGGAAAACAAAGCAGAGAAGAAATGCTGCTCTGAGAGTTGAGCTGTCGCAGTTTATGCAAAGGTCTGCAGAGCATTTGTCGTTAGTATGCATAAAACTAGCTGTTTCATTTCTTCTCCTTTGCTCCAGTGATTGAACTGAAATAAAAAAAGCTGAAGTGATGCAAAATTTTCTGTTACTACTTTCAGACTGTAACTGCATGTTTAATATGGAGCAGAGGGAAATCAGGACAAGCCATCACTCTATTTGGAGCCAAAATTTTACATACAGAAACAAACATTCCTCATGTTCTTAGAACAAGCTTCCTCTGCTGGTCTCTTCGCTTTCTAATGTGTTCAGGGCACTGTTACCATCTCAGAGAAAAAAAGAAGTCATAGATATTTTATACTCTAATGAAAAAGACTATGGAGATCCAGGCACAGAAGAGGAAACTGTTTCAGGAAGACAGAGAGATAGATGTATTCTTCACAAGCAAAAAACCAAAAACAAACAAAAAATCCAAACAAACAAACAAAAAAACAGACCAAAAAAAAAAAAAAAAAAAACCTCCAAAAAAAACCAAAAACACCAAAGACATCCAAATAAAGAGAGAAATAAAACCCTGCCATTCACTTCTATTCTCCTCACTGAGTTCAGAATTCAGGTGATATATTTGAGTTTAAAACTTGGCACAAGAATACATAATTTTCTTTCTTGCCCACACAACAGGAAGAAACCAGTCTGATAACACATGTAAAAATTCTTTCCTTTACACTGTTGTATACATATGTGTGGACTTTAAATAAACAATGCTACATTTATATTGTTGAATATTTAAATACTGCACCAAAAAAACCCTAAGGCAACATGTTCAGACTGGGGTGTTTCAGGTAGAGACACTCAAAAATTAACGGTGCTTCACAAAAAGTCCTAACAACAGCTCTGTGGCTAAAAATTTTTGTCTGCAAGCAGATATCAAAAACTAGAAAGATGGCTAACACTTAACCTATGCACTTAATTCATTTTGCACAGTAATGATTATGTTTCTCAGGAGGTGTTACAGAACTACAACTACATAATTGCTCAGCATTACTAGCTTATTAAGGTTAGAGCTAGTAGGACATTAATCTCATGGTCTCCTGTGGGGGTTATAAAATGAACATTGTCCAATTACTTCTAATAAAATAGCTGAGCATGTAATGAATACTGCTAAGTCAGGAATTCAACACACACCTCTCTAGATAAGGTGCTCAAACTTGAACATGGCACTAGATTTAACTGGTTCCCCATGCTCCTTGATAAATATGTACTACACTACATGGGTTCCTGGGGGTTGTTCATTTTCACTGTCAAGAGCAATATTAAACTAGAGAAACAAAACACTCTTTCAATTTTCCAGCTGATCTTTCTGTACAGGTAATGGGTTTTCCAGATAAATGTAGGAGCAAAGCAGCTAAAAGCCTTTTCCCACCCTTTCATCTGATAAATTCCAGCAATCTGCATAGTGACACATGGCATCTCCCACACCACTGCTGTCAGCTCCCATCACCCAGGAATGAGACTGAAGGACCCTCAGCTAGCTCCCCTAGTCAGCGAGGCAAAAAGGAATTACAAATTTTTTCAGGCTGCAGAAGCTGTTGTTATCTTCATCAGATAACATTTTTTTTTTTTGGATCTCTTATATCGAGCACCAAATAAACTAAACTTCAGCATGAATAAAACTCTTACCTCAAAACACTGCATTTGTAATTAATATAGGGTAAGACACGGAAGGACTCCTGTGAGTCAAACTACCCTAAAAATATATAGTAACACTAGAGCTGCTGAATGCAATCAACTGAATTCATAAGACCAATCAAGCAAGGACAAAGGTAGAATCAGAGATCTATGAACTCCATTATAAATGAAGAGTAAACTGGAATTATCACTCACACAGAACTTGGAGTAACTGAATCTGGGTTATGCCACAAGAGAGTTCTCATGTGTTAGCAAAGAAGCTAGAGAGTTGCTGAGAAGCAATTTGAAATTTCAGAGTCAGCAAGAAAGAAGGAAAAAAACAATACAAAACCTGAACCCAATAATAACAACAACAAAAGCCCTCCCTCAGACAAATTCCTGAGTGATAACTACTGCGACCTGTACAATTAGAGCTGAAAACTGATAAACAGATTTTCTTATTTTACTCTTCTTATCTGCAATGTTTTCTGTTGTCTTAGTCAAGAACAAATCCTTTTTATTTACTGCAGTTGAAATCTGACACACAGGAAAGGCTTTTTTATTCCCTTAAAATTAACGCAAATAAATCAATGCTGTAGGCAAAATCCCTGACTGCTTACAATCCAAGAAACATAGGAATCCCACCACGATCTTTTCTACTGAGTCACAAGTATCAAATGCTACACAAAGGGGAAACATCTCCCATGGTCAATGCTCTTCTGAAAAGAGCAGATGGTAGGGAAGGACTATGACAAAAGACAAAATGCATAAACTATAACACTTACGCTTTCTGTTCATTTGTTTGTTTTTAATTAAAAGCACACATTTGGAAATTTCAGAACAAACTGCAAATAGATGAAGAACTATTTAAATAACTCTTTCCCCCCACACCATTTAACAAGTTCAGAGAGTCTTTATGGCACTGGTGCATGTCTGCAACTTGTGTATCTTGCATATGTGTACAAGAGGAGAGGGAAGCTATGAATCACTTTAGGAAAAGCAGCCCATAGTAAATATAGAAAAATGTATGGGAGAAAACAGTGAATAGGAAGAAGATGCAAATAACAGCGATGAAACAAAGCTGGGGCTTTGTTTGCTAAAAATATATGTAAGTAGAAAATGAAAACCAAATATTAAAGCCTTTGAAGTGTATTTCTCAGCATCAAAACTAAAATCTAAGAGAGTAGGAATGAACAGAACTTTGAAGCATATTTAATATAGTGCCTGAAATTTATTTTCAGGTCAGATTTCTTTCATCTGTGAACCCAAGAGACAGCAGATCAATAACACACTGTAACTGTGACTATTCATTTGAATCATTCTAGAGCAAACATACTCAAAAGTTGAAGATGCCTAAAAACTCATTAAATGTTCCTTAAAAAATGTTCTGCATTACTTATATTTTACATAGATATTCATACATTGCTGGCTTCCTAAGTCTGAACAAAGAGGATTTTCAGCATATAAACATTTACATATATTAACTCACCAATTCCTGATCTAAGGCACTAGGTACAGATCTGCTTCTTATGCTCAGAGTGTCCTCATTTCCTTCGGAGAAAGATTCACTCAAATCTATCTCAGATCGGCTACGATCTGAAAAAGAAAATCAATTAAAAAGCTTGCTATAACTTGTACTTGTTGTTGCAAATCCAACTGATTTTTAAGAAAGAAAAAACATCAAACCAGTATTTTAGGTATCTGTCACAAACTCTATGACAACTGAATATCAATATGATAAATGGAAAAATATGTTTTCTGATGCTGTTTGGCCTTCCAACCAATACTTTTTCTCCTGAACTATTTATCTGTTCTAATTGTCTTCTGTGGATGATACTACAGACCAAGCTTTTGACTTTTCTGGTAGGCCTACCAGCTGGCAGGATTGCAAAACTTGCGTCCCAAGTGTTCACAGTGATTATTCATAGGTTGCCTGCAATTTTACTTAGCATCCATCTACTTTGGTAACATGAGGCCAGTTCTTTTCCACTAGGAAAACCTTTATTTTACAAGGTAGCAGAAATGGGAAAATTCTTCCTTCTTAAAGAAGTGGCAGTCTGTAAACCCTCTGCCTGGAGCACCACTGTAGGGTATTCTCAACAAAATTCTGATGCTTTCAAGTTGAATAATCTGAGCTGAAGAATATTATCTCCTTTGATTAGCTCTGTGCAATTTCTGGTTTCTGCTCAGTGCTGAATTCAGCTGAAATAAGCCCTTATCTGTTTCAGAGAGAAACCTCTCAGTCTGAACCTGCTCTACCAACCCTGTAGGAAGCTGATTGTGTGTCTGGGACAAGCAGAAGGTGGCAGGATGCTCTGGCCTCCTGTTTCAGATAGAAAATGGAGGATCTTCACTCAGTGTTGCAAAGTGGCTCTGCGAGAACTTTCCCATGCAAGCCTCATTTACCTGTCAGCTTCCAAAGAAACAAAATAGATTACAGGCAAATCTATTGGTTCAGTGTATCATGTATAAAAATTAAATTGCATGAAATCTGTAAGGGACTTGTTCTCTGGCAGCTCATTGTTTCCCCTATTTGCTTCTGGAAAAAGTGGGTGTGAAATGTTAATGGCAGCAGCACGCTAGCATTTTATACAGACTGAAAATAGATAGGATTTTAATACAGTTGATCACACAGAGAATGATTGAAGAATGTACAATAATGAATGAAATCTTGGAACAAATTAATAGGCTGTGATTTACTACTAACATGATGCCATCATTACTGGGGTTAGGATTATCATTTTTTCAAGTGTAAAACTTGTGAAGTAATATCTACTTGGTTAGTAAAAGGGAAGAATTTTCAGAATGAGCGTGAACAAGTTTGAAAGATCAGATGTAAATTTATCAAAGTGCTTTAAAAACAAAGGAAGCAGAATCACAAAAATAGGAATAATCCTCTGATGATAAAGGCTGTCAGAAAGAAGGAAAAGAGTTAATACTTGCCTGATGACAAAGATACCCTAGAAACTGCAATGGAAGGTGTGCCAGATGCTTTCCTACAGTGCTTCTTTACTAAATCTTCAGGTACACTTTCACTTGCTGGAATAATCATGCCATTTTCTAATCCAGGATCCTGTCCAATAAGATGAATGCACATCAGATAAATACAAAAATCCAGTTTATTCACTATCAGCCTACAAAAGTGTAATTTCTATTAGTTCCCAGAACTCCAAAGCTCCTTTACATCCAGTCTCTTACTGAATATATTTAGATTACAATCTAATCTGTTTTGTTTAGCACAAATCCTGCAGAAAAATTGTCACAAAGATGCAATTCACGTATCTGTTCTGAGTTTGAAACCAAAGAATCAGAACAGAGCATCAGCAGGGGGAGGAGGAAATTGAAACACTCAAATCTATTAAAAGTTTACTTAGTCTGGGAATTAAAAACAAAACAAAACCAAAACAAAACAAAACTAAACCCACACAGAAAAACACAAAGTATAAAAGCTGCTGGTGTAATGATTTCAATCAGGCTAAAACCAAATGGACTTGAACTAATTAAATTATGCCAGCATAACCCCTTAAACAAAGCCAATATGCTTGATACCATTATGACTTTTTGCTTTCCTGTAATGAAGTAGTTAATGAACTAAATCCATCTAAATTAAATAGATTATCTTTTTTCAGCCAAATCTAATGCACCTGCAATCAAGTCAGTCTGTGTGCCAACAAGAGTATTAATAAAATGGCTATTAATTTATTTACAGCTAACTTTTTTTTTATTAGAAAAGACAATATATTAGACCAAGTATTTGGAAGTTGGAAAAGAATTGATTCATTCAATAGGGCTCTGATCTCAAATGCTGATTTACTTTGTTTTTCCCCAAACATAGAGATAAAAGGCATTACCTCTGATTATAAATTTTGGTTTCCCTGTACACTTAAGTCATGGCAATTTAGAAAAACTTGCTGGCCCAATGGTAATTTCTTAAGAGGGGTGACTGAAATGAATTCAGGATGCATGCCTTATTGCACAGCCAGGAGGAGCTCCTTGACAAACAGACAGGCTGCCTAGGACTGAAAAGTGTTTGGCTTGGGCTACAAGATGAGCCACATTATTCTGCCAACAAGGCAGCTGGTGCAGACATGTCAGCCTACATCCCAAAAAGTCTAATGGCAGGTAAGAGGAACCCCACCTTTCATTTTGATGAAGTGTCTAGCCCACATTGTGTGTTACATCATCATTTATGCAGAGCCCAGTGTCCAAATCCAGAAAAACCTAAAATCAGTACAGACAGATCTTCTGCAAGTTCTGAGCTTGCAAATTTTCCATTGGAAGTCAGTGGGAGCATGTTGGACCCTGCATGCTTGAAAGTCACCACCCAAGTTCATAGCGCTTACTCAAGGCCCCAAAGTGCCAAAAATGCTTACTCCTATCCCTGGTGCTTCCTGTTTCAGAATCTGCAACTCATTATGCAATGCTAGACATGAACTGTGAGTTTTAGACAAAAGAAAAATATCTGCCAACATCACTGATGCATGACAAATTCTGTTCTAGGAGAGAACTTTATCACACAGCTAAGGAGGAAACAAAATCTTCTTTGCCTGGCTTGTCCTGTCTGGGCTACATATTGATCTGATGGGGCAGATACCAGATACCATCTTGTCTGATGCCATCTGTGTCTGGTATCAGCTTTACATCACTGTACTTACCCTGCTATAATCCACAGTCATGCTGCGGGTGCTGAGCGCTGGGGACCTTGGGAGGGAAGGTCTGGGCACAGTGCCTCTGCTGACAGCACCCACAGCCCCTTTCAGATGACGTGCAGTGGCCTCTGCATTGCTGCTGTTCAGCGAAAGGCTGCTCTCTCTGGGATGGAGAGAAGAGTATTAAAGTGTTATTGCTTTGAGCAATCCATTTAAAACCTTGGAAGAAAACAGCCATGGTAATAGTTTACTAGAATAACAATGTCCTGGATGACCTGTGTGACCCACTGCAAGGAAATTATCACCAGGAAAGAAAAGCACAGGCAAAGGTGAATTACAAGTAATACAAATATTTTCAGCACTTCTGCCAGAACTGTGAATAGCCTAAATGGGTGGCTCTTGTCCCCACTGCAGAAGGTGCATCCATCCATGTTTGTTTAGCACTGCATTTGCATCCTAGCAGTAGGTGCAGTGACTCATGTAACACTTCCTACCAGGCTGCTCCTTGGTTTAAAGGAAAACTCTGGTGAGGTGACAGTTCTTGCCACTTCTGCAGCCAATGTTAATGCCAGCACTAGCTCCAGGAAGTCTAAGATCCTTGGCTATCTGCTCTCCATCCTCCCCAGAAAAACATCTTTTTCACTGTCCTATTTTTATTGACTCTTGACCCAAATTGGTCAATTCTTTCAACCAGCCTGGAAAGCTAGGAAAGCTAGACAAGTCTTCTTGCCAGGTTACGTGTTAGTAAAAGTGATAAAAAAAAATCATCTGTGATCAGCAAACCAGAACCCATTGCTGTCTAATACCACAAGTGGCAGAAATTTTAGAAAATACTGATCAGTCCATGTGAACATTGAAGGTTAGAAAGGGTAAGCTGTTGCATAGTTTTGACTTTTTGAAACAATGAAACTTATTTTAAAATGTATTTCAACACCTTACAAATTAAAGTATTATTTTCATTTGAAATTTGATTTGCAGTACAAATACAAGTTCTTGGCTGATCTACTCTTCTTTCTCCATCGACATCAGTTCAAACTTTTTCATTTTTCATCACAATCAGAGAAATTTCAAGAAGTCTCAGAGGACAGTTAAGTTCTGCATACTTTCCTACTTAGCACTTTTTTTTTAAATTACCGGTAAACAGGAACTGATGAAGTAATTACAACCTTTTCATATGGAAAATACAGTGTCAGAGGACAATAGTAGTGCAAATTTGGTGGAAAAATTTTTTGGAACTTACAGTATATTTTCAGCCAAAAGAGGCTTGCTTAATAAATATTTCAGATTTGAGGGCATCTTCATTGTGCTGGCCAACAGCTGAATTTCACCCTCACTTGGCTTAGACTGCCATATCACATTTAGAGCAATTGCAGTAAAAATCTTCTCTACCACAATGGAAATTTTTATTACAACTACTGTTCAACTTAGAAAAATAGTCTGGAACACAACAGTGTGTGTCTCACCACTACGTTAATCAGTGAGCACAGGCTCTGAATCCACGTTTGTGGATTTATTGAAAACAAAGAATACAGAGGGAAATTCCAAAAACCAGGACTGTCTACAAATGTTATGGAACCACGTTTTTGTCCTTTAATGAACATATGGTAACCTTTTTAAGAATTACTGTCTAATTTTGCATATTGACAACAGTAGATAATACATAATAAACACACTCATGCATTTGCACTTCACATGCACACTCTACTACTTTTTAATTCATGAACCAGTGATCAACAAATCCTACCAAATTTACTGTGGTTGAATTCTAGTCCTATCTGTTTACATAAAGACTTGTCTTTGCTGCTGCAAATTGAAAATAAACTAGGTTACTGGCCCTCATCTGTATTTTGTCCAAGCTGTTGGACCTTCCAGTGTATGGAAAGTAGCCAAATGTTGAAAACCTGAGTTTTATTGCATGTCACACCTCTTTTGGTGGATTGTTGCGACCTTCTGTTACAAAACTGCTGTTGCAGATTTTTTTTTCCTTGCTGCATAAACTGATGTTACTCAAGAGAAGGATTCAGAAGCAATAGTGAGCTGGAAGAAAATATTTGAAAATATGTTATAAGGGGTTCTGCAGGAGTCAACAGACTGAGCACTGGCACATCAAACCTGCTAAACAGACCTCTGTACTCTTGCATTTGGTACCTCCTGTACATTGCCCTTATTTCAGTCTGCTATTAGAGAGTGGTCCAACATATTTTTTACACATATGAAGTAGATAACAAAAGAAAAATGTTGCTAAGAGGTGACTGTGCCAGGCAATTCCATACAGTAGGTGAGACTTCAGTATGATGGGATAGTGTGCCTGTGTAGATGAGCTTGAAATTCCTATACTATTTCTCCTGTATCCTGATGTAGCCTCGCAGTTCATTCAGCTGCAAAAATCAGTAAACATTTTTGCTGGAGCAGAAATAAATCTGTTGAAGAGATGAACTCATGGCCTGGGACTCCTGGTTCCCAGGTCAGTACATCGTTTCTTCAACGGAAATGTTTAGAAAGAATAAAAATTATCTCCTGTTTTCCCTGCTGGTAGGTGAAATACCAACTGTTTTGTCAATGCAGTTAAAAAGATGAGGGCAATTACAAAAATCAGAAATATGCAGGGAAATCTAGGAGAGCTACAATGTCACAAGATGTTATTATATTCATTTAATTTAAAACTCAGAACAGTTATGTAGGGTAGCCTGGGAATCTTTGCTGTTATTTTTAATAATTACTACTCAGCTCTATAGCTCTATAAATTAGCAACAATTGAACTAAAGTAAGCACCCTCAGAGATCTAATTAATTATTTAGCCATGCATGTACAAGATAGGAATTTTCATCCCTCTATAAAGAAATATAAGCTGGTCCTTCATCCTAACACAAACTAACATTTAGAAACTGCTATATCTTCCATAGACAGCAAAATAATTCCACCACCTGTAATTCAGCTTTTGGTAAGCATCTCCTGGCAACATAGATGGGTTACTGTGTACTTTGACACAGGACATCAATTTGGACAGATGACAGGTACAGAATGAAGTTGCCATATTGACTCAATAGACTTAATTTAATAAATTTCACAGCCTGCCTCTGGGCAAAAGCTAGGAATTGTTGCTTTATGTGAAAGTCAAGCAAGGCAATCAAGCATAAAGGCTATTTTGATAGACTACTGTAGTACAGAAGTGTACCAGTCTGTACACAAAGCTGTACAGGTGCTGGATTCTATCACCTCAAACAAACTTATTTTGTTTCATTTATGATAAACTGCATGATAATTTTCCTGCAGTCTAGCACATCAAAAACAGCTGCACAGACTTCTCACAGGCATCCCTTCATCCTTATTCTAGGAAGCTCTTAGAGAAAGTTACTTAACGTTGCATCACCTTAGAGTTAAGCAGCACAGACACCAGATTCCTGAGTTTTTGTCTTAGATCCTTGACTCAGCTCTATTCAATGAAAAACAAAACAAATCCAGGAAAACAGCCAAAATACCACTTCTGGTCTCATAAAAGTTGGATATGAATCTGGTTAGATACAGAGGGTCTAATTGGTGTACTGGAAAAAACCATAACTGTAGTAAACTGTTTATGGATTAAAGAAGAAAGGTAGCTTTAAAGCTGATTTATCTAATAAGTGCTGCAGTATCCAGTGGGGGGAAAAAATCAATTACCAACTTTCAAGAAGATTGTCATCATCAATTTTAGGTATGTTGGAGGAAAAAAAAGGTAGGTAACAAAGGGAAGCAAGTTCTTGCTTAAATAAGATAGCTCATGTGTGGATGAATTAAATGTCACACTGTTCCTTTTACCTGATAACCTGTGTTCCTGTACACCTGCCTGGAGTCTCTCAGGAACACTGTTTAGAGCTACAAATTTCTACTGGGTTTTATAACAAATCAGTATTATTTTCAAACCAGTTTGTAAAATCTCTAGGTGTGTGCATCAAAGCAAAGGATGTGAGTCTATATTCAGTATAGATTATCCAACTGAACAAGAAAAAGAGCTGGTGTTTAACTTCCATTTTGAAGGTGGGAGGACAAGAGGAAAGTTGCATCTGGTGTTTTATAATGCTATCAGAGGCAGTGACAGAGATCTCTTATACCCAGAAGAATGATAAATGGAATTCTATTAGAAATAATTGGGAGAATAACCATTAAAAGAGAAGGATGAACAGAGCCTTTGAACAAGAAAATATCAATTAGAATCAATTAACATGTCATTACTGAAGAAAAACTTTGGACCAACGGACCTGTGTTCTGTAACATGAACATAGCTTATCAATTAAAAGCCAGAAAACAAAAAATAACAATGTACTCACAGCAATCACCAGCCAAACACAAGAGAATGAGAAGGCTAAAGAGAAAAGGAAGATGGATGAAGACAATTTTTAGGGTTTTTTCTTTTATTTTTGTTTTGTTTTTTAAACATAAGCTCTGCTTCTCAGATAGCATTAATGTTGAGCATTCAAAGAAACAATGCAACACAGAGGACTGGCACACACTCTGAAGTCAAACCCAGCATGAGCTGTACCAGGTTTCTGCTGCTCACCTCTCAGAGCAAGGCGTTGACTTGCCACTGCAAAGAGTTTGGGTTTCAGCTTCTGAGCCGGTGTTCCTTTCTCCATCATCTTTTGGATTTTTAATTTCTCCTTTGTTAACCACCCTAATTACCTTACTAATGAAAACAGGGAACAAAAGATTTCAAAAGTCACAACCTTTTTTTCAGGAAACAGCAGCCTGACTGAAATGCCCCATGTTGTGCGCATTCTACTAAAGTCCATAGATCTGTCTGATCTATGGAGAAATCTGGACATAAAAGTCAACAGAGAACCAAATCTGTTTATCAAACAGATTTCTATGAACAACCACCAAAAAAAAAAAAAAAAGCAATTATAAGGGGCTTTTTAAGACACAAAATATTAAAACATCCCTCCCACTCACCGTGGCTCCTCCACGCTTTGACCCAGTACACTTTAAATTACACTTTAAATGAAGTTTGATGCTGATGTGGACCATTGGAGAAACTCAAAGGAAAATCCATCCGACCATATACAGCTGTTACCTGGTTTACCAGTTTCCAAAAGAAAAGGCTTTACCCTATCTTTCTAGGTCCACTGAAGACTGATTTATGCCCATTTGTGGAGGAGACTGATACATCTGGCCTTTTTTCTTCATTCTGTTGGGGTTCATCTCTAGAAGTTCTTCCTTCATCCACATCTTCAGTGGAGGGGGAAAGAAAAAAAAAAGGGAATTGTGAATGTTTGCACAAAAAAAAAAAAAAGGCAGTACACGTCGAACAATATACAAAAATAGATTCTCCATTTTTCAGTATTAAATAAAGCCATGTGATAAAATATCAGGGAAAAAAACTTGGGGGGTTCTTTAGATTTTCCTCTTAAGAAAATAAAAATTTAAGTAGCTTGAAATATTTCATTATCAACTCTTGTCTTGAACTATGCTTCTGAATTTATATGCACTGACATTTAATAACCAAAAGACCTGAAACATAATTTTGTGTTGTATAGTATTTTCTGTGTTAAATAAAAGAATGATTTCCTAATTACAATATTTGCTTAACTAGGAGCAAGATGTGAGGAAAATGGCTTAAATATATATATTTTAATATATCTATCAAATAGCAACATAACAAATCACAAAACGCCCAATATGACAGGCTGCATAATATCAAATGCAAAGAACATTAGATACTGGCCAGTTTGGCAGCTTCTGAAGCACAGTGTTATTGGCAAGATAATAATTTTTTTTGTGCTCAAGACAGACCATGTAGCCCATGGTCCCTCATACAGCATAGGAGTTAGTGTTTATCTTTCTTATTGAGAGTTAAAAAAGAAAAATGGAATACTTTTTTCACACCACCATCACAATAAGAGAGACAAAGTAAAAAAATGGGTGGGTTTAGATCTCTGCATAAAGCTAAACTTCCTGGCAGGAGCCGAGAATTAATTTAGAGCTTGGGCTGCTGGATTTGCAAGAGAATTATACTATCCACCTGCTTCAACAGTGAGATTTTAAGGAGCTCNCAACCTCATCTAGTGGAATGTGTCCTTGCCCATGGCAGGGGGGTTGGAACTAGATGATCTTTAAGGTCCCTTCCAACCCAAACCATTCTGTGATTTTATCTGGGCAAAAGGAAAGTCACATGAGAACTGAGAAGTACCAAGTAGTCCGACTGTAGCCCATGGTCCCTCATACAGCATAGGAGTTAGTGTTTATCTTTCTTATTGAGAGTTAAAAAAGAAAAATGGAATACTTTTTTCACACCACCATCACAATAAGAGAGACAAAGTAAAAAAATGGGTGGGTTTAGATCTCTGCATAAAGCTAAACTTCCTGGCAGGAGCCGAGAATTAATTTAGAGCTTGGGCTGCTGGATTTGCAAGAGAATTATACTATCCACCTGCTTCAACAGTGAGATTTTAAGGAGCTCTCTATTGCCACAGAGATATTCTTCATTCATCTATACCTTACCTTTCCTATATATCAGTAATTCACAAACCACTGGATAGGAATACCCAAATGTGAAATTAAGATTAAAATACCGATTATGAGGGTTGGACTCAATAATCTCCAGAGGTCCCTTCCAAACCTCTACTATTCTTATATCTTCAACAGTGGAGAATAAAATACAGTACAAGTGAAACACTCTGGAAACAAGGTTTGAATGTATTAAGCACAAGCAAATCTCTCTCTTGTGGTTCCTACCTGGGAATTTGCGTAGGATAGACTGCCTGACAACATCGGTTCCAAGATTTGATTGTTTGAAACGCTTCGCTCTCTCTTCAAAAAACCATTCCCCCGTCACTATACGAAGCTGTCTATATAGGGAAAACAAAACAAAACAGAGATATGCACATTAACAATTTTGGCCAACCAAAGCTGCTGCTGGAACCGTTAGGTCATCATTCAACTGTCATGCTCAAAAACTCTGGACAATATTTGCACAGTTCAAAATACAGAGTAAAAAGATTGATTACAAAGCTTGGTATGGTAGGACATGTAACAGAAAAAAAAAATATCATCTTGTTTTGTGAATGAAAAGTAATTTGGAAATTTATTTCACATAAAAGTGTTTCAACCACTTTGACCAGATTTTTGTAGAAAACATGTAGTATGCTATTTCCCTAGTCTTTTGGGCAGTGAGCTACTCAAACCTCAGTCTTCAGTATCTACAGAATTACAAGAAATGTAGGAAGCACTGGATGGAGGGGAAAAAAAACAACAAAGCTCCTGCCAGCCAAGAGAGCAGTTCATGGACCCAGCCTGGTTATATACAGGTTGCTGCAACCCAATATGTATTTTTCATCTTTAAGTTTCATATGCTGCCACTATATTTAGTTTCTTCACATGACAGTGGTATTACGAGTTAGCTATGTGTCAGAGGTTCAGAGCAATAAACTTTTGCCTTTGCTACTGTTTTGGATAATTCTGATTTTTCTAGGTTCAATTTCTCTTACCCATATTAGGAACAAAACAAATCCCGCACTGACATTGCTGTTTTCCATAGGTATCTTTCTGTGCTGATTGTTAGTCTTCTCCTGAATTGGTTTTCTTATGGTAAAACATAATCATTCCTACTGCCTCACTACATAAAGTTGATAACAAAAACCTACCAATCATGAAAACTCAAATAAAAAGCAAGTAAATAAACTAACACACAAACAAAAATAATCAATAATAAAAAACCCCAACAAAACACACAAAACCACCCCCCACCCCCCCTGCTGTTTAGCTCCAGACATGTTCCTGCTTGCTTTATGCTCAAGAAGAAAACTTACCTTCAAACCTGTACCAGAAAAGAAATCATCTAGTCTCTTGGGCATGAAAATTACTACAGATGGATTTAGAGCAGTGATCAATATCTTCATTATTAAATTACTTTTGAGTCATGCCTGAATGGAGAGTCTTACTCAGGAAAATACTAAAAATTACAGAACAGGATCCTGCCATTGGGAAAAAAGAGACTAACATCACCTATTCTTCCTAGCCTATTTATGAATCATGCAACTTTTCATGAGTCATTAAAAAAAAAAATCTAAAACAGACCCACAAGGCCAGGACTAGAAGATTATTGCCTTTTCTTGTTGCAGACTCCTAGTGGCAAAACTCCTTATAATTCTTCACCCAATCAGTCAGTCATTATGCAAGGCATTAAATAAATAAACCTCCCCTTGAAATTTTAAAATTACTTTTGTTAGAGACAAATACTGGGAAGGATTCATTGCATTAGAAACCATGTACAGCCTGGCTAGTATGCTCAGGGAAGACACAGGTTAACCTATCTGGGCAACAAAAGGTGACTGATGTATCTTCTTGCAAAGCATAAATAAGCAATCTACTTCTCTTACTAATCTCTCTCTGCAAGCTGCAACCCCTCACATTAAATAGCCCCTAATTGTGCAGCTGGTGCCCTCTTGTTTAGCCAAGGAAGTCCAAGGTCAACACTGCATTCACTGGCAACATAAACTGGACCCCCTAAAAAAAGAATAGGGTGTGAAAAATCCTTCTGCAGGCCTGAGAGGACTTGGGAGTGCAACAGTCTCTATACCAATGGAGCTGAACTGTGTGCTGGTTCAGCTAATTGTAAAAGAATTGTCCATCTTCATTAGGCTGATCTTATTCACCAATAATAAGATCCACATTTTGAACTGAGGTGCCATCCTTATAAGGGATGGAATCCCTCACTGGTCAGTTTGGGGTCACCTGCCCTGTCCACTTCTCCCTGTAGGTGCAGCCTTTTACTTTCTACACCCCCAGTGTGGTGCACAAGATCCAGCAGTGGCCTTGGTCTGCACACCAACCCTTGGTAGTAACTCTGACCATGGTCTGTTATCACTGCCAGCAGCAGACACTGTCTGTGAAAACAGGCTGCTGACTTCAGACAGTGCAGTGAGTTAGAAGAAGTGACCTGAAAAGTAAAATCACTGAACAGAACCAGCTCTATTCTCACTCAAACCAGGACAGACATTCTAATCCAAAAATTGAAGAGCGAGACCTAAACAGTTTTATAATAATGTTACTTTCATGCATTTATAATTATGATAAAGAGAGACTGTCTTTCCTACTGAGTGTATCTTTCATCTATTTCTGATGCAGGGCTTAAATGAACCCTTCTCGTCTAAATAATTGTTTCAGCAGGAAAAGAAACAAGGGTGTTTACTCAATAGTACACTAAATCAGAGCTTGCAGTTTTGTTTTTTCTTGCTTTTTAAATGGGCCCAAGGTTCATACTATACTGAGTGTAAATCACAGTATGTGCACGCATTTTCCTTACTTTCCTTTCTCAGTTAGCACTTAATATATGTAAAAAAATATGTAAGTGATCTACCAAAACAGTGTTTAGACTGGCCTTCCAAGGTGTGCAACAGATGCTTAAGTTAGTAGCTACAGAAAGAAGGAAAACGGTGTTATCAACTTTAACAATAGCAATTTTTACATGATTGCTCTTTCCTATACTCAAAACAGCTAGGAAAATTTTAAAGAAAAATCACATTCAGGTTACTAGGTTTGGTACCAAATACTTTAGGTATCTGCTACAGTCCTTAATTACTGACCCATCTACTCACATCATTATGGGAGCAGAGTGTACGTTATGGTTTCATGTTTCTTCTCCCACTATGATCTTCTACTAAATGAATTCACTAACATGCTGCTCGGCTTAAAAATGGAACATAAACTGTGGCTTATCCCTGCCAAAACCTCATCTTGTTACTTGCCACTCTCATTTTTGCAAGACATTTCATAGTTAAATGCCCAATTATAAAAATTCCATTTAAGAGGGGAAGTCCCAATTGTTACTTTTAAGCAGTGCTTTTGGAGAAAACAAAGCAAAACACAACACAACAGTAAAACAGTTTAACTATATTTGATTATTCAGCCTAGCCCACATCCGTAGCAGAGGAGAGAAATCTAGTTTAGCTTCCTTTTCTTCTCCTGTCCAAGCTATTTTACTTCTTCCTTGGGAGCAAAACTTGGAAGAAAAAGGGCAAGATCAAAGGCTAGCTAAAATGCAGCATACCAAAGCATACCAAAATACACACTCTCATCTTTGTATGTATTCAATTCCACAGAGTATTTTCTACAACATAAATTCATTCCAGAGTAATTTTTAATAAGCTGTGAGGCTATTAAATAGAAAAAAAAAAGACCATATTAAAATAAACTTGCTTAGAAGTTACTAATATGAAATTATGACAAGTCTGAAAAGCATTTGCATACTAAAACATTTGAGATGCCTCTATATTTAGACCACTAATGGGAATAAAGGTTACTAAGATACTAATGAATTTTGATGACACTTTAAGACAACATCATTATTTCAAATATGAAGATAAATTTCCCATCATTGATTTGTTCTGCTGTAATAACTTAGGCCACCTAGGCATTTTATCTTGCTGAAGAACTCAAAACAAAATAAAGGTGCTGTTAGCAGATACCTAGACATATACATACAAAGAAATACAGACAGCATTAAGGTGCAAAATCAGCTTGTCACCAGACTATTTAAAAACTTGCTTTCCTTCAGCCGACTGATCATCTTAGACACCAAATTTAAATCGCAAATTGATCACATTTTAAGATGATGCAGAGGAAAAAAAGTGACCTTAATCGACAGTTTCTCTATTAGTACTTGATGACCTCAACTTCTTGTATGCTGGGAACAAAGTAGAAAGTTTCCTCTTTCATCAAGTGCGTCGCTACTTACAGGCTCGATTTACCACATTAAATACTAAAATAATATGACCATCAAACACAAAATCACATAAATAAAGACAGTCTTGTTCTCTGCCCTCGGTAACTGCACAACTAAGAATATGGCAAAAAAAAATTAGCTCTAACCCTTCTTGACCTTTAAATACTTTATCTTGCAACTGTATATTATTTCTATTAATATCTCCCATAGGGGGGAAAAAACAGTAATTTTCTCCTTATGGCCATTCAAGGGGAATATCCTTTTTCAGTAACTGTAAATTGTAAGACAATTTAATATATAAATCTCTCTTATACCTAGACATACTGATTAACATCTCTCACTGTTTGCATTCAAATATCCTCCATCAATTTCATTAAACCTCTTTTGAAAGTGATTTAGAATGTAATTGATATGTTGTAATGAGCTTCTCCATTATCATAAGCTGTTTTTTTCCAGTACATTCCATCCCAGGCTGTATGATCAAATGTCCTTTTGCTGTACTACAGGTATCCCAAAGTCCTGTGCTCTGAGCAGATAAGCAGGACTCAAGATGCTCAGAAGGAAGGGAAGGTCAGAATGTATTAGGTGAAGTAACAGGCAGATGCTGGCTGGTATTATCTACAATCGCTTTTATTACCACAAGACACTCTTTGCTTCAGCAACCATTTTAATTATCTGTGTAATTCAACACATTTCTCCAGTAATTTCTGCAGTACTTGTCATTCTCTATGAATGAACACACTCAACATCCAATATCAGACCTTCTTTACTGACACCAAATATAATGCAGTAGGCTTTCCAACAGTGCTGAAAAACTTGCTTCTGTACATATTCCTGCAGGTATAACTGATGACAGGACTTGTACAGGTTACTACTATCACCATCACCTTAAGTGACACTTAAAACATACACCTGAGGAAAATTTTGGCAGAACAGCCAGGAATTAGTATAGCACCAAATCTGGAAAGAGTTCATAAAGGCCACGAATCCTTCTCCCTGCCTTTTAAAGGTCTCAGTATGTACAACAAACATAGACATTATAACAACAGTAACCTGTCTTTGCTAATGGATCAGCTCAGCAGGTGCTGGAGTCTGTACCCATAGTGATATTAACATTCTCATTCATCAAGGTTGCTAAAAGGATAGTGGCATAAGAAAGTTTCCTAACACTTTCTGCAAAGCCACTATCATGGTGATACAATCCAATTTGACAGATAGAAACACTGTATGTAGATCAGTGCTACAGAGGTAAAAGGTTTTCTCCTCGTCCTGTCTTTTGTTTGCTACTTACACAGCATAACTGTCTCAGCAATGGATTCCTATTTTCTTTTCTTTGCCTTCCGCCTTTTAATTTTGCCAAAGGCCCTATTTGCATTAATCAGCTTATTCTTCAAATGTAATTTTAAAAGCCTAAAAATTATTTTCCTGCATTGAAATGAGAGAAAGCAGAACTGGAAGAATTAAAAGTGGAACTATGCACATTTAACTGAAATGCAAATCTAAAACTTTCCTCTCTACACTGCCCACACAGAAGATAATCTGTGTACTCCCAGCAGTGTAAAAGGTATTTTACAGGTCATTAACTGTCATTATAGTTTAGCAAAAACACAGCATATGAACAAAAAGAAAGGACATAAAGAGATTGCAATTTAATAAAGAATCCAAATAAAACTCCGGTGCTTGCAAAGTTTAGCACTTTACAAGCAAATTACACCGGGGTTTGTAATAACCCTGCCTTTAGGCAGGCTTCAATCAAAATTAATTTTCAAGATGATTACTAAGACCACTGCCTGGCATACAGAATTGCAGCACAATCACAAGAAACAGAGGTGGAATGAATTTCATGAAGTTATGTAATCTCTTTCAGCCCCCAAACAGGACCATCTTTGTCAGGAATGCTGACATCAGTAAAGATTTATCTAATCTGCTTTAAAAAAAAAACCCAAACAACAAACAACAGACCCAAACCTGCAACCTTCTACCACCTAATCTAATTCCTTCCACTGCAATTTAAGCATCACACTACTTTTCTTATCCAAAGTGAGGACATAGAACAAACAGCTTGTATGACTCCTCAATGCTGATGCCTTTTGTATATTCAAAGCACAATTATTTTCTATTTTCTCTTGTCTAAGCCAAACACTTCTGACTCTTTCCATTACTCTGGACATACTGTGTACAGTATGCTTGAAATCATTATTTTCTGCTGAACTTTTTGTAGTTGGCCAGTATGAAGCGTGCTACACAAAACTGGGTAGGTACTCTACATAAATCAGGGTTGCATCATGTACTTTACAGGCCATAATTCTGCTTGTACATTCCTGTGCGATGCTGAACTTTTCTACAGGGGAAAATACTGTTAATTGATGTTCAGTTTTTCATTCAGTACAATACCCAGATCCTTTCCTAAGGAACAGCTGCATAAGCTGTTTTTTTCCTCATTCTGTGTTTCTGCATCTGTTTTTTGCCCACCTACTTCCACATGCCCTTAGGGAGCCACCACTTGCTTACAATTTAGGTAAGTGGTTTGAAGAGAAAGCACCAGTTTGAATCCTAATCCTGTCCTTCAGCATGCCTGCCACAGCTCTCAGATTTGTCACATGCAGGTTTAACTGGCAAACTCATGTGCTGCACTGTCTAAGTCCTTAACTAAAATACTTAACAGAAAAAAGCCAGGAAATATTCTGCTCTCTTTGGGTTTTGTTTTTTTTGGGGGGAGGTTTTTTTGTAGGGTTTTGCATTTTGATTCGTGTTTTTTAGTTTTGGTTGGGTTTTGTTGGTGGTTTGGGGTTTTGTGGAGTTTTTTTTGGTGATAATTTGATTGGTTGGTTTTGCGGTTTTGTGGAGGTTGGTTGTTTTTTTTTTCAGGGGGTGTGTGTTTGTTTGGGTTTTGTTTGGATTTATTTATTTTAATATGACAGTGAAATGTCCATAACTACTCTGAGAATGGAGATTTATAATTTTCCAGGCAGCTCTGCAATTACACTGACATAATTTATTCCATGGCATAGCTCCCCTTGTTTATCAGCTTATTAGAATGGCACAAGAGAAGGTATCAAAAGGTTCACACAAGTCAAGTTATAAGACATCAACAGATCCTCCTTTATTCATGAGGTATGTCACCATATCAAAGGAGGAAATTATTTTGGCTTTGATATTGTTTGTTCTTGAGTCAGCTCTTACTCGTCATCCTGTCATCTTCTCTCCAGTTTCAAACAGCACCGTAATCATTTGTTTCATTATTTTTCAAGAAATTAAAGGTAACTTGACTGGGTCAACAAAATCCATTGTTCTTCCTTTCTTCATTATTAAAGAGTAGCATTCTGTTTGCCATTCTCCACTCTGTTACCTCACCTGCACCTCATTATTTCTGAAAGGCTCAGCGCTGAGATCATCTCAGGAACTAGCTGAAGCAAACTACGAGGAGCTCAGGCAGGCCCCTACCAATTTAAAATAATCTCACCAAATCAAACATTTGAACATGTTTCATCTTAAAAGGGTGAGACATTGTCCCACTGGCTGAAGAGAAGATGAAGGCACTTAGCTAAAAACAGATGTTAACCTCTCAAGCTAAAGTCAGAAGACACAAACCCTTAAACTGCATGTCCTGTTGTACTAATTTTCCACCAACTGTATAGGTAGCCAAAGTCTGATGTAACTACAAATTTAGGTTCACACTCTAATACAATTTACAAAAAACCATACCTTCCTGACCTTATTAGTTTGATGGTTTGTAAAAAACAAACAACAACAACAACAACAAAAAACACAAAACCACATGCACAGCCCCCAACAAACAAACAAAGACATAAAATCCACCCTCTGAAATTGCTCTGATTCTTTCCCCTTTTATATGATTATTTTATCACATCTTTTTCTTACACTATCCAGTTCTTAGATCAGGATACGTAACAGAGTTTTGTTGCCCAATGCATTTTGCTCTTCCTTCATGTCTATTTTACTGAACTGAGCTATAAAATCCTGTATTCCCATACCAATCAAGTGATTTATTCTTCCAAGTACATACCAAGTAAATATCTTTGAACACATAACATCTCTTTTTGTTCATTCACTTGATATCCTGTGTTAGAATACTGTTTCTTTGCTTTTCAGCACTGTGATCTGCTACCTTCCTCTCCCCTATGATGGGGCCAGACTCTCTTTAGTGGTGCCCTGTGATAGGACAAGGGGCAATGGACACAAACTACAACACAGGAAGTTCCACCTGAGCATAAGGAGAAACTTCTTTACTGTGAGGATGACAGAGAACTGGAACAGGCTGCACAGCGAGGTTGTGGAGTCTCCTTCTCTAGAGACTTTCAGAAATTGCCTGGACACATTCTTGTGCAATCTGCTCTAGCTGAACCTGCTTTAGCAGAAGCAGAGGTCCCTTCTAACCCTTATCATTCTGTGATTCCATTCCCCACGCTCAATATTCCAACTGTGAGAAATGTTATATACCCTTTTGTTTTACCGCCCACCAGAGAACAATGTACTTTAGCTAATAGAGACATTATAAATACAGCCTTCTTTCTTCATGCAGAGATGTTAATTTACTGTAAACACAGAAAAACAAAAAACAAACAAAAAACACCAGAAAAAACAACCAACCCACAACCCACAAGGATAGACACATGGATCAAAGTGCTTGAAGTCACAATTTTTCCATCTCTTCCCTTACAAGTCCACCTACCATGTCAGTCAGAACATAGAGACTTCACTTGTTCTCAATTCTGCTTTGTGAATTTTTAATTACTTGATTCTTACTTTTATGTATTCATAATGTTACTAGGCTTTCGCTGTCTGATTTTGTCATCTCAAGAGTAATTTCCACCAACAACTTAATATATATGATGCTTAAAGCTTTCTTTAGAAAGCAAGCTAATCAAAACTGGCTTAGAACTGGGGAAAAAAAGAGAAAAGATACTGCAAAATATTGCAGCAAATAAAACCACCAGAGAAGTCTCTTCCCTTGTGTACTTATTTATGTGATTTTCTGCTAAGGGGATGTCAAATGGTAACATCAGCACAAAATTAGTTATACAACAGTAAACTCTGAAGACATTTATAAAAGCTGCACAACTTACGCAATCTTGGCACACACTGAACACTTCCACTGCCCCTCAGTTCCCACAACACGACACTTATTGCAGACTCGCAGTTTGCAGGTTTGGCACAGGTCTCCTCTGTCAAAGATTAAGCCCAGGCTTTTCTGACAGCGAACACAGACCCTGCTGTTGTCCTGCTGACAATGACGGTTTCCACCTTTCCTTCTCACTTCCAGAAGCTCATTTTTCAATTTCCTAGAAGTAAGAAAATAAAATCTTTTAATGTGGAAATACAACTCTGTAAGAACATTTTAACAGATTAAGATTTAGTGCCAAAAACTGCAAGACACAAATAAGTACAATACTTTTCTTATATTTATTTGCTGTCTTTTTTGACACACATGACAAAGATGAATAAATCTGTCCTTCACCTCTCAGTCATGCAGTCAAGAGGAAAATCTTGTGGTAGATGAGTATAAGTAACCGCAGAAAACTGAGCCGTTCTGGACAGTTGGTAAACCATCCTTGCTTGTCCCTCATCAATATTTCAAGTCATGCTGAGCCCAGGTTGACAGTTGCTCAAAACTAGAACTATCCCATGCAGCCACCGAAGGAAAAGAAAATCTTTCCTGTGCATTTAATATTAAGCCAGAGTAGAGTTAGCTAGTAATGCATACACATTTCTACACAGGCTATTTAAAGCCTAAAAAAAGCCCCAAAACAAACATCTGAATAACTAGTGTGTTATGTTGTGATGCCACAATAAAAAAAAAGATAATGTCAGTTTAAATAATGAAACTTGCAGACTAGCCATTCTGACACTGACTCTGCAGGATAAAATTGTTTGCATACAAGACCTAATTTTGAAGGTTGTAATTTCAATGTTGCATGAGATGGGTCCTTAATGAGAAAATAACC
>VWZY01004284.1:341256-374968 GCA_013399075.1 Chloroceryle aenea
ATTTAGGGAGGTAAAACTACCATTATTCAAAAAAAAAAAAAAAAAAAAAAAAAGGAATCTGAAGAGAAAGAGTTGGGAAGGACAACAGGAGTGGAAGTTTTCTATGTTGTATTCCCAAACCAGGGACTCAAGCAGGTCTCCAGATATTTCCCTCCCACAATACAGCCCCTAGCTCTTCCACCCCAACCCACAGAACCATTTCGGTTGGAAGAAAATATTGGAGAAAATATTCTGTACTCCACTCTACCCCAAAGTATTTTCTCCCAGGGCCCTAGCTCAGCAGCTGCTAAGCCCTTTCAGTTTTATATGCCTGGGTGTCGCTGTGTCCCCATTCCTTCACTTTTCCTATGCTCTCTTTCATGCATTGCCATCAGTCAAGAGTCCCTCTACCATGAAGTATTTCAGCTCACTGAAGTCACAATCTCTGCATACACATAGATGTTTTAAGTGGGATTTATAAAAACCTGACTACTGGTTTCACCTAAATATCAGTAAAAAAGCGTCAGGAATAAAAACACTTTGGGGAGATAAAACCCATAAAATGTTACAAGTTGCAGCCCAGTAAAGGAGGCGAGGAACATTGCTTAGGCCATCAGGGATTAAGCTCTGACAGAATTGGGTTATTTGTGGATACATTGCCTTGCTAAAAGGCTGTCTAGCATTTTGCTTCCCACTGGGATGCCATGAACAACAGCTGCTCTGCAACCACCTGGCCTGTGGATGCTCAACCTCTGACAGCTTTTTCTAAAGGGCATGTCCAATCCCTCCAGGCAGCAACTACAAATCCTGTCAAGTATTTTCCTCTGATGGCCTCTATACCAAAGTGAGTTTTTCATTCTGCTTTGGAGCCTTCTCCCATGTTCAACCCAAACAGCTTTTCTCTCATGCCATAGCCATCAAAAGCCTGTCCAGGCTTCACAGGCTTTCTTGGTATTTTGCTAATTGTTCTTACAGTTAATCGGTTGCATCTTTCATCTACCTACCTCCTGCAGAGATGCACTTAGTCACAGGTCCACATCCATTTTCCTCTTCTGTCAATCAGACAGTTCCAAATGCAGGTAGGTGACCTGCACTACAGCAAGTGCCAACTCTGCTGTAGTATTGCCATTGCGCACAGGGAAGGCTTCTCTGCAGAGAAGGTGGAGCACACTGTCTCCCTACAGACCATGGAGGACCATGGGGTGCAGATATCCAACCTGCAGCTCGTGGAGGACCCCATGCTGCAGCACAGTGAGCATGCCCTGAAAGAAGCTGCAGCCCATGCAGAGCTCCTGCTGAAACAGGCTCCTAGCAAGGACTGCATAGCATGGCAGACCCACTCAGGAGTGATCTGTTCCTGAAGGACTACACCCTGGTCGAAAGGACCTATGCTGGAACAGGGGAAAAGTGTAAGAAGGAGCAGCAGAAGAAAAAGTGTTACACACTGACCTCAATACACATTCCCCATACCCCCACATCACTTGAGTCAGGGGAGGAGTTTCACCTGAACACCAATCCACAATAATAGCAGGCTTAGGCATTTGAAAATCTCAGAATTTTTGAATCCCTTCAAAATCCTCTCCCCTCAAAGTCATACAATTAATTCAACACTAAAATGGATACTCAAAGTTAATCCCATTCATCTCCCTGGGTGCGTTCAAGCTTTTCTTTGCAAACACAAAGGACAGGCTTTCCTCTCCCCTCCACTCATTCACAATGAAACCTTGAAGAACTCACTGTGAGCTAAGAAAAATGTAAAAAGTCTGAGGGCTTCTGATGGTATGGTAAAAGACAATAAGCACTGAGACATTCTTGTTTCAGCTGGAGCACATCAGCTACCTGAACTAGGTTCCTATGAACACAGAGTATCGGTTATCCTGTTGAAAGGAAAAGAGTTCAAGATAAATAGCTGAATGCTACAGGTCCTTCTAGACTCACTGAAACACAAGAAAGGAAAGGGGAAAGATTTCTGTGGCACTAAAATTAGAGAAGTGAAGCCAAATTATTTTCTCAAATAATTATCTCAAATACTTTTCCAAATACTTCTTATTACTCATCATAAAGCTGTATCTTTTCAATAAAAGAGATGGTTCTAAATAAGAATGTGTTTAAGCTATTAATATGGAAAATTCTTAGGATAAGTCACAGCATCAAGAGATGAAGAGCATCTGCAAGAAAATCTTTTACAGTGTACTGTCTCAGATGCTGCTAAATTCTTTGGAAGTATTTCTACAATTTCTACAACCACTGCTACAGGCTTCATTCTACAATCAGCATTCAACAAAGTCCTACTCAGTAAGGTCTTATTTTAAAATACACAGAGGAAAAAATAATACTAGAACTTGCCAAACAGCTTGAATCACAAGCTCCTTCCCTGCATGAGCTTCATCTTTCCAACATTGAGTCCACAGCACAATCAACAGAATAGCTCTGGAAAGGTTGGAAGGGATATCTTGAGACCAATCTAATCCAACCATCCTGCTCAAAGTACAGTAAGCTACATCAGGTTGCCCTAGATTGTTTCAAGTATTTTTAAAGACAGGGGTTCCACAATCTCTCTGTGCAGGTTCATCCAGTGTACCACCACCTTCATAATTAAAACTTGTTATTGTTTTTCCTGTTCTGACACACTGTCCTGTACCAGTGGATACCACTCAGAAGAGTCTGCCCATTAGGCATTCATACACATTGATAAAATCCCCCATGAGCCTTCTCTTCCCTAGGCTAAACCCTCCCAGCTTTCTGAGTCTCTCTTAGTAAGAAGGATGCTCCAATCCTTTAATCATCTTTGTCTCTCTTCAGTGTACTTGCTTCAGTATGTCACAGGATGGCTGAGGTCAGAATGGATGTCTGGAGGTCATCTGGTCCATGTCCCCCTCCTCAAACAGGACCACCAAGAGTCGTTTGCCCTGAACCACATCCAGACAGCTTTTGATTATCTCCAAGAATACAGACTCCACAAACTCCTGGAGTAATCTATGCCAGTGCTCAGTCACCCTCACAGTGATAATGATGTTCAGATGGAGCCCCCTGTGTTTCAGGGGGGTCATTCTCTGGTCCTGTCACTGGGCACCACTGAATAGAGCCTGGCTCCAACCTTTTTGTGCCCTCCTTTCAGGTATTTATAAGATTCCCCCTAAACCTTCTCTTCTCTAGGCTCAACAGTCTTAGCTCTGGCAGCCTTTGAGATGCACATGAGACATTCCAGTCCCTTAGTCATCCTCATGGCCCTACATTAGACTCTCTCCTGTATACATACCCATGTCTCTCATACTAAGGAACCCAGCAAAAGCTTATCTATAAGGATCTGGTAAGATACTTCACTGAAATCTAAGCAGACAATACCCACTGCCTTCCTCTCATCTACCAGGCCAGTCATTTCATCATAGAAGTTTATCAGGTTGGTCAAGCATGACTGCCTCTTCATGAAGCCATGCTGACTACTCACCATAATTTTTTTTTGTCCTCAGTGTGTCTAGAAATGGTGTCTAGGGTTAGCGGCTCCATCACCTTCTCAAGGGTCAAGGTGAGGCTGTTCATGTCTCCCTTGTACTGGGGAGCCCAGAACTGGACTCAGGACACCAGATGTGTCTTACCAGGACTGAGCAGAGGGGAAGGACCAGCACTCTCAATCGGCTGGTAACACTCCACCTAATGCAGCCCAGTATACTATTGGTCATCTTTGCTGCAAGGGCACATTGCAGGTTCATAGTCAACCAGGACCCCCAGCGTCTCTTCTGCCAAGCTGCTTTTCAGACAGTCAGCACCCAGCCTGTGCTGGTACATGGCATTATTCCTCCTCAGGTGCAGGACTTGATGTTTCCTTTTGTTGAATTCCATGAGATTCCTGCCAGTCCTTTTCTCCAGTCTGTCAAGGCATCTCCAAATATCAGTACACTCATGCGGTCTCCCAGTTTATTATCATCTGCAAACTTGCTAAGGATGCCCTCTGTCCTATTATCCAAGTCATTTATGAAGATCATAAACAGAATTTGCCCTAGTATTTGTCCTTGGGGTAAATTGCTGCTGGCTGTCCTCCAGCTAGACTTTGTCAGTGATTACAACTCTCTTGGCTCAGAAGCTCAGCCAGTATGGTCTGCCTCAGTCAGTGTCTGTGATTCATCTCGAAGTCTCATCTGCCTCATAGTCTGTGATTCATATCAAATAATATCCCTCACTGACAAACTGATAGCATCAAAACCCTTGCTAGAGTCAAAATAAACAACATCCAATGCTCCCTCCTCCTCTATCAAGCTATTGCAGGTTATTGGGTTGGTCAGGCATGACTTCCCCTTGGTGATTTCATGCTGACTATTCCTGAAGACCTCCTTGTCCTTCATGTACCTGGAAGTCGCTTCCAGGATTAGTTGCTCCATCACTTTCTCAGAGATTGAGGTGAAGATGACCAGCCCGTGGTTCCCTGGGTTTTTCTTCTTGCCCTTTTTGAAGATAGGAATGGCATTTGCTTTTCTCCAGTCCTCAGACACCTCTCCCAATCATCAGTGTCATTGAAAAATTATCAAGAGTAGTCTTGCAATGACATTGGCCAATTCTCTCAGCACTCTCAGGTACATCCCATCATAGCTCATGGACCATTCTGGTCTGTCCAGTTTGTTTAAATATTCCCTGATTCTCCTCTGCTGAGGGCATATTTACTTTGCCCTGGAATTTCTCAGTGATCTCAGAGGGCTGGAATTACTGAAGTCCTGTCTTACCAGTAAAGACTGAGATGAAAAAGGCATTGTGCACTTTGGCCTTTTCCAGGTGCTTTGTCACTAGGTCCTCTGCTTCACTCAGCACCAGGCACACACTTTTCCTAGCTTAGCTTTTGCTGCTGGTGTACTTGCAAAATAAAATGTTTCTTATTACTCTTCAGTTCCCTTGCTAGATTTAACTTCAGGTAGATTTCAGCTTTCCTAATTCTGCACTTGCGTGCTTAGACTCCCAGGTCACTTGTCACTGCTTCCAATTCTTGTATGTTTCCTTTTTGTCTGTGTTTTGTCAGGAGCAACTTGTTCATCCATGCAGACCTCCTACCACCTTTACTTCCTTTTGTGCTTGTCATGACTGAGCTTGAAAGGGATGATCCTTCAAAACAAACGACATAGAGCCTCAATGCCCCCCAAAAAACAAAACCCTGAACAAATATAATCCCATCCCAACAGCTCTCTTAGGCCTACCCTTCTCTCCACTACAGTCTCTTATGAGACTTTTCCCAGCAAGTCCCTGAAGAAACAAAACTCTGTTCCACGGTCCAGAATTGGGAGCCTTTGTGCTTTCTTCAGTGCTTCTTCTGTTCACCTCACCCCACCTAATTTGTTTGCCAACATGGACCACCACTTCTTTACTTGTTCATTGGTCATTCTCTCTCTCCCTCAATCTTTTTCATGGTCTCCTGTTGAAACTGTGAGTTTTCAGACAGTAGAACTGCTAGTCAATGTTCAGTAGAGGCATCTTTGAGAGATCTCTATCTTTGAGAAATAATTTTATCTCCAATTTTATTAAGTTTTGCAAAGATTTGGTCAATCACATACCATATGAAGTAAAGGGGACATACTATTCAGTTCCAGTTTCTTTTGCATGTAGATGTTCAAGTCCCAATACAACAACCTGAACCTTGCACCCTTGTCAGGGTAAGTCAGAAGATAAATATTGCTAATCCTCAAATTTCAAGAGGGTTACATACTAAACAGTAGCAAAGGCTGGTATTTTTCATACCATATTTATTTCCAGTGGCTCATTTTTACTTTAAAGAATAAAATCAACAGTGACCTATTACACATTAGCAATTCCACAGGCCACATTATGCCAACTTCTAGCAATTATTAGTGTGTCCTGGACACTGCACCCAGGAATCTGATGTTGAAACAAAACCTTCACTGAACTGCTTCCATTCCAGCCTTCTCCTGAGCCCCTGGCAACTTTCAGGCCCTCTTGTCCTTAATTAGAAGCATCATTGGGCACAAAGTCTGTGTTTTAAATAGTTCCCATTTAAAATAAGGAAATCTTTACCAGTCCAAACCAATAAACAGTGCTTTTTAAAACAAACATTGCTTAGAGAAAAATGTGTTGGAAAACTTATGACTATTCTTTTGACTTTAAAAAGCCATTATTCCTACTACCCACTAGTGCTGATTGCAATGGTATTTTCCACTTCTTATGGGATATAAAATCTTGAATTCTTATCACATGATAGTTGATCTGCCAACAACATCAACTCTGAAAAGTGTTTGTTTTCTTGTTTTTTAACACAGAGCTGCCTATGATGACTTTCAGGGAACTGAGATAAATCATCCCCCAGCTTCTCTGCTCACTTAATCAAACAAAGAAAATTGAAAAGTTAAAAAAAAAAGCAAATAAACAATGTATGGACAGATACACTGGATATGAACTCTCTCTACACTATTTGTTAAATTGAACTGCTGATTGACTGTAACAAATATGTTCAGATCTCAAAAAGATAAAGACTGAAATGTCACAAGAATAGGAGGAGGTGGGTGAGTCATCTGGAAAAGAAGTCCATCATCATAGCCTCTAAACAACCACAACCTTGCTGCACTAGTTACACAATATTGAGAAGGGATAAAAAGTGCAGCATCTAGCTGGTCTGACTGACCACGACTTTTTATCCTCCAAGACAAGACTCCGCTGTCATTTAAAAAAACAGTTTCCTTTTTCTATTCTAACATTTGAGTTCTCCTTAATTTTAAAGGAATCTAACCATGCAGTTATATATTTTTAATCTCAAATATTTTTTAAAAAATCATTACCAATCCTCTCCCAGTAATATGAAAGAGTAAATAAACTCAGCAGAAGCCAATTTAATAAACTGCTGGAGAAAAAGAATCCTAACACACACTTTAGTTTTTAAACCTTCTATTACAAGTGATGTTTGATAGATGATAGCTATTTAAAAATTTGTTATGGCCAAGGATAGCAGAATATTTAACCATTCGTTTAACTATGAATTTATATTAAGATCCTTCTACTGTCTGGGAAAATATTTAAGTACATTGGGGAAGAGTTCTGTTGTAGTTAGTATTCCAGGTAACACTGAGGGACTTCATCTAAGATTTTTCAAATGGGGCCTAAAAAGACTATATAAAATACCAACGCAGGAAACAGACAAACAAACAAACAAACCAACCAACCACATACAAGAAAAAAAACCAAAACCTGAACACACACAAAAAGAAACAAAGAACAACAGAGAAAAAAAAATTAGTCATACTGACATTGAGAAATGGTTCAGATCCTAGATAAGGCCACTTTACAAGTCAATATAAGAAAACTAATGCCTTGAAAACATGAAGAAAAAAAGCCCAGGCATCAAGGACTGCAATTCTACAAAACCCAAACCAAAGATCAGCAAGCAGTTGTAGCCCTTGGCACAGTTACCCCCTACCTGCAAGATTTCCTGAGTCTCATTCATCCCCACTGAAGCTAAAAGTCATGAGTCAGTCAAAGGCTCTTGTCACAAATGCAGCCTCTAGAGATGGAATAATCCCAAAACCTCACAATCCCACAAAAAGCAAGAAACAATGAGAAGCCTTAACAGATCCATTTTTTCTTACTAATAGTATGCTTCACCCTAGAAAAATTTACTCCGTAAATACAGTAAAGTAGAATCACTACACTACTGCAAGAAGCAAGACATTCACTGTTCAAGCCATTCACTTCAATGAATGCCATCAGCTCCTCCTACTCTGTAATAAGCACAATCCACTTGCTTTGAATCAGGTAACTTTATTTGTTTATGTTTTATGAATATTGAACTGTTTTATTTTTCTTTTTAGTAGGATTTTTTTAAAAAAAATTTCTACCTCCTTTCCCATTTTTGAAAACCCACTGTTGATTGCAATGGAATGCACAATTCCTTAGTTTGATTTTCAAATTTCTCCTCCATCTTCCTTTTCTCATTTCAAATCATTTTTCATCCAAAGATATAGAGCAGCAGAATCCAAATAGATCTAATTTTATTTTGCCATCCTAAATTTTCAAAGAATCATAAAAAATGAGAGTAAAGTAAGACAAGCTGTCCTCAACCAGCTGTAATTAAAGCCTTCAGCAGGGAAGAAATTTGAACAGACGAAATTGCTCCTATTCTTAACAGTCTTGCACCTATTCTTAACAAAGTTCTGTTTCCTGCACAGATGAGCTGACACATCCTCTTTCTGATGCTGTGCAGCTGTTAATTTAGATACGTGAGAAATTTTCAGTTCAGGAACTGGTATCAACATACTTCTGGATGCTGAGGAAGAAAGGAAATTTCCTCCCCAGACTGGTTCCTAGTACTTCCTCCAAATTCAACCAGATTCCTTCCATTGTCTGAGACAATATTTAGAAAGTAACAGTAAATATTACTGACAATTCACAAAAGGATGGACTATACCAATTTCCAGCAAGATGTACTTGCATTATCAAGGTCAGGCTTGAGGGGGCTCTGAACAACCTGCCCTAGGTAGAGATGTCCCTACTCGTGTAGGGAGGTTGGACCAGATGACCTCTAGAGGTCCCTTCCAGTCTAAAATATTCTATGATTATAATTATATCGTCTAGCCATTTGAATACCTGAACTATTATTTAGGTTCTTACTTGATAAGCACAGATTTACATATTTTGCTTAAGTAATAAACCTGTATAATAAAAACTGTCTTAAGAATATTGGAGTATGGAGGTATATTAGTGACAACAAAAGAAAACAAGGAAAAGGAAAGAATGAATTTGCAAAGAAAAAGAGAACCAGTATAATCAATGTCAGAATGGAGCTCAGGGAACAGAAGGAAAGGAGGCATGGGAACCAAAACGATATTGAATACTATACAGATGACAAACTTCCACAGATTAACTTTTTTTCTGAGTAACTCCCTTATCCTCTCAACTAAAATCTGTTAGTAAGATTTTAAAATAATAATAATAACAATTAAAAAAAAAATGCAAATTGTTTGATTTCTTACTAATTGTTGATAAAATAAATGGTATCCAGAGTATGAGAATTAATCACCATCAGAAATTCTGTCACCATTGGACCATCTTCATTCTCAAAGAACATTAGATAGCACAACAGGCATCTCTACCCTTAGAGTACTGGCAATAGTAACTGATTTTGACAGAGAAGTTTCTAGTTCAAAGAAAAACAATGTATTAATGTCACTTAACAAATGAGACAGCTGCCAGACAAGCAACTCCCTAACTCCTCATACATGTATGGATGAGCAATATGCTTTAACAAAAGGACTCTTTCCTTCAAATATTTATAGGTAGCTTTGCAGAAACACGGACTCTATACCATAATCGATAGTATCTTGCTATCATTTTGTGCTTATAAACAGGTCCAAATGTATATTGGGTAGACAAGCCAACTCCCATTCCCATTACTTAAAGTGAATCCTTTTTTTTTTTTTTTTTCCTCCCCTGCTGTACTTGCCTGCAGTTACCACATGGTGGTATCCACACTAACAGTTTCTCCTGTGTTGTAATTAATTTAATACCCTCAATTGTTTCTGTGGATCTCTTTGGACTGATGAGGAGTTGCCTCAGTTAACTGAGTAGAGAGCAATGCCAACTTTCCTCATCCATACAGATCTGGGGCTGGCACAATTCTTAGAAAATCTACGGCAAACTAAATGCTGAGGAAATGATTCAGGTAATAACCCAATAAAGCCTTATTCTTGGAAGAAATTGTCATGTTCCTTCTTGTTTTCTCAGTTCAGCAATTACTACACTGTATCTCCTCTTCTAAAACCATGGTATTCACAGCTTTGCTGCATAAAGAATGAAAAGAGCCTCTGTATTTTAAATGCTGTCTAAATATATAATAATATGAGATGAAGAGCTAGTTCCAAATGCAGAATGCTATCAACATCAGACTCAATTCCCTATGTAACACCACACTGGGAGGATGCAGTGGGACTGCTGTTGGAACAGAAACAAACCAACAGTAATTAGATGAAACACACCTAGTACATGGTACACCCCCATTTCAGCAAATATATTATTTCAATTTAGTAGTGATTTTATGACTTGTGACATTACATGTTAAATGTGATATGGGTTTTCTTAAAAAGGATCTTAGAAGAACAAAGTTAAAAGATGGGGAGATAAGGAAAAGGATACATGCTTCAGTCCAAAACATTCACTTTGGAATGTCTTGACTGACTTTATCTGGATGTATGTTTCTCTAAGAAACATATATGTTTATAAATACAGAAATACATAAATTCCTATTTTATCACCTTCATCATGGTCATGTTCACTAGTTTTATTTATTTTAGCTCTATGTAATTTAATGATTTCACCCAAATAATCTTGGCATTTGAAAACAATCACAATGGTCCTTCAGCTGACGTCAAAAGTGTCAGAACCCGCAATTTGAAACACTGTAGGCTATTTGCATAAGTAATCTACAAACAGTTTAAAATCAATGTTCAAAGAACATTTCCAGTCACACAACATGCACAGTTAAAGTTAGGAGCATTTATAATATTTATCAATATTTATTACGCAAATGGTTATTTGCATTATCAAAACTAGACCACAGAAAAGGTACTTGCTGACTTCTGTGTTTCTCTCACACGTAGGTGAAATCTTTGTACATCAAATAAAAATGAAAGAACAGCCACCTGCATTCCAGAACATCAGTACGAGCAGAAATAGTGAAAATAACTCTTAACACTTTCATTATTAGGACATCCTCCCACACTTACTAGTGCTTTCATGCTGAATAGGAAAAACCCTTTCGCATTACAGTGGCTTTTTGAAGACTAATGGGAACAGAAAAAAAGCTATTATCAGTATAAATTCAGAAAGAGTGTTACATACTAATAAATATTCTTCAGTACAATGTACAAATAAGCACCTTGCAGAAATAAAAATGCCTTGAAAATAAATACAAAAGGACTTTTTCTTCTTCAAAGTACTACAATAAAATATGTAACAGATTGCACCAAATGGAATTCCAAAGACAACAAATGTTCCTCTGAAGTATACTTACAAAGCATGATTAAAGATAACCTTGCCAAGCTGTATTCAGAAAGAAAAATTATGAAATCTCCTAGGAAGCAGCTACCCACCTAGTTCTTTATAGTTTGCATATTTTGGAAATATTTTATAGACGACATTCCACAATTATCAGGCACAGTACAGCCTAGTGACAATTTTCCAAATATACTCTGAATTTGAAACCAATTGGTTCATATACAGGTGCTTGAACTGTGCACAAGCATCACGTTGCATCATCAGTTATCCTACTTTGCATGATATTTCAAACTTCAGTCTCAGCCTTTTCTTATGGTACTCTTTCCATTTGTACCAAATTACAGATACTGCCTGCCACTTCACTGAACCACACCCTCCAGCAGCGCCTTAGACTCTCAAACTCAGTATGTTTGTCAGAGTGACTTCTAGTGGTGTCAGAAAAAAGGAGAAAATTGAGGAGTATAAGATACTGTATTAAAAAAACCCAATCAATCAAACACAAACAAACAAAAGAACCCGCAAAAATAAAAACACACACAAAAAACCCACAACACCCCAGGAGTTTTAACTTTCCACCTGAGACTGGGTAGCAATGGCAGCAGAAAAGAAAGGTTTCTGAGGTTTTGGGAAGCTAGCATCCTGATAAGGTGCTGCACTTCAGACAATGCCTTTGATCCATGACTACCGGCAAGTCACACATTTTCAAGGACACCACCTCAGAAAACTTAAATACTTGCTTTGAAATGCTTAGCCTATTAGAAAATAGAGCACAATGCCTGGAACAAACAGTGCTCCATCTGTTTTATTGTGTTCTGTTTTCTTCTTCATCTGACAAATCATGAAGTAATGAAATTATTAATTTGCCCACACCACCACAGGAAACTATTTGTCCTCCCAGTCTTGCAGCAGAAGCAGCAACTAGCTTTAGCCCACTCCATGGAGATGAGACTATGTATCCCAGTTAAATGGGCTGCACACCAAAAGGGGCATTGCACTTAGACTTGGGTCTCTCAAGGTAGACATACTTTCAAAATCAGTGGCTAACTCTGCATTGATTTCCAAATAATAGTTTTATACAAAAGATGTATAAAAATGTATAAAAGATGTATGTGCAGATGCTGAATGTACATCTCTTCAATACACGATGTCTAAAATTCTTTTTAGCAAATCAAAGGGAAAAAAAAACAAACAATGCAGCCTGGCCTTTGAATGTATTGACAAAAGCCAGCAAAGGCTGGAAATCTTCCCTTTGTCATCCATTACATTCAGCAGCCTCACCAGCACCAAATGCTGTGTACAGCCACGCTGAGCCTGTTTCTCAAAACCAGCGCTGTGTAAAAGGTTCAAAGGGCAGTAGAGGGAAATGGGAGAACACCCACCACTGAAGAACTGAAGACTTGGACTGATCTGGTGAGACATCACCGGATCCACGTGTGGTGAGAACCTTTTCTATTTACTCACACTATTTACTCACTATTCACTCAACTCACACTCTCACTCCCCCTATCTTTTCCTTTTCTCTTATAACTCTTTCTTCCTTTTCCTAGAAATTTAGTCATTCTGTAAAATATCCTCCTACAAAAATAACACCTTTATCCGTACTGTTTGTTGATTGTTTCATTAGGGAGAACTAATACATTGTTTTGTTATTGTTCCTGGGAGTCATTGTCATGACTCTGCCACCCCTGCCACCCTACCTTGCAGGGACAGACTCTTTTGGAGGATCACAAAGATTCACCCCCCTCCTTGTCCACTGAGTGGGACAAGACAGTACAGCCACACTAAGCCTGTTTCTCAAAACCAGCACTGTATAAATGGCTAAAAGGGCAGCAGGGGGAAATGAGAGAATGCAGCAACACCATACTGCAAAAGCATATGAACCTTTGCAGAACTGATACTTAGCTGAACTAACTCAAACTGAGTCATCTAGAATAGCTGACTCTCAGCCTGCTTTCATGCATTGATTACTGAATTTTGACTTTTATCTTTTTTCCTCAGAAAATAACACATGGACTCTACTAATACCCTGAGTCTCTACTTCTCCAATGAGCAACTTTTGAAATCTGTATCTGAGATTTTCAAATTTATTTATCAGTAAATCCAAGTTGTTTGAAAAATGAAGTGTCCCTCTTCCTCCCTGTTCTGTAAGTACTGCAACAGAAAGAAAAAGGTCACTCTCTCACATTTACCCCATGTTTTATGGACTCCTGTACAGAAGCAGGCGCCTACTTTCTCCCCCCGTGACACTTTCCAAGCTTACCCTCCTGCACTCAGCAATGAAGGCACAAAGCATACAGCTCTTCTCAGAGGATAAAAGGTCAAGAGTCTTACTAAAGCCTTCCACTGACAGGGAGTGAAATTCAGCCAAACTTAGAAAAATCTACAGTATCTGAAATTTAAAAAACACTGCTCTGCATTTTTGCACTTGTTACCTTTCTTACTTTTTTGCCTTGAAGCAATGGGTACAATCTTTTGTTTACAGAGGGACAGACTAGCAGTTTCTCATATATTTTTATTTGACTGATAATTAACAGTGACACCTCCCAACACTCATCCTTCTCCTGAGGCATCTAGAAAATCTTCAGCGGGTACCACAAAAATATCAATACTACTACCACTTTTATCAGAACAATAATAAATAAGGTTACCTTATCCTTTTATCTTCAACTTTTTTCAGGTATTCATCTCTCTTCAATACTCCCAATATTGTTTCCCTCTCATGATCCAACAAAAATGACAAATTGATGATCTCCAAGTGCTTTGTCATGATTCTCCAACAGCCACTCTTCCAGTGACTGCTTTCTTCAATCAATTCTTCCAGTGACTTATCTGAACAAGTCCAAAGGCATGTTTGCATCAGAATTACAAGATCCACGCAGGCAGAGGTGTTTTGAAAAATGATTTTTTAAGTTAACTATGTGAAGATAGTATTGCTTTACCTTCCAACTATGCAAGAAACAAAGGCTGATTCTCTGTTTCCTCCTCAGGAAAGCCAGTCATTTTCCTGGGTACTCCCATGTGTTCTGGCTGATGCTCCCTGGCACACTGCAGGCCTTCAGACTGCATTCACAAGCTGCTGCAGAATCATCTTCCTGGGTGTAATTCTAGTTTGGAGGCACAAAATAGCTGTGTATACTTATTTCAAACTACCTGAAATTCAAAACAAACAGATGTGAGTGACCTTGACATTACAATCACAATCTAATTTGAAAAAGGCTTAATTTAGTAATGGTTCAAAAGCGACCAAAGAACGGCTTTCAGAATATCAGGTTCTTTCAGGGGCTACTTACAAGTCATGTTTTCTATGCTGCTGTTTATTTACTCACTGATGTTTGATTATCATGATCCCAAGACAGCTCTGCAATTACCTTCTTACCGTGATACATTTAAATTACTATATTCACCTTATAATACTTCCATCCTGACAGTAATAATCATGGGAGGGAAAGGAGTGATTCTCCTTATGTCCCTGAGACTACTTTAAGAGAAAAGAAAAAATTACAAAGTGTAAGGGTTTCAGAGGACAGCGCTAAAGGTAAGACTTCCCCAAAACTAAGTATAAAGCTGCATCTCAGCCAGTGGTCCATTATACTTGCTTCACAGCCAATTCAGAGACATAGGAACCTTCACAGAGTGATTTATGCACTTACTGCAGACATTTAGTTTAGGATGACATGTTTTAGAAATGTCCATTCCCTTCCAGTAAATACAGTAAGATCTTAGAGTGACTTATTAACACATAGCCACCCAGAAGAAAGCCAAATTTCACTATATGCTTTGAGGGGTTTCATTTGTCATTTCTAAACAGAAAACAACCTCCAAGCAAAACCAGAAGAGACACCCCAGTAGTACTGGAGCTCTGAACATGACTTTACTTGGAAAAAGTCACCAGGAACATACCTTGCAAAATATCTAAAACTTCTAGTCAACTGGTTAGAACATTCAGCCTTCTATGTTATTTAAGAGCTACAGGACATACAGTGAATCCACTGCAATCAGCTGCATTTGTAACTACCATGGGTACAGTGACTACTACTGCCACTGCTGCGCGTATTTTCCTGAACCCAGCAAATAAAAAGCTTCATCTGCACACTGAAACACTTTCCCTCTTCTCTCCCCCATCTCATCAGGAAGGAGGAGAGGCATCCTGCCCCCCAGAGACACAGGCAGAGATGAAAGGAAGCAAGAGGAATTATCCTCTCTTCTTCAGTGGTGCTATCATCAAATTGCTCAATGTAAGGAATTATTCCCACTGCCAAGCCATTATGATTACTTAGCCAGAAGCCTTTAGTGACTCAGCACAGAGACAGCATTTTCCACGTGCACTGACTGCAGTGGTATGGGAACCACATAATCATCTCGTTTTGCTCGAGTGACAGGAAAAAAAAAAAAAAAAAAACTTTGCCAGCAGAGAAATGGGGGCTGCATTACACATATTTATTAGCACAGGTGTTTCTGAGACAGGCATACATAGTATTTCCATACTGGTAAAGAAATTCCTACCAGCAGTAGCCAAATGCAGCATGGCATAGTGGCCTGTAACTGTCCTTTGTCACATGAGAAGCTGAGTGTCCTGGTTTGAGTGAAAACAGAACTAATTCTGTTCAGTGATTTACTTTTCAGTTCAGTTCTTCTAACTCACTGCACTGTCTGAAGTCAGCAGCCTGTTTTCACAGACAGTGTCTGCTGCTGGCAGTGATAACACCCCATGGTCAGAGTTACTGCCAAGGGTTGGGGTGCAGACCAAGGCCACTGCTGGATCTTGTGCACCACACTGGGGGTGCAGGAAAGTGAAAGGCTGCACCTGCAGGGAGGAGTGGACAGGGCAGGTGACCCCAAACTGGCCAACAAGGTATTCCATCCCATAATGGATAATGTCATCTCTTCAAAAGGCACCAACCACTGCCCAAATTAAAGCTGCACAGGGCACAACAAAGTTAGAAACTCCGCAGGAGCAGAACTGATGGTACCGCAGCTTCTTACACATGCTTCAAGAGACAACAGTTCCCACCTCTCAACTTAGTGCTGGCACTACGGATCACAACGTGCGAAATCTGGAGCCAACACACCCAGCTCTGACACTCAGATGGAAAGAGGCATGATTCATATATACACTGCTTAAAACAGACAGATCCTGTGTAGCCCAAGTTCACTCACATGGGGGTCTGAAATAAAAACTAAGATGTCATCACTAGATAGTCACCAAAACACAGTCCACATTCACAGTTATCTTTTGTCCTTTCTGAAGCCCACAGCTGTGATGCGGGAAGGAAGGGAAAGACTGCCAACACTAAGTCTAATAAAATGACAGAAAGACGTAAAAAAAAAATTCATACCAAGAGCCTTTAACAAATGCAAAGCTTGCCACGTTCAGTGTGCAATGGCCAACTTTCTCTCTTCCTGTTTTAACTTTTAACTAACTGCTTGCAGAATGCTGTATACGGGAGCAAGAAAAACCAGCTTCACTTCAAAACGAAGTGTTTGCAGAGTGCACACGCCCAAGTAAGCAAACTAAATGCCAGCAGGTACCAAAAAACAAGGAAATGCTTGTTGCATAAAATCAACAAATTTGCAAGGAAAGGAACTGTGATTCAAGACACTGAAATCAAGTGGCAAGAAAGCCAAACCAAATTTGTTCAATGTGAACTTGGATAATAAATGCCACATGTATTAGACTGAGAGCTCTACTCAGTATTACAATGCAAACAGACGATTCTTTACCTAAGAACAAACTTCAAGATCTTTAGATATAAGAGCTGGAAGATTCATGAACTGACAAGTAATGTATTGCATTAAGGAAAGGGTCATGTACGAGTGTCAGCAACATTGCTTCAAGAGACATTAAAAGCACAAAATACCATCACACCGATTTGTATCAGTGCACTGGAACGAATATAAGCTTAGAGAAAGGCTGAAAATAATTAAGTCTAACCCTCAGTAAGTCATGTAATATAAGCGTGTTTGACTTCACAGTAGTAGGAAACTCAGATTCATTAAATAAAAACAACAGATTCAGAAGTAGTTCATTTTTCAGTTCAGGCACAATTCCAGCTTTCCAGTAACGTGTTGGCAAAGCTGTCACATACCTACAGGACTGCAGATCTCTCTCCAACCACAATCAATGCCTTCGAGCTATATCTAGTTTTTAGCACTGGTGTAATAACATTTCAAAACCAAAATAATAAGTGTTTAAAGACTGAAGGAATAATGTTAAAGCTTATCAAGTTTATGACATACATCACCTTGCTGTGTGAGAAAGCAGTAAATTAACATGACTTGTATAATAAACAAATGAACACTAAGCTCAGCACTGCTGGTCTGAGCATTCATCAAACCATGCTCCTGTTACAGGTCTCCCTCTGCTTGTTTTTCAACCCTTATAGAAATCTTCAAGTAACATGAAAAAGCATTTTAAAAAAAAAAAAAAATTATGTTTTCTGTTTCCTTGCTGTTGAACTTCAGGCTCACACAGCTCCTCAAACAGTCAGGTAACATACTGCATGACACAGGGAACACCACTGCCCACTGCAAGCTCCTTATGGAGCACAATGCTTGGTTGCTGCACCAACAACCTTGTGCTACTTTTCAAGTGCACTACGCCAGAAGAAAGGCAGCATACATGCAGGCAGGAGAACAATTGCAGAGCAGACCAGAGGTAGAGAGTACATTAGACAGTGTTTACTTGTGAACACAAGCCCATGCTCCTCAGAGATCCTACAAAACGATTAAATGAGAGAATTTAACCCCTTAGGTGATACTGTGGAATAAAGAAATATCCAGTAAATTTCTCTATATCACACTTCTTTAACCAATATAGAATCACAGAATTGTTTAGGTTGGAAAAGACCTTTAAGATCATCAAGTCCAACTGTAAACCTAACACTGCCAAGTCCACCACTAAACCATGTATGTCAGCACCCTATCTACATGTCTTTGAAAGACCTCCAGAGATGGTGACCCAATCACTTCCCTGGGCATCCTATTTCAATGCTTGATAACCCTTTCAGAAATTTTTTTTCCTAATAGCCAATTAAACGTCCCCTGAAGCAACTTGGCTATTTTCTCTTGCCCTATTGCTTCTTAGTTGGGAGAAAAGACTGACCCCCACCTTGCTACAAACTTCTTTCAGAGACTTGTAGAGAGGATTGACATCTCCCTTCAACCTCCTTTACTCCAGGCTAAAACACCCCACTTCCCTCAGCTGCTCCTCCCAAGACTTGTGCTCTAGATCCTTCACCATCTTCATTACCCTTCTCTGGACCTGCTCCAGCACCAAACTGGCTNTCTTTCTTGTATTGAGGGGCCCAAAACTGAACACAGTACTCAAGCTGTGGCCTCATCAGGTTCCCCCCAGGTATAGGGGAACAATTACGCCCCTACTCATGTTGACCACACTATTTCTGATACAAGCCAGGATGCTGTTGGCCTTGGCCATATTCAGCCAGATGTTAACCAATACCATCGGGTCTTTTTCTGCCCAGCAGCTTTCCAGTCACTCTTCCCTAAGCCTGTAGGATTGTTGCGATCCAAGTGCAGGCACCAGCACTTGGCCATGTTGAACCTCATCCCATTGACTTCAGCCCATCAATCCAGCCTGTACAGATTCCTCTGCAGAGCCTCCCTACCCTCAAGCAGATCAACACTGCCACACAGCTTGGTGTTGTCTGCAAAATTACTGAGGGTGCCCTCAATCCCCTCATCCAGCTGATTTGTAAAGATATTAAACAGAACAGGCCCCAGTACTGAGCCCTGGGGAATACATCTTATGAATGGTCACCAAATAGACTTCACACCATTCACCACCACACTTTGGGCGCAGGCATGCAGCCAACATTTTACCCAGGGAAGAGTACACCCATCCAAGCCAATGAGGAGTCAAGGAGTGGGAAGAATGACACACCAGGGTGGCAACTTTCTTCTTTTGTTTTCCTTATCAGAGTAAACATGGTTCACTTTCCTGGCTGGGTAGTTAATAAGAAAAAATGATAATTCCCAGTGTAAGAATGGAAATAAAAATCAATGCATCAACTTGCAAAATTAAACAAACCAAATATTTTTGCTAATGTTAGGCAAAAAACATCTAGGCAATGTTAAATCATCCACAAACAAAACCACTTAGGGCTTGAGTCATCTCAATTTTATTGCTTAATCACAGCATGTACGAAGGCAGTGTTCATTCAGTACCGAACTTTACCTTAACCAAGTTATTCCCTGTGTCTCTATGCTTTCTGTGATGAAATGGAAACAAAAGTAGTGATCTGAGGTCTAGAATAAGACATTCTAATATGCACCTTACACAGGTTTTGCTTAATAGCTGGATGAATTATAAATTTACTCAAGACTCACAGTTGCAAAATTTAACTAAGGCAGGTTGAATAAAGTCTATCAATTGTTTACTTTTAAAAATATGTAACACTTTTTTTTTTTCCTCTATGTTAAAACAGGCATGGCATTTACGAGCAAGAAATTACTTTTAGATATTGAATTTTCTTAGAAATAGAAAGCAAGTAGAATGGCCAGCAAGTTTCCTAACCCTTCTAATTCCTAGCATTTCTTACAACTCTCAACACTGAGTTTAGAAGTTAATATGTATTATGTTATGACATGATTGTATTTGACAGTGGGATTCATGGGACAGGAATGAGCTACCACACCCAGGACACCTGAAAGCCACTATAATCTCTGTTACTAGACAGTAGTTACTGCTCCATGATCTAGTCACAGCCTATCTCTGTCTTCCTTAATGCCCTGTCTCCTGTTTACTGGGACTTGAGGTTGCTCTGGGCAGCAACCATCACGTGTAACTGTGTGTGAGAACCCTAAGGCAGGGTTTTGTACCACAGCACTGCTACTGGAAGTAGGAGTTCATTTGACATGAAGTAGAAAGTGCACGGTAAAACAAGAGGGCTATTTTCATTACTTAACAAGATATTCTCACAAAATAAAGTATCAGTTTCTTTTAGCTGCAGCAAGTGATTAATTGAATCAGTAGGTTTGCTTGACTTCCCTGCCCCTCCCAACAGAAGCATCTCATCAGAAAACACCAGCAGATATATTCCACAGAAACAGGTGAGTATTCTTCAAAAATCTAAATAGAAGCTTGTTTATAAGTCTTCAAGTTCAAATATTTTCACTAATTTGCTGAATTAAGAGTACTCCAGAGAAGACACCTTAACTTTATCAAACATTTCATTTTGAAGAAAAACTCATGATCATAAGTCTAAATTTTAGTCCACTTGATAGAACTCCACCACTGACTTTGCTTTCGTCACAGGGTGTCAAGGGTTGGAAGGGACCTTGGAGATTTTTGAGTCCAACTCCCCTGCCAGAGCAGGACCATACAATATAGCACAGGTCACAAAGGAACACATCCAGGTGGGTTTTGAAAATCTCCAGAGAAGGAGACTCCACAACCTCTCTGGGGAACCCATTCCAGTGCTCTGTGACCCTTACAGTAAAGAAGTTCCTCCTCATGTTAAGGTGGAACCTCNAACAGGACCGGACCCAGCACTGATCCCTGGAGGACTCCACTAGATACAGCTCTCCAGCTCTTCATGAATGAAGAAAATTAAATTATCCTTGAACTCTGCAAGAGGGCTTCAGGAAGATTGCTGAGGAACTACAGCCAGGCTGCAGAGTCAGACAAGAGTGAACTAGCATTTAGAAAGCAGCAATTTGAGAAGCATCCACACGAACCCAGTGAAACACACTCTGGATTTGGGGAGAAAGGAACCCGGACCTTGCATGTGAGTGCTTTCAATGAGGAAACGTACATGTGTCATATATGTGTGTGTTTAGGAGGTGAGAAAATCCAGACCTCCATTATTTCAGCCTGTTAGATGCTAAGTGCTCGTTTGCCCTTCTGCAAGAACAGTATCGTATAGCAACGCATTCTCCACTACTCATTATAATAAATTTTGATTTTTATTTAGCAAAGCAAAGGGACTCAGGTTTTAATGAAAATAAATGTTTTGTTTTCATGCATACCAGATGTATATAATCACAGAATCACAGAATTTCTGAGGCTGGAATAGACCTCCGAGATCATCACGCCCAGCCTATGACCCAACACCATGACATCAGCTAGACCATGTCACTATGCACCACATCCAATCTTTCCTTAAACACCTCCAAGGATGGCGACTCCACCACCTCCCTCACAGCCCATTCCAGTGTCTAATCACCTTTTCTGTGAGGAATTGCTTCCTAATATCCAACCTAAACCTCCCCTGGCACAGCTTCAGGCCATGCCCTCTTGTCTTGTCACTAGTTGCCTGGGAGAAGAGCCTGACCCCCACCTGACTACAGCTTCCCTTCAGGTAGTTGTAGGGAGTGATAACGTCCAAATCATACATATGACTTCTCTATAAAGGTGTGCAGAATCTTTAGGAGATTCAACTGCCCAAGTCAGGAGGTAGGGTGGATGCTGAATTACATGATCCTTAAAGGTCCTTTCCAATTCAAACCATCGTATAATTCTGTTCCATGATTCCTCTAATTTTTTCTGACCTAGTCATCCCAGTTCTACTCTAAAGGCAAGAGAGAGAAATAGACATTTCCAGGGCATGACTCATGAGAAGATTTTAAAAAGGTCAGAGGAATCCTTGTCTAGTAGCGTCCATTCATCTTCATTGCGTGAAGGGGATGCAGCATAACTACCTCAAATGCAGGCATACAGAAACACATAAGCAAATGCATCCTGCTTTTCATTTGAGGTATAAAATGAGTAGTTCACAAGGACTCCTGTCCAGAAACCTGCCAGAGGATACAAACAGCTTTATCAAAAGTGGGATGAGCTCAGAGTGTTGTCTTTTGTTTTTCATTAAATACAATGTCACAAAGCTCTATTTGCTGTTTGTAGAGAAAAGCACACAGGTCACTTAAATCTTGTCACAAAATACATCAGTACACTGTCCCAGTGTGTCTATCTCAAAATGAGCATGGGTCTGAAGTCTGCAGTTGTAAGCATATCAGTTTCCAAAATTGTTGTAGTAGGCAGGAAAAAAACCACAAAATAGAACAAAACTACCTGTTAAAAAACTAAAACAACACAAAACAAACCACACACACACCACCACCCCCCCAAAAAAAAAAAACAAACCCACAACCCAAAAACCCCACAACCGACCACAGAAATATGTTCTCATTTTCACAGATTGACACTGCTGTCAATCTAAAGACTGGCCTGTGCATCAGCTATAAGAGTCCAGCAGGGAAGAGGAGATACTGGAATACATGGAGGTTTCCCTCTGCTTCCCAAGATGGTATTTATAATGTAAATATCTATCCAAGACAGCTCAAAGTGATAGCACAAAGTTTGTGGGAAGCAGCCACGTATAGCATCTATGCCTGAGGATCAGAATTTAGATCACTGAAAAAAGAACTTCATGCTGCTGTCTGATCTTCTTGGGCTCCAGTGAATTCAATGAGCAATCTCAGAAAAAGCCGATACAGACTGAACAGCAGCATCCTTTTCCATAACAAGTAGTGTCAGATTCCTCCCAAAATACTGTTTATCAAACAAAGGGAACATCTGGGATGGTTTTCCTTCCCATTTTAAGACTCTTTACCCTCTCAGCACAGCCCATTCAGTGCCTCAGATGTATCTCTCCCTGCAGAAAGGCCATGCACAAGTTGCCAATGCTGAGCAGACTACCTGACTCCAGTCTAGTCTGCACAAAAACCAACGGCATAGATTTGGCATCATAGTTTTCAACAGCAGCTAGCAAGCAGCAGCCAGGCACAGGGTGGAAGCAGTGAAGCTCAAAGCTACACGGCTATGTGGGGAAGTGCTCCAGACTAGAATGAAACAGATGTAACTGCTAAAGATGACTTTATAGGATACAACAGAAGGTACAGATTTCCATTGAAGAAATACCTTATGAAACCTTAGGCCTTGATCAGACTTTGTTAGCAATTTGAGTTTTTCAAATGTAAAGGCTACACGATACACACTGTACTATGATGCTTTATGCTAACTATAAGAAAAGGATGACAAGTTCTCTCATATATCTTTCTGGCTATGACCTACTAAGGCAACTTCATTATATAGTAACAGTGGGCACTGTACAAGCAGCAGGAAAACTCAGAAACCCTCCACGCAACAGCTCCTACTCTGATATAGATAAACACTTAAAATCATTTAATTTCAGATTCCCTTTGTGATCAGACTTTATAATTCCCTCCCTCTTTCCAGCAAGATGTGTAATTCCAGCAACACTACAAGCAAAAGAGTTTGAACCTGGAGGTGGACTTCCAGAGTTGCTACCTGTCCTTGAGCTACTCTTACGTTCTCTGAAGAACAGGTGGTGGGCACAGGAACCATGCTACTGGTACACTAGCTTTTAGGTGAAATGGCAAAAGAGTAATTATTCAGGAGAAAGTTGATTCAGAGCTATGCTCACAGGATATTAATCATAAATTGACCTTTCTGTAGCAGCTTTCTGCTTCTTTTTGGCCAAGATTTACTCCAACAATCTGCATAGTAATTGTTTTGGCCTTTTAATTGCAATTGCAATACAGACAGCTTATGCCACTGGATACGATATCAACATGTATCATTATGCGAGAGTGAAACTACTCTCTAGTCTGGGCTGGAGATGGAAAGCCTGGTTAATGCATGCTTCAGTAGCAAATCTATGAAAGGTCTTTCACAGATGAACAAGTCACCACTGAGATGGTCCAGTGTACATAGAGTAGGCAGACAGTTTGTCTGTGTGGAAGGGGGCTTCATGTCCTTACCTGAAGAGCATGTGCTCTCTGAGATGATGGGGACATAGTCAAGAGATGCTAATAGTAGTAGCTCTCATTACTGCTACTCCTTCTTGGTAACCTACAACAATCAACCCATCACATCCTGACCTGTAAAGTCAAGTTCCTCATTTACCAATAGAGGTTTTAGAAGTACAGAGTCATTTATGGGAGCCTCGTTAATAATTTATCAGTGTGAACAGAGATACATTTTTTTTCACTGATCAACTGTTTCCAGAAACCAGAGTAAATAAATGCAAACAAACAAGAGGTCCTGCCAAAATCGCTTCCTGATCATCCCAAGTTAATATTCTATAACAACTCCTGCCTTCACCACTTGTGAATGTTGGTACTATTCCAACCCTCATCACTTTAGCTTGTATGCATGCACAAAACCCCTAGGCAACTGTTGCTATATTTTCCAGAGTTCTTTAAGAAACTTAAAAAACCATCTAAGCTGTGAAATTTTAGTTACTACAGCTTTTCAGCTGCTCAACACCTTAAAATGTGTAAGTTTTTTTACTCTGCGCACTCGGCAAAAATGAGAACATTTCAAAAATACACAACCACAAATGTTATTTTCCACAGGATTCCTCTTGAAGATGCAGGAAAGATAACGGCATGGCAGCTGCCCAAATATTCTTCCTAGTTTCCTCTATTCAACATATAGCCCATACCTTTTATGTGGCACACTTTCTCACTTCTGAGTACAGAATTAATAAAAGGCTACACTTTTTCTACCATACTTGTACACATGTAACTGATTTATACAAACACTGATTTATATAGTACTGTTGATGGATTATCTTAAGTTTTAGATTAAAAATGCAAAATCTTGAAAATTATTGACAGGATAAGAAGCAAAACATTTTGATAATTTACTGTATCTTGATGGCTGGACACTCTAGTTACAGACAATCCAATTTTTCAACTACAGTGAGCATCCATAATCCCATCTGATTTTAAGGAAATTTATGGACTCCCAACATCTTTGAGTGTCAGGCCCTGAAGTATAAAATACGTCCCTTTGTTAGGGAGAACAAGAACCCTTAATTCATCCTCATCTTCCTTTTCAGACTTCACTGTATCCTCCAAAGCCAGAAAACATCTTTTTTTTTTAATGTGAAAAACAAAACAAAACAAACAAACAAACAAAAAAAAACCAAACAAAAAAAAAACAACCCACCGAACACATTTATCAGTTACTTATATGTATATATAGGCACATGTACACACACTACTGCAGAACTGTAGAGCAATGATTCTATTTAATATAAAGTGATAATGATACAAGTACATTAATAAACTGGAAAACCAGTTATAAGCAACACAATTACATTTCTATATTCAAATTCAACAGAGCGTCTAAAATGAACTGGAAATCTGAAACTGTTTTCTGCAACATTTGTTTAAAAGCAGCAGCACCATTGTAAAACTATAATTTCCTACAAAAGGATAGCAAAGAGACACTATGAAAGTCGGTCACAGAAGCTAAATGGCCTTTCCAGCTGTGAGATGACACCTTCTTGCAAGACATTAAGGAATATATATTTCTACAACCTTTTTTTTTTTGTATAAACCTTTTTAAAAAAGCATGCAAAAGCAAAACTGAAATATCAAAGTGAAGAGTGAATGCTGTTAGTGCTGTATAGTGCATGAGACAAAGCAGTAAATTCCAGCTAATAACACACACAACGGTTTCTAACTGGTATTTGAAAGCAGAAAATATAACCAGGAGCTGTCAACAGAACATAGCTTTGTCTTTGCCACACATGAGGTACTGAATGAAATGCATAGCCTCAAAAAGAACACACCTCAGGCCATTAAAGGCCTGTCAAAAGAATAAAATAGTCTCTTCCAATCCGAGAGGATTGTATTTAGTAACAGATCATTGAACATTTAACTTCTCAACTGCTTCAAACTTAACCCTAAAAACTACAGACCAACCCCAACCAACAAAACCAAAGGCTCGCTGAATCCCTTTTATCAACGTGGCACTCTCTCTGTAGGGATAATTCGGTGTTAAATACGTGTTCAGATTTTGTCTGAAGGCAATATCAACTTTAGTACTTTAATCCATTACTAAGAAAACTGCTAAATTTTACTGAAATAGTAGATTAGATCACCCTTGGAAAAGGCAGTTCCTTCACCTCTCAAATATCAAGTCCTAGAAACAATGTTACCTTTTAGTAAATAGTTTTAGATTCATAGGTTCTTCCCTCCACTCCTTCACCTCTTACATTTATAAATAAGCTGCCTATAGCAATACCGAATAGTCTCTTCAAAACGGAAGCACGGTATGTTTCAAAAAAAATAGAGAATGGCAGATGGAAGAAGTTTCTAAATGAATTCAGCACTGTTTAGCAGCCTGTTTGATAGCACAACACTGCAGTGCAGTTATGCCAGTCCATAGGTCAAACACAGTATGAATTTAAACATTCGCAGAGAGACCACAGGATGCAGAGCTGTTTGCTTATAACATCCCCAGTAAGGTTTCCTGCCATAAGGAAACATGTGGTGTTCAAGCAGGGAACACCACTCCATTAAACATCAACAAAAGTTTAAGCTTTCCTTGAATTAAAGTGTAGCTTGAGCACTTTCTTTGGTGCATAGCAGGGGGAAGAGAAAATGAGTGCAAGCTGAAATGCACTTTCCTATGAAAAGGATCAATCTTTAGATCATTGAATTTTATGACCAAGACATGGTCATAGACTAAGTGATATATTTTGGCTATGTCACACAGTAGATTTGGAAAACTAATAAAAATAAGCAGTTAAAGTTTAATTATACTACAATTATGATCACAAATCTGTGGAAAATGAGTGGATAGATGGTCTATCTCTACTATATAGTTCAACGTTGCTAGCAGTACATTGAAAGACTAAGTATGCAAAGATACTGAAGTTCAGCCAGCTGCAAAAAAATAAATGAATAAAACTTGCAGGACTGGTGTGCATGCAGAGTGGTGCGGATATATTGTTACTTTTTTCATGCTACAATAGGATCAAATGTTCCACGGCTGCAGCAGGGTATGGGCACTACAGAAAACCTTAGGATATTTTTTGGTTTAAGATGCATCAGTACAAAACGTTATCCCAAGATGCACCTCATAATGGTCATGAAAATCACACTTAAGCCTTTCATGCAAGGATTCCTCACAATTCTTCCAGTGTCACCTGAAAATTCATTTTCTGCATCCAGCTTGAATGCAGATGCAACCTGATTTCCCACAAAAAGGAATTAAGTTACTTCTTTATAGTTATGTCCTTATTTCACAACAGCACCAACCATGAAAAGCAGAAGCAGGATTCTGTCCAGGCTTGTGCCTGGACAGTGGTTCAACATTGTCCAGACCACTGTAGATGACTGTCTACAATGGCCATTGTATATGACCAATTAATACCATCTACAATCTCACTGGAAGCTGAAGGATAACATAAACAAATAATAACATAACATAAACAAATCCTTTAGAACGTTTTTTTTCCCCCTGGTTTTCCTCAAAATCCAACTTTACTCTGAAAAATGATAACATCAGAAGCACCTGTAGCAGTCATCAGCATGATCCTCACTAAATTAGTGAGAAGGTTTTTGCAGGTATTAATGGTTCATGTCTTCCGTGAAGCCGAAAGCTGAATGCCTAATTGCTTTTCCTTCCAAACAGTCTTTTCATGTTTGGAAATATGGTATAGCAAACTAACAAAAAATTTGCATGAAATTAACCAGAAGTGAGCTCATAATATCAACTCAGTGTAAATAATATTGCACTAATTATTTAAACACTTAGTTGAAAATGCACACTTTCAAAAATCATGTTCCACAAATCATTTTGACATGTTTCTGCTCTCTTCCACATAGAAAGGAAACATCCCTGGCAAGGTCATGGTTCAAAGTGATTTCTGGATAACCTCCAAATTACTTCCAAATCAGATTTTCTCTCAGAAAACAATAAAACGGTTTTGATCAAAAGCGACTTTACTTTATCATGGATGACTCTGTTTAAACACTTCCATTGGAAATTCTCACAATCATAACCAAAAGATATTCCAGAAAACAACAAGAAATCCAAAATAATACTATTTCTAATGTGAAATGCTGACAGCCCAAACACTGGGTGAACATGCAGTTATATTCTCCTAAATAGTTTCCACATGTAGAAAAACCAAACCTAGACAAAAGTATGGTAGTGAAGGTACAGGGTTTAAAATATACCAGCAGCACCATGACACGCACAATTCCTCGCACCCTAGTCTCTAAGGGCACTGCTCACTCACCCCTGCACCAGTCAGTTGACACTTGTATTTGCACAGGTTACTCATACTTCTCCACCTTTCTTTGCTACCATAATCATTTCACTGCAGAAACATAAAATAGCAAGGAGGCATAGTCTTCTCCTTTATTACTTTTCTATCTTACCTAATAAATCATTATTTTCTGATGCATTATTAATTTTTCTTCTCCTGACTGCATCCTACTTGTCCACATTGTTCTGACAGCAATGGTTTCGAAAATAGACAGCATTAAAAACAACAGTCCCATTAAATACTTACCTATGGCTTCATTTTTTTTTCCCCTCTAAAACCTGAAGACTTGTAATGATAATGGAGAGAGCTCTAATCTAAATACAGATGTCAACAGTTAATGGACATGTTCACTAATCCATCACCTTAGTCCACCTGAAATATAATCATAGACCAAAGAGAGAACTATGTGCTTGTACTTAACTCCAGAGCATGACAAAACTCAGAGAGGCTGTTTTATAGTGGCAGCTGTGAAAAATATTACAGAAACAGCAGCCAGTGTAGAAAAAGCTGTTAGATAAAGTGCCTTCTGCAATGCAACATATCACTGCAGGCAGCCATGCTGCAATTTTTTTTCAATAATAATCTCCAAAGCAAAGACAAAATATGTTTCAAACATATGGGTTTCAAGAATGCTCACTTAGATCATGTTTTGGACTACTTTACATGAGATGAAAATTCCCCATTCTCCATACAAATGTCATGTTCTCACCTCTCCATGTTACCACACTCCATAACACAGTTAATGTTATTGTTGCACTAATACCTACAGTGAATGGATGGTAATTCCTACACCAGATCTTTATTTAATTGTATGTGTGATGCTTCTCTTAGCCTTTTGAGGTCACATATGTGTATAAGGACCTGGCATCTTTAGTGTTATTGGCCTATTTATTATCTTAAGCTGGTTTAATACTTTCCTTATTTCCTTCACTTTTCTCTTCCTGAGCCCATCAGGCATTAGGGATTTTGTGCAAAGATCCAGGAAAATAAATGAACTTTTAGAAGCAATACTAAGTCCATCTCTTCCTACCTCTGACCTTTTCTACAGTTCTGCAATGCCCCTGAAAGCAGGGAGACAAGCTCAGGTTCAACTTGTACACAACTGCTCAAAAAGCCATCAAATGTGCCTTGTAGTAACTACAAATGAAATCTATATTCTTCAAATGACAAATGGCTTGCTTTAAAGCAGTACATTCTCCCAGAAATCTGTCTAATAGCAGATCCTTGGAAACAACGTTCCCATGGTCATGGATGTTTGCTTCCATGGTATTCAGATAACACCCTGCAAGTTCCACACCACACATATAAAACCGAAACATTTCCGTCAAGCTTCACTCTCTTGTTCAACCCCTGGAAATGCATTGGTGCTGTGTACAATTCCTGCCTTGTCCCCACCTCCGTAACACATGATATAAAAACTTGGAGACATTCACGCTGTGAACAAGTTTTCCTCCCACCTGCCAATACACTGCCACTCCCACACTTTGTGCAGCTGTACAGGTGAAAGGGACCAGTCTAATACCAGTCTAATCTAAGAGTTACTAGGGTCCCAGTGGAGGGACACTAATAAATTCATCTGCATTCAGATCGCAAGTTATTCCAATGCATAATGCAATCAATCATAAAGCACAGTCTTCCTCACAGGAGATGGCTGTGGTGAAAGTTAATTTCTCACCCCCCAAAAAAAAGTTATGACAAATTCATCCAGAACCAAGAGACAGAGAAACTGGAGAGATAACTTACATGTCAACAACAAAGGATGTCAGAGAATTAAAATATTCCAGAGATGTATTGAAGTGAAGATGCAGAGCAACTCTCTTAAAAATAAATAAAGTGTTCATTTAAGGAGATTCCTGTTAATACTCATTTGTGGAATACAATAAAAACCATGATGGAATTTCTTTCCATTTCCAATATCCATTTAAGTTTCTAAGCAATATAAAAATGGATACTGAGGGAAAAGTTACAGTGAAAATAAAGAGGTACAGATTAGAATAATTAAATTATGAAGAAATTTCAGTAAAAAGAAAGAAAAAGGGACAAATTCAGTTCCTGAGCAACAGATTCTGCTCTGAAGCTGTACCTCAGCATGTGAAAAGCCACACAGAATGGGGTTACTCAGTTATGCCCAAGGCTGTTGGGAACAGGAGGAAGGCAGAAGGCTTCATTGTCATGTACTGTATGTATATGTTATCTTCATTGGTATACATTGACTCAAACCTACACTGTTCTTCAAGGTCTACTCTTAGAGCTGTTCTTACCTGTTCTGCTTTCCTAAGTTTCCAGGCTCTGGGACAACACATCAGTGTGTTCATCCCCGATATGAAGGACATTTGATTAGAAGGCAGAGTAAACGTGGGCAAGGCAATAGCAATAAAGAACAAGGAAATTAAGTGCTCTGTCACAGAACAGTCCTGCATGGCAGCTGTCTTCAGCCATCATGCTACCAACAGATTTCCTCCCTCCACACCCCACCAAATGTCTTCTAATAGACAGCAGTTAATCATCAGATATGAAATTTGTCTCTCTTGATAAGGAGATTTAGAGGAGAGAACATTATGTAATAAGAGCATGTTTTGTAGACAGGCAAACAGCTAGAGGACTGCAACATCACACTGAAAACTGTTTAGTAAGATTCTTCAGGCCTACTGTTTTTCCACTCAAGAAATACATCTACAACCCAAAATTAACATGGAATTTTGATTACATAAGTATTTCAACTACCATAAAATCTATAAAATTCAAAACATGATAATAAGTATTTCTTAAGGGCAAACATAGGGCTGAAAACAGCTTAGAATTGTTAACATGTTAAATCACATGTTTAAACACAATAATATTGTCTGGAAATCGTACCTGCACCTCAAGCCTTACAAACTACATTGCTCAAACCTTAATCAGATCTATGCACGGCAGCTCTCATTGCCACTCTCACCTTCCAGAGCTTCACTATAATCACTTTGGTGCAAAACAAATGCACAGAGACCACTGGATCTAATTGTGTTCAGGAATAATTTATATTAGAGATATGCAGAACAGCATATAGCCAAAGGCTAACTATCAATTTACTGAGCCCTTTTACATCAAGAAACTTGGGGGAAGCCAAGGGAAGGAGAGAATACATGGGGTATGTGCTCTCAGAGACAGCACAGCTTTACTGATTATACACCTAATAGAGGCAATAAGGGTTCATCATGATCACCTGTTCCCTGCATGTAGCCCATGAGATTACCCCGTACTAAGTCCTGATAATAACAGACCTGCCTAAAAAAAAAAAAGATTATTTGTGTAAAGTATTTTAATGATGAACAACTTAAAAAAATTGTCTAATTAGTTTAATTTTCTTTAAAAAGCTGCACACACACCCTCCACACCCCCTCCTTGTCTGGTCTCAGGATGTCAAACTTCAAAATTCCCAACACTGGAGGTTGTTAAACCTTATCTGGCTTGAGTTAAGGGCCCATTATTTCTCACCTTAACATTTCTAGGCAATGATCCAATCATTTATTTCATTCTTTTGGATCCACTCAAGACACCATATGTTCTGAAATGCTGTACAGCAAGGGGCTTTTAAATGTTTTGTATACTGTGGTGGGCTGCAGTTTGCACACTAATATCTCACCTGAAGTTCCTCCATCAAAACAGTAACACTCGTGCATCTTTCCCACCTGGTAATTTTCCCACCTGCTTCTCTACCTGATCACATTCACATACAGGGCTACTCCCTGGCTGATTGCTCATTAGTCCCCCCAAGCCTTTCCAAAAATCTCTAACTCTGGGGTGCAGAATCCCCACTGTTCCTTGGGGTACAACTCCACACTGGGTATGCTGAAATGCGTATAAGCTAGCTGCACTCAATAACTACCAAGTAACCCAAACTACTTTATGTAAGTGGTTCTCAGTCTCCATCATTTACTCCTTTCTTTTTATAGCCATTTAATAAAATGTAAGTATAAGAAGTAGAGTGTATTATTCAAAGCAAAACCTGAAAGAAAACTTCAGGTAGCATACAACTGAGACCAGATCTTTACCTGAGTGCCGCAGAACCACTCACCTGCTCGGTGATGAGAAGAACAATTAAGCACCCGTTTCTTATCATCCTTTCCACAGAACAATAACCACAATCTGCATCACTGACGGGCGAGATCCCCTACCTCCAATTTTCATAGTAACGTACAGCAGAAAGCATTAAACCCCCAAACCCAACCAAACGTACAAGCAGATGTCACGCCAGGTTCTGAAGGCCAGGAGCTGCCTCTCTCCCCGCGGTGGGGGTGCCGGGCTAGCGCAGCCCCGCAGCCGGACAAGCAGCACCCCAGGCTCGTCCCTCGCTTTCCACCGGCACCGCGCCGCCGGCTCCCTCATCCCTCACTCCCACGAGCCTTCCTCATGGGGAACAAAATACCCAAAACAGTTGCTGTTAAGAAAGAGGGGCTTACCAGGAACCTCAGCAGGAGAAGGAAAATACATACAAGTAACAACATTCCCGCCGAGGCTGCTGANCGAAGGGGGGCCGGCGTTGCCTCACCCGGCAGCGCAGGTCTCTCCCGACGGGTCCACAGAAGGGTGCGCATCCCGCGGGCGGATGCGCGGCGCTTCCCGTTAGGGTATCTCCTCGTTTTCAGCGGTGTCCGAGTTTACGGGAGCGAGCAGCTCAGGAGTGGAGTCAGTGATTTCTCAGAATGGGCTTGGAAAGGGGGGAACAAAGGTATTTACCTCACAGTTTTACGATGTTTCAACCGTTAGGAAACAATAGCTTTATCTGTTTTGTGCACTGCGTGAGGGAAGCACGCAAAAGGTAAACCAGTATTTAAGTGTATAATAAAAGGCATTCGGTGTAGCTGTCCTCCCTACAGCTATATATGATATCTCTTAAGCTTTATGACCATCACTTTTTATGATTCGAGTTAGCTAGATTTATCAAACAGCAGTAAGAATTACAACATATTCCAAGCTTCAAAAGTAACCAAGAAATAAAGCATCTTGGTTCATCCAGATGAATTGAATGATTTGTTCACTGTCATAGGCATCCTCGGTCACCTGAAGAGGTCACACAGCAGACATCTGAGAAATACAAGGAAACTAATTTGGCACTTAATGTGTATTCCCTAACATGCTAAAATACAGTTTTTAAACTGGTGCAGTAAACAGAGGTACGCCACGTGAAAATCACAGAATGGTAGGGGTTGGAAGAGACCTCTGAAGATCATCTAGTCCAACCTCCCCTGTTAAAGCAGAGTCAGCTAGATCAGGTTGCACAGAAAAGTATTCAGGCAAGTTTTGAATGTCTTCAGAGATGAGGACTTCACAACCTCTCTGATCAGCCTGTTCCAGGGCTCTGTCACCCTCACAGTAAAGAAGTTTTTCTGTTTGTTTAGGTTGAACTTCCTGTGTTCCAGTTTGTATCCATTGCCCCTTGTCCTTTCACTGGGCACCACTGAAAAGAGACTGGTCCTATCCTTTTGACATCCACCATTTAGATATTTATAAGCATTGATAAGATACACTGTCAATCTTCTCCAGACTAAACAGCTCCAGGAATCTCAGCCTTTCCTTGTAAGAAAGAAGTTCTAGTCCCCCAATCATCTTTGTAGCTTTCTGTTGGACTCCTTCCAGTAGTTCCCTATTTCTTTTCAGCTGAGGAGCCCAGAACTGGGGACAATACTCCAGATGTGGCCTCACCAGGGCAGAGTAGAGAGGGA
>VWZY01004285.1:0-16826 GCA_013399075.1 Chloroceryle aenea
ACACCTGGGGAGGAGGAACACCATTCATTGGTACAGGTTGGGGGAGACCTGCTGGAAAGCAGCTCCATGGAAAGGGACCTCGGCATCCTGGTGAACAACAAGTTCTCCATGGGACAGCAATGGGTCCTTGTGGCCAGGAAGGCCAATGGTCTCCCGGGGTCTATAAAGAAGAGTGTGGGTTTTTGTTTACTTTATACAGACATTGGTATTATTTTGTCTGTTTCATTAAATCTGTTTTTCATTTCAACCTGTTATTCTTCTCTCATTTTCTTGACCCTTCTTCTTTTCTGAAGAGGGGTCATCGGGTGATAGAGAAACTGCTACAGTTTAGCCCTGGATAGGGGATAAGCATAGCCAAAGTATCAGTTGGATGGTCAGGAACTGAAAGCTGGTTGGATTTATTTTCTTATTTCTTACCATCTATTTAGTTGTGTGTGACTTACTTGAATTAATATGGCTTGCATTTAACCACTTATCACACTTACTGGGGCACATTTCTTGTAACATTTGCAATGCAAAGACTTTCCTGTGCTCTAACTTTTAGATAAGCTATTTATCACTTACCACGGGAATGGAGGTAGCTTATGATGTACAGATAATTTCTAAAGCAACAGGTGCACAGGGAGGTGTTTTTTTCAGAGCCGAGGGTATAATATTTAAGCTATTTCCTGTGTAGAAAAATTTGCCGTAGTTGTGATCAACTTTACAGATGGTATGAAATATTTCCTTTAAGTAAAGGCACATTATTTGTTCTGGAACTTAAGTTCAGATTAGAGCTAGTGCTTCCAGTTGGACTAGTAGCTAAAGCATTTCAGTGATTACATGTGTTCCTGCTTTGTGTCGAGTGGAGGCTGAGGGCATCCTTCTCAGTATCGGGTCATGCCTCAAAGACCATAAATTCTTTTATTCCTATAAATGTCTCTAGCACAGGCTGGTGACACTCCCTTTGATGCCTCTAGCTCTGAAATTATTCCTCTTCAATTCAGTGTTATTTTTGGATCTAAAGTGCAAGAAGCTGCTGTAGCTGTAACTTGAATTTCTTTCTCCCATATGGCACTTACTCTATAACACTTGACATCATCCTTTGCCCTGTTATGTTTTGTAATTTTGTGTCTCCAGATTGCCTGCCAGGGCATCAACATTATACAACACTGAAGAAGATTGCTGAGTGATTTAGGTCTGTCTTGTAACAGATTCCCCAGTCATTAGTCAGTCCTGGCAGCAACTTTTCATACTGTCCTTTAGAGACACTGCCATGTGCTTTTAAAACAACCTTGACCGAGAACAAAATAAACTATATAAATGTAGGACTGCTCCATATTGTATACTTTACATTATGTTTCCCTTATATTGTGTGTGTAAGCCTAGAAAGCTTGAAATAGTGTTTCACTCACTTTCAGACCTGTCAAGTGTCACAGTAGAGGTAATGTCCTTAGCTTGTTAACTGTATTTAAATTAATCACCTTCTACATCTTAAAGCATTATTTCAAAGGCTTAGCATCTCAGAAGTTCCACTTTGCATTTAGCCCAATCCCACTGGTTTAAGCTTTCTGGAACTTGCTAGTGCACTGGACCTGAGTGACCCTATGGACATGGAAGAAGAAAGAGCTGAATCATCCTTGTGCAAAAAGGGATTATTAGAATAAAGTTGTCATTAGTAACAGGATGCTTCTCAAAGTCTTTGGAAGACTAACGGCAAATTTTGTTTGACTAGTCTTGATTTAAGGCTTAATTGTATTCTGACATATGCAGTTGTGTTGCTGTATATTTTGGACATTTCTGTTCACCAGTGCTCTTGCAGGGCTTTAAGCATATGCTTATGTGGTTAATTTTGGGCCTGAGCTATCTGCAAATAACTTCAACCAGTTCCAGGCAGTGAGCCTCACAGGTTCCTGATCATTGTACACAAGGGGGTTTAGGTGCATTGATGTGACGAATGTGTTTTAAAAGCAAGCCGTAATGTCTCTGTGTGTCATAACCGCAAAGACGACTCTTTGGAGAGACTAAGGCAGCCATTCCACAGTCTTGGGATTTTGAGCAACAGGACCATCTTAAGGAAGCCTTGTTTCCCTCCATCTTTTCCCCATTATCCTTCATTTTCTTCATCTTTTGCCTGGGCCTCTGCAAAGGAAAGGATTACATTTAATCAGAATCAATTCACTGATCTGGTTCACAATATGATGTTGTAAAATGGTAGTGGCAGCAGCCTGGAGAGGCCAACGTGCTGTAGCAAGGAGCAAGAGCAGCTTGGAATCCCTCTACTGTGCAACATCCTCAGGGTCTCTGGCCCTTGGCAGAATTAAAAATCCTTGGAGGATTAAAAATCCTCCCTGTATTCCTGAAATTGAAATGGAGAGACTTTCAAGGGAATTGTCCTTCATTAGGCATATACTTCCTCACAACTTGCAAATCACTGGAAAAAGAGACATAATCTCACATTCACATTTCCAGGTATAAGAAAAAACATTTTTTTGTAGATATGTTACAGAAAATTAGTTACCACTAAAAAAAACCCTTAATTACATTTGAAAGCACAGCCACAAGTAGCATATTCTGCCAGTGAAAGCCATTCCAGGCTTGAAGTTTCATTAGGTTTTAAAGCCACTACCAAGGAAACTTCATACTAGAGAAAAAAGTGTTGCACTTTGCACCTTTGACTTGTGCTTTGTTACTGTTTTCAGTACAGACCTTAACATCATTGGATGGAGTAGCCTAAAGCTTTTTCAGTAATCCACAAAGTTTTGCTGCCAGTTTGCTGTGGCTGCTCAGCTGCATTTGGTAGGAAGACAGATCTATTAAATTCAGAACTGTCATCTGAGAAGGCGTGAAACACGTTGCAGATAACAGGAAACAATACAATGATACATAGAAAAGGTATAAAAGATAAAGAATGGCATATCAGATGGTGAAAATAAGCCTCAGGAATATGAAAGCTTTTCAAACCAGGCATTGTTTACTGTAAAATGACTACAAATGATGAATTTGAAATGCTGCTCTTGCAACAAGCAGAAGATATGACACAAAGATGATGGAAAGAAAACATAATGAGAGCAGGATAGCAGCACAGTACAGAACAAAATGACAGTGCATCAGAGGTATTTGTTGACTAAAGCTTTTAGTTCCCACTAACAAGTGCAATGTACTTAACTTTCTGAATGGCTTCAGTAGTGCTTTTCACACATCTTCAGGGAGCACATATAAAAAAAAGTCAGAAAATGGAAGAAGGTTGAAATGCTTTCCCTAAAAGAAATCTAGAGGTGCCAATGAGACTTTACACACAGAAACCTTTTCCTTAGTCTGTTTTCTGGGAATAAGGAGTTAGCCACAGTAATACATTGGACATTTGAAATCTAGAGTGTTGAGCTCATCGTATGTTTTTAGCCTTCAGCTAAAGTCTTTGACACAAGAAGGGAATGTGTGAGAAAAATTATTAGCTTTCTGATTATTCCCTTGAACAATTCTTGAATTATTTAATCTAGAAGGTGAAAAGTACAGAGGAGGATGCTAGCAATTATTATTAGGAATTATTATAGCAATTATTAGCTATTTCCTAATCTTATTTGGGTTACAGGCTCCATACTTCTGAATACCCTGATGTGGTCTCATGCTCAGCTTTAAATCAGTGACTTTAGTCTCACTGAAAGTAGGTAACTTCTCTATGCTTTTGTGGAGGAAGCTCTGTTCTTGTACTTGGAAAATTTTACCTGGCAGACCTGCTCCTTCTTCTCTAAGGAGACTCCAGAGGCATTTGCAGCCTGAAGGAGACCTACATACTAATACAGCTGGGTTTCCCTGTAAACATGCTAACAAGAAATCTAAGGAAATGTTTTGGGTTTTTATAAATTTTGTCTTCCACAATAGGAGGATTACCCAGATATATTTTTCACCTGAAATGGGTAGAAAATTGTGTGTAGGACTATTATAGTACTAGCTCTATATTGCTAATAGCAGGACTGCAAGGTGAGCTTTATTTTCTTCAGTGGCTGAGCTGGTCAGCTGAGGAACTTGGAAGATAAGTCCCTACAGGCAGAAAGTATATTTTAACATTTGCATAGTGTATACTTAGCATGTCTCTGCTTTTTCTCATCTTCTGTCTTTCTATATATTACACTTTCAGGACTTTAAAAAAATATATTGAAAATAAGATATTTTAAATGAAAGGGGGGGAAAGGAACAGTCTCATTACAGGATTTATGTTGTAAACAACTTATTGAAACTAATGTGTCTGCTCTCCTTCTTTCTCTAAAGATGATAAAGCTGTCTTTGATTTTCATTATCATTCATTTTAGCTTTCCTGTTTTTTATCAAAAATAAGCACAAAGTCCTGCAGGTAAAGTCATCCTTTGTCATTAAAACCCTGAAGAGGCCTCAAAGGGAAAACCCACAAACCTACTCGTATTTTTTAACCCTTTATATACCCCCATGAACTTGAATGAAGACCCAGAATTTGGCCATCCTGAAAATAAGCTTGGCAGATTGCTGGGCCCGACCATAAATCCTTTCCTAGCACGTCACAGTTATTTTCCTTTATGCATGAACAGTGGGTGATTCTGCTTTTCAACTGAAGAGATTGCTACTGGGTAGACAGACAACAAAACACCAAAAGGCAGATGTTGACACAGCCTGTGTTGATACTGCAAGTCCTACAGGAAGACAGACACATGGCCTGTGTCAACCATCAGCAGCTGTTTTCCCTTAAGTACAGTGATGGAACAGCATTGAAACCTGCAAGGAAATATGTATATTTACATGTGTCTTCTAGAACAGGTAGGTAAACTGCAAGGAAGCATTGATGTCTTTAAAAATGTTGACAATAAGAGAGGTACAGAGGGTGACATCTTTCCTGTGCTAGCTGCAGGAACCAGGATAGACACTAGAATAAAATATTTCCTAACAGCTCCTTGGTAAATCAGATTCTGTTATCTGTAAGGGGCAAAGTAGTTTGTTGCAGGGATAATGAGATCTTAAAGATGTGATATCACTAACATAAAAGCACATTTCTTCCTTCAGCAAGCATGACTTTGTCTGGCTCCTCGATGTTATGGTTAATACTTAATTAATATTCCACTTTTAAATGCCAGCAAAGAAAACCAGCAGAGTTTTACTTCTTAATCAGCTTTTTGCTTTCAATTTGCAAAGATTATATGTCATCTAATGTGCTGGGGTTTGTCTTACCAGAGAAACTGAATACTTATAAGCATAATATACTTTCAAGCTATTTGTAGCAGGAATAATTAATTCTAAAGGAAATTTCACTGTAACGGAGCCAAAACTTGCTTTTAAAAAAGTGCTCTTCTGTTCTAAAGACATAAGAAAAAATTACATTTATTACAAAGAAATTGTGTGAAATATTGTGTGATAATAGAAATCCATCAAGTCAGCTCCAGTGGAGGCCCAACTGAAGTGCCTCTATGCAAATGCACAGAACTTCCTAGATTGGAAACGAACTTTAAGATCATCTAGTGCAATCANCCCATTGTCCATGCCCCATCGATCCCGTGTGTCCAGATCCCTTTGCAGAGACTTCCTGCCCTTGAGTAGATCGACTCATAACACCCAGCTTGGTGTCATCTGCANCCTCAAATAAACCACAACCCTTACCACTACACATACAGAATGCTTAAATACTTCCAGGGATGGGGACTCAACCTCTGCCCTGGACAAGCCGTCCCAGTGCCTAAGAACCCATTCAATACAGAAATTCCTCTTCATATCCAATCTAAACTTCCCTTGGTGCAACCTGAGGCCATTCCTTCCTGTTCTGTCACTAGTTACATGTGGGAAGAGACCAACCCCCACCTGTCTNATACTACTCATGACCAGCTGACAACTGGTTTTAACTGTGCCTTCTGGACAGTTTTTTACCCAGCAAAGTGTATGCCCATCCAAACCACGAGCAGCCAGCGTCTCCAGGAGAATGCTGTGAGTGATGGTGTCAAAAGCTTTACTAAAGTCCATACAGACACATACATAGCCTTTCCCTCATCCACTTAGATAGGGGGTGACCATGTTGTAGAAGGAGATCAGGGTAGTCACGTAGGACATGCCCTTCATANGCTTTACTAAAGTCCATACAGACACATACATAGCCTTTCCCTCATCCACTTAGATAGGGGGTGACCATGTTGTAGAAGGAGATCAGGTTAGTCAAGTAGGACCTGCCCTTCATAAACCTATGGTGACTAGGTTTGATCATCTGATTGTCCTGCATGTACTGCATGATTGATACTTAGGATGATCGTCTTCACCAAAGTAAAAACAACAGGCCTGCAGTTCTCCTTCCAGCCCTTCTTGTAGTTAGGTGNTCAGCCTGCTATAAGTCAGTACACATCCAAACACACACACCCGTGAGAGGTCCCTTTCTGCGGGGCAGCTCTCCAGCCACTCCTTCCCATGCTTGGAGCACTGTCTGAGGTTGTTGTGGCCCACGTGCAGGACCCGGCACTTGGCCTTACTGAAACTCATCCCATTGTCCATGACCCCTCGATCCCGTGTGTCCAGATCCCTTTGCAGAGACTTCCTGCCCTTGAGTAGATCGACTCATAACACCCAGCTTGGTGTCATCTGCAAACTTCCTGATGGTGCCTCTATCCTATCCCCTCATCCTGATCATTGATAAAGATATTAAACAGAACTGGCCCCAGTACTGAGCCCTTGGGAATACTACTCATGACCAGCTGACAACTGGTTTTAACTGTGCCTTCTGGACAGTTTTTTACCCAGCAAAGTGTATGCCCATCCAAACCACGAGCAGCCAGCGTCTCCAGGAGAATGCTGTGAGTGATGGTGTCAAAAGCTTTACTAAAGTCCATACAGACACATACATAGCCTTTCCCTCATCCACTTAGATAGGGGGTGACCATGTTGTAGAAGGAGATCAGGTTAGTCAAGTAGGACCTGCCCTTCATAAACCTATGGTGACTAGGTTTGATCATCTGATTGTCCTGCATGTACTGCATGATTGATACTTAGGATGATCGTCTTCACCAAAGTAAAAACAACAGGCCTGCAGTTCTCCTTCCAGCCCTTCTTGTAGTTAGGTGTCACATCATTGGCTTGGTGAGCACCTCCACCATCTCTCTCAGAACTCTTTGGTGGATTCTATCCAGTACTATAGAGTTGTGTATGTCCACGTGGTACAGCAGGTCATAGACCATCTCTTCCTGGAGTGCGGGGGGATCATTCTGCTCCCAGTCTCTGTCTTCTAGCACAGGTAACTGACGTAGGAGGTTACAGATGGTCCTCTTACTAAAGATAAAAGATGAGACAAACTACAGAGTTGAGTATATGGGAGTATAATAGGAATATCATAATCTAATTTAAACTTGTCCCTCATCCCAGATATGTAAAGTCTAGTAGAAACTCATGACCTTTTATTGTCTCACTACCTATGTATCTACTGCTGAATTTGGCTCAGCAAGCCTACGTGGATGGGTAGTGAAACTGGTGTAATTTGCAAGCTAAGATGTAGGTGGAATAGTTAGAAATAGTTAGAAAACATGCAAGTAAAATAGAGTATATAGAAGTATGATGCACTGTTATTTGGGTGTTGGTTAGACCATAATTGATGACCTTTGTAGATACACAATACGTTGAAGTCTTTGAGCAAGCTTTAGACTAACCAGTGAGAGCAGAGCACTGTGAGTAGAACAATTTTCAAGTGCAAATCAGAAAAAGACCAACAACAAACAAGTAAGAATCGAGTGTTTTGTGGAGAAATTAACTGCAACGCTAAGATACCTTCATATGAAGAGAACTTGGGCACAGCTAAATGAACATTTTTTTCAGCAGTGACTGTAGTGGGAACAAAGTCTTGTGACCTTAGTCTTTGATTTCAACAGTCTTAAGTGTGCTACTGAACAAGACCAAGAGGTCTCTGTTTTGCCTGATGTCTACCAGTGCCATCGTGGACAAAGGTATGTGATCACAGAATCATATCATTATAGAATAGTTTGGGTTGGAAGGGAATTTTAAAGGTCATCTAGTCCAACCCTCCTGCAATGTACAGATCTAATGATGTGACAACAGCCTCTGAATGGAGATCTGGCTTAGCAGGAGTCACTTGCTAGAGAAGAGAAATCACAGCAGAAGAACGCCCAGGAGAGTTTAAAATCTGTTTAAAAGAACTGTCAGAAATCATAGGGATGAACTGAGCTGTACCAAGCAGAACAAGCTGTATCAAGCCTGCTAGGGACTGAAGAAACCATGACAGTGAGCCATTTCACATCCATACAGAATCAAATATCTGTGTTGGTATTAAATCATCACATGGAGCAGCATAAATAAAGTGTCCCTCTGATAATCAGAGCTAAAGCTCAGAGCAAAAGAGTTTGATAAAGACACGAGAACTCTTATGATGAAACTTATGGTACAAGAGGCAAAGTGCATCTCCTGGTAAAGCAAAATAGTAGACATGAAGGAGGTAAACAAATGAAGTTTGCACAACCTATGCTGGAAGGTCTCCTTTCTTACAGACATGATGGCATTTTCTGCGCAGCGAACTCACAGATGAATTTTATTTATTTTTCAATTATTATTATAAATTTGTCTTTCCATGGTTTCTTGTCATAGAACTTCCAAAACTCTAGAGAGAATTCTAATTACGTAGTTACACCTCCCGTGTGTTTATTACTGTCTTGTTTCAGAAAAGTTGTATATACAGAATACCTGGAATTGGTCTTTTCCTAGTTGATACAACTACCTTATCCTAATATCTGAACAGTTTAAATTAAAAAAAACCATCAGCAGTAGTTCTGCCTCATGGAGTAAAAGATGCTTTTCCAGAGTGTAAATTTTATTTGAATTAGATGCTTTTGTTTAGGAGATTTCAATTAAGGAAATGTTGGTGTTATGAATAATTGTGAGGTAAATTCTCAGGTTCTTTTCTGAGATTTCTTTTTTTTTTTTTTTTAGACAGTTGCCTAGAAGTTCCTTCTGAAAAGGCAAATATCACTTGTGGGTGATCAAATGAAGTTGATCAGATATTCTCCAGCACATCAACCTGCAGAAAGAAAATATCTATTTCCGAACATACTAAGGTTTATTTTGGGAGTGTAGACCAGCAAAAGAAACAAAATTAGCAGGAATTTTTTTTCAGCTTTTGGCAACTTCTACCAAAACTATGTTCTGTGTCCTTAACAGTGAACACTGACTTCAGAACAGCCTAAGGTTTTAAACATAAAATCATGAAATATTTCATTAAGTTGTAAAGGGAAGCATTGCTGGGAATGACAAAGCTGTGTATAGGCTAACTGTGTGCATGTAGTGTTCTTGGAGAAACAAACCTGTTTCTTAGACGCTGCTGTACGTTAGAGAAGTAAATGAGTTATTTTGATACAAAACTTGTGAATGTGAACACTTGCAGTTCTGAAGAGATTGCTTTCAGATGAACAGGGAGGTAAAACTTTAGCCTACTTCATAATGGAGAAGGTCTTAAAATATGCTATGGGAACACCTTCAAGTGTCAGGGACTAAAAGGTAAGCTGAAATGTCTTTGTCCGCAAGGAAGTCTCTTCGCTATTTTTTTTTTCCTACAATTTACGGATTTTTTTTTCATCATCCTGACACAGAAAATAACAGTTCTGTAAGGGGTTAGAGAGTACTGAGTGATGGCAGTTTTTCATCAACTTGCCATTTCAGAGGATTTTCAGTTTTTATCTGTGCTGAGTCAATTGTGCTACTGGGGACGTAATGAAGAAAAAAGTATTTTCAAAAGGTAAGTGGCCTCAGTCTGCATACTGATCCTTAGCAGTAACTCTAAACATCCAGTGTTACAATGTTTGATCGGTATGCAAGAAGGCTCTTGCTTATACTTGCCCCTGTGGAGATTGAGGTCACTGCTACACCTTGTGTATCATGATCTGAGTGCACAAGGAGGCTGCATCTGCAGGGAGGAGTGCACGGGAGAGGTGACTCCAAACTGACCAGTAAGGGATTCAATCCCATATACAACATATTCAGTATAAAGCTGAGGGATCATGAGGGTTAAGCTCTCGTCTTCAATGGATGGTGTCTGAGGAGGACTCTTGTCCGTTCTGCCTTTGATCCTTATCAATGCATTCCTGAGTCCACCTCCCGAATCTAGCTTCTGAATCTGGCTCCCATCTGCAGCTGAGTTCAATCTGGGACTTCCCCATTTCCTGCTCTACAGCATCAGTGATGTAATTGCCATGGGATGGGTGGGGGATGGGAGGTTGGTTTTGATATTGGGTTTATTGAGGTTTAATTTTATTGTTATTATTTTCATTAAAGATGTTTTTGTTTCTTTTCCAATCCATAAATCTCTGTCCCTTATTCCCTTTCTCATTCCTTTGTGGGAAGGGAGAGGGGTTAATAGAGAGCATCTGTCATTTGTCTAGTGACTGGCCCAGCCCTGACCCTTGGCATGGGTGCTGAATTCTCTTTGGAAGAAACTTGAAAGTGATGCAGAAAGTTACACAACTTTCCAAGGTTTAAACTAAATTATGACCCTGAGAACAGTAGCTGAGACCTTTTCCCCTACTGTTTCAGGAAGAAAGCCAACATGACTAATGTTCCTTCACGTTAAGAAGCAGGGCTTTCATCTCCTCCTCACCTTATTTTTATCAAGCATTGCACTGTCTAGATCAAACCCGGACAATCCATGAGTTCAGCTAATGTGTGGTTTGGTGTCTGCCGGGAGTTTCTGGGAAGTGTTAAGCTCAGTGGGTTGTGTCTGGTTTTGTTTACCGAGTATCAAGAACTTTGTTAGCTTTCCCAGATTTTCATGGATTTTTATTCACTTTCACACTAATTTCAGTGACTGCAGTGACCATAAAAGTATTGTGGACTGACATGAGATGATGATTTGCCATGTCATCCCTGGTGTTGCTCTTAGAAAAACAAGCCAAGGATTACCTTAATCATTTTAACAGTAAGGAGCAGCTTACTATAAGTATAGGGCGCTCTGAGAAGGAGCTAAGCCAAGCCAGGTGGTTGATTCCTGTGCCTCTTTTTCATCAGGTGACATACTTCATTAACAGTCCCAATGACAAGTAAATAGATCCATATTCTAGTCTAGTGCTACTCAGTTCAGCTTCAATTCTGAGTGCTCTGAAACCTAACTCATGAACAAGTATAGTAATCTAGCCTTTCATGCTCTTTGGTTGGTTGATCAAATGATTTCTGACAGTATCTTATGTGAGAACAAGCTGTGGAGGGGCAGAAAATTCTATTGCTGTCTGCTTTAAACCTATGATACTCAAACTAATGGTATGCCAACTGATCTGGTAAAATCATCTTTCTGTGGGAAAATCAGAGATTTAATGATTTACTTGAAAGTTAGAATGAGTGTTTTGTGAAAGTTTGAATATGTTTTAGCATGAGTGGTAGGGTCTGCATCAATAAAGATACAGCATTTGGATTTTCATATTTACTGGTGAATAACATGGGTGAATAAAGGCATGGCTGGGCTTTTTGAGACATACTATCAAAGTAAAAATGAATTTTGAGTGCAAAGTTTTTCTGACATTATAATGTAACATACTGTATCAGACCAAATAAACAAACTGCTTCAAAAAGGCAAAAGTGTGGTGAAATCACTTTACCTTATCAACATGAGGTATTTCTTGTAGAACACACTGATTTCATTGAATCAGCATTTTCTAACAGAAAATTATTCTACTAAAAGAACTTCTAAGCAGTTTTCCAGTAGCCACTGTTCCAAATAAAACAGTCTGATTTTTTTTTTTTAATGTAATATATATTTCTTATTTTATCCAGTTGACTTGTACATCAACAAGATGTCTGAGTATTTGGAAATATTTCTAATTGAAGCAGAATGTATATTAAATAATTCTTTGCAGATGGCATACCAGAAAGAAAATTAGTTCTTTGTACTAAATCCCTTGAGAGAGCAGTGTGAAACATTCTGAAAACTCATGGAGAATATTGATGTGAGAAAAATAAATGGAGTCAGACAATACAAGCCTTATTTCGGGGATAAAGTATGAGAGGAATAACCTTTTTTCCTCAAAATCACTTACATGTTATGCTTCTGAAACGCATTTAGTTGCAGTGGTGCTCAGTTTAAGCAGCTCTTAGCTCTTTTCCCAGCATAAGTCTTGGTAACCTTACCACCAGCCCAGCCATGAACTTTCTTTTTACTCCTTTATCTATAAATCTGCTTATAGGATTTTTCCTTGGCTTTACTCTGCTTTTGTGAAATCTGTAGCCATGTATTAATCTTTTCTTGTCTTAATCCATCCCTACAATTCTCTCTCCTATGGCCCTTTTAAACTCCAAGGTTGAAAATCTGACCCTTGGGTATCTGAGTTTTGGCATTGACTTCAGCGGAATTCGAGTCTTTATTTCCTGTAGCTTATGTTGTCCTGAGATCTCATGTAGCACTCAGACCAAGGGAGGTGTTTGGCTTCTCAAACGTTATCCACAGGTTTTGTGTGAAAAAGGTGGGCAATTCTTACACAATGACACTATCCTACTGCAGAGGGAGAATAAGAGTTAACATTGGTCCATTGATGAATCTGGTCACCACACAAACAGGGACATAGACAGTGAGGAGAAATTTAATGTTGCCTTTTCCTCTGTCTTCAACACCAGTGACAGGCCCTGGGACCCCAAGAACCCTCTGTTGGAAGACCATGACCGGAGGGATACTAAACTCACAGCCAACTCTGAACTTGTTCCAGACTTGCTGCTCCAGGCAGCTGTGTATAAATCTATCGGGTCCATTTGGATTTATCCCAGGGTACTGAAAAAGATGGATGATGTTATTGTGAGACCTCTCCCCATTATTTTTCAAAGGTCTTGTAAGACTGCAAAGGTCCCGGTCTAGTAGTGGAAGATGGCAAACATTGACCAATTTTCAAGAAGGAAGACCCTGGTAATTACAGGCTGGTCACTCTCACTTCAGTGCCTGTCAAAATTGTGGACAGGGTTATTCTGAGTCAATGTAGTCATTGGTCATAGCCAGCATGGGTTCATGATGGCAAGTCTTGCATAACCAACTTAATTTCCTTTTATGACAAGGCCACCCTTCTAGTTGACCAAGGGAAGCCTGGTGGTGGGTTTGGATTCCTTTTGGTTTCCCAAGGCTCAATTTTAGGGCCATTGCTCTGCAGTGATTTTATAAATGATCTGCATGCAGGAGTTGAATGTACACTGTTTGCTGACCATACTAAACTAGGAGGGGCTGTAGACTCCCTTTAGGGCAGAGAGGCCTTACGGGTAGATTTGTTTAGACTGGAGAGCAGGGCAAACACCAACTGCATGAAATTTAATGAGCAAGTGCCCCATATTCTGCACCTGGGACAGGGTAATCCTGGTTCTACATACAAATTGGGGGATGAGAGGCTGGAGAGCAGACCTATGGAAAGAGATCTGGGGGTTGGCACTGATAGCAAGTAGAACATGAATCAACAGCGTGCCCTAGCAGCCAAAAGAGCCAGCTGTTGTCTGGTGTACCTCAAGAACAGCATAGCTAGCTGGTTCAGGGAGGTGATTGTCCCACTACAGTGTACTGGTGCAACCTCACCTCAGGTACTGTGTACACTTTTGATCACCTCAGTTTAAGGGCATCAGAGTACTAGAGTGTTTTCAGAGGAGGGCGAGCAAGATTGGGAAAGGTCTCTAGGGAAAGATTTATGTGCAGTGGCTGAGGCCACTTGATTTGTTCAACTTGGTGAGAGCTGAATGACCTCACTGCAGTCTACAAATCCCTCAAGGGTGGCAGTGGAGGGGGAGGTGTTGATCTCCTCTCTCTGGTGATCAGCAATACTGCATGAGGAAATGGAATAAAGCTGTGTCAGGGGAAGTTCAGTATGGACGTTAGGAAAAGATTCTTCACTGAGAGGGTCATCAGTTACTGGACCAGGCTCTTCAAGGAAATGACCACCACCAACCCTGCCAGAGTTCAAGGAGCATCTGGATGATCCTCTTAGTCATATGGTTTAATTCAACAAGGAACAGGGAGTTGGAATGGCTCATCCTTTTGGGTCCCTTCCAACTTGAGATAATCTATGATTTGATGAAATTCTAACAATTACATTCTCAAATGTCACATCAATGACTTGCTCTCAGATGCTAGCCTTCTTAATTGAGTTCAATTGTCAGGATTTGTTTTCACTTCAGAGTTACTGTGGATTAGAAGAGGGGGCAGTGAGATGGGTTGATAACTGGCTAAACAGTAGAGCTCAGAGGCTTCTGATCAGAGGAACAGAGTCCAGCTGGCAACCTGTAGCTAGTGGTGTTCCCCAGGGGTCAGTACTGGGTCCGGTCTTATTCAACATCTTCATCAACAACCTGGATGAAGGGACAGAGTGTACCCGCAGCAGGTTTGTTGATGGTATGAAACTGATAGGAGTGGCTGACATACTGGAAGGCCATGCTGCCATCCAGCGAGATCTGGACAGACCGGAGAGCTGGGCAAAGGGAACATAATGAAGAACAAGGAAAATTGTAGAGTCCTGCACCTCAGGAGGAATAGCCTTCTGCACCAGTACAGGTGAGGGGCTGACTTGCTGGAAAGCAGACCCATGGAGAGGGACCTTGGTGTCCTGGTAGACAAGATATCCATGGGACAGCAATGGGCCCTTGTGGCCAAGAAGGCCAGTGGTCTCCTGGGGGGCATAAAGAAGGGTATATCCATCANTCTCACTTTTGGAGGAATACGTCATCCTGTTCACAGTCTGAGGCTTGCCAGATACCTCCTTATCACCGGTTCAAGGATGTGCAAGGAGGCGAGACGAGCTGCTTGTCACGTAGCACACTCATGCTAAGGATTCCTCATAACTTTGGTTCACTAGGCCTGTACCATGGCCTAGCTCAGCGAGCCACTCTTCCACACCCAGGCATGTTGTGGGGTCTACTTCTCTGGAGACTTTCCAACCCCCCCTGGCTCTGTTCCTGTGTGGGCCTGCCATGGGTGACCCTGCTCTGGCACATGGGTTGGACTCTGTGATCTCCAGAGGTCACTTCCAACTCCAGACATTATATAACTCTATGATACTCTGATGTATATTGAATTAACTGAGGTAGCTGAGAAAGACTTGGAGAGAGGGCAGACAGAAGCTGTTCTTTGCTCAGCTTCAGTATAAAGGACATTTTACACATGTAGTCAAAGAGCTGTAGACTGTAGGAATGGTAAATAAATGTTTTATGACCTCTGTATCTTTTACAGCACTAATACCTTAAAGAAGATACATATTCTTTGACAAACAAGTATTGCATATGATTGTCCTGAAAATAAAAAGTCCACAAAGATACAGTATCAAATAATCTAAAAGTCATTAATTGTATTCAGGCCTCCTCTACCTCAGCTACCTGAGCTACTTCTGGTTACAGGCGAGATCCCCACTTGGGCTATGGTGCTGGTTAACTTCATGCCAGTAATGTAAAGAATGACATCAGCTTTATCCTCTGTAACAGCACCTTTCTTTAGTAAGGAAAATGTAGGCATTCTCTGAACAGCTGATTATTTTTCCTGTAGCATATTTCTATACTCTATTCAACTTCTGCAGTAATTTTTAATGAAATAGTTACTTTATGAGGGGAATGTTTCTTATATAGTTTCTTTTTTTTTTTGGCTAAATCAGTTAACATGAATATTGGAAAAGCATTAGTTTAACCTCTAGTTGAAGAATTAGTCTTCATTACTACTGTGTATAAAGCAGCTGTGGGCAAGTCAGCTGCACTTCAGTTAAGATTTCAATTCAGATTTCCATCAGAAAGCTTAGGCTGGTGTGGACTAACTTGGACATAGAATTCTCATGGCATGTGAAATTCATAGAATTGTAGAACAGCCCAGGTTGGAAGTCACCTCAAAAAAATCATCTGGTCCATCTTTCATAGCAATGGGAGCCTAGGTGAGATTATCTAGAACCCCATCCAATCACACTTGTAAAACCCCCAGTGATGGGGACTGTACCACGTCCCTGGGGAGGTTGTTCCAGTAATTGATGAAGCCTTTGGTGAGCCTTCTCTTCTCCAGGGAGAAAAGATCTAAGTTCTTCTGCATAAGATCAATATCCTAACTGCTTTCACTGTGGTTTCTATGAAACCGCTATAATCAGTATGTAACCAGTTAGCATGAAAAATGCTGTTTGTGAAGATGCTAATTCATACACTAGGTGTTCTTTACAAGTGTCTCAGTATTTTCTCAATCCCACTGACAGAATGAAAGATGTTTGACTATGCCCACATCCCAGAATCTGAGAAATCTCCTTGATGATACTCCCAGTGCCACAGTTTACTTTTCGCTTTGCTACAAAAGCTGCTGCCATTGTGATAGAGCAGCAAGACATTGCTTCATTTTGTTTAAAAAACACTAAGCATATATTTCCCAGCTTTCATTGAACACAGAGCAGCCCAACTTTTTAGCTCTTCTACTTGTTTATTTCAGTACTCTTGACTGCTGGGGAAAAAAAAGAAAGGGAGAGCTATATATAATAAATAAAATTGTGAATGCATATGCAAATGAAACAGATGAGGATGAAAATAATTGTCAACTGCTATGATCACAGTCTATTATTTCATGAATATTTAAGTAGTAAAGACATTTATTCAATCTCTCTGTATCTTTAATACAAATTTTGGTGAAAATGACTATAATGTTAGGTACTTTAGGCTTGGCAGTTTGCATGACTTACATGAACAAGGAATGGATTTCCTAGTAGAAGCTATGAACTGAAACATAAATATTTGCATATAATTACTAGTCCTGTATTTTTAAGAGTATGCCTTCAAACTGTAATCAGAAATATTTGTCTTCAGGTACTGAAGGAAATTAAAAGTCCAACTGGAATTAATATTGTGCTGAAATTCTTCTGCATTATGCCCCCTTGTAGTATATA
>VWZY01004286.1:0-40730 GCA_013399075.1 Chloroceryle aenea
TGCCGGGTTCAGCCGAGCTGAACACACCCGTTAATATTTATGTACTTTCATTATTGCCAGAAAGCCAACAAATTCTCATGGTCAGGTGAGGTTGTTTGCAAATTGTAGAGCTACAACATTAGTTCATTTATTATTAATAGAGCTCAAAAATACCCACACCATCCAGAATAGCCTCAAACAATTGCACTTGAGCATGATGTGAATTTTTTTCTTCCCCAGGGAGTTCTATTTTTTGGTATGTAATTAGGTGTCATCAGCTGTGATGGGAAGAACTCTACTCCACCCCATTTCTTACAATAAATGACAGATATTATAGCCTTCAGCTAGTAAAATATTTGACTGACTAGAAAACAAATCCAAGCAATATGGAGAGGTCATTATTTTTGACAAAAATATAATTAGGTTACTAAGAATTTTTTTTTTTAAGTCTTCTCTCTTCCAAATTTGAAAGACTGTTCTTGAAATAGTCCAGCAAAAGCCCACAGAAAATTTAAAGTCATTGCAGTGAAGAGTATTGGAGGTGACCTTGAAAAATATATGATCTGTGAATTATACTAGCCCTTGTATACATGAAAAAGTAGATTCATAAACAGGTAAAGGAAACGTTATACACAGATGTACACACACTTTGCTTCTCATTTGGAGTTTTCACTCCTTTGCACTGAAAGCAAACTCATAGAAAGAAGGGCATCTTCACTGGGGTTATTGTATCTTAAGATACCAAGTTCTGAAGTGAAGATAATATCAGCATTTTGTGTTGGCTGACCTGTCAATGCATGAAGGAAAGTAGAGTAAGGTAAGCCATGCACAGAGTGAAGCCAAGACTTTCTGTAGGAACTCAAGCCATTCATTCATTCTGAGACAGACTCCTATGCTGCAATTCATTGTAGAAACCTTAGTTTAAGTCCAAATCCAGACTCATTATTCTTGCCCTCTAAATACTTCCTTGTCTCTTGAAATTGTGTCAAGGGTTATATCTGGGCCAGACACTGGAAAGTGACAGATCTTGGTTAACCCACCTCCATTCCTAAAGGGGAAGGGAAAAGGAATAAGGAAAAAAGACAGATTTGAAAACTAAAACAGTTTTGACAAGAATAATAACGATAAAATGAAATGTATACAAATATATACAAAACAAAGATCAAACAAAATGCTCCTGATGGCAGTTATGCCACCATCACAACTGATGCTGTGGAGCAGGCACTGAAGTCCCAGAGTGGACTCAGCAGCAGATGGGAACCAGACTCAGGAGCTGTATTCTGTGGCTGGATACAGGAACATATGGGTTGGGATTGAAGGCAGAATGGACAGAGTCCTCCTTAGATGCTAACCACTGAAGAAGAGCTTGACCCTTGTGATACTTCAGCTTTATGATGAATATGATGTATATGGGATGGAAGCCCTCGTTGGCCAGTTTAGGGTCACCTGTCCTGTCCACTCCTCCCCACAGGTAGGGTCTTTTACTTTCTGCAACCCCCAAATGTGCTAAACAAGATCTAGCAGTGACCCTGGTCTCCACAGGAGCAAGTATAATCAAGAGCCTTCACACCAGTTCTTGCTTCACACCAGTTCTTGGTAGGAACTATAAATATCAAGCTTATCAGTGCTCGAATCAGACACTCTGTGGAAATATATTAAGTTCAGAAAGTACAGTTACTTAGAAAAGACTTCACGTAAAATTAAAATCACTGAACAGAATTAGTTCTGTTCTATCTCAAACCAGGACAAAGTGACTCTTTCAAGTTATGATCTGTGAAATAGTAGTACACTGGATCAGCAACATGGAATATTAGCTAAGTATTTCTTAATTCGATATTTAAAAACACACACTGTAGCTAAGACAGGAACAAATGCTATCATACACAGAAAAAGTCAGAAAGGATAATGATGAAGGAAAAGGAAGATACTGGGGAAAAAAAAAAAGATATGTTTGACTGATTAGAAACAGTGAAGAACCTCTTAAAAATAAATGTTTGCTTCTGTTGTTGAGATTAAAAAGAGAAGACATTTGAAACCGTCCCTTCACAGTTTGCAAACTCCTTTGTGCATGACAATAACTGTTACTGTATTTCTCTTGTAAAGAGGTATTAAGTATCAGAAACTTTAATGAAGAGAATCAATGACATTGTTATTATTTTTTCCTTGGAAAGGATAAGATCTTAAAAGTAAGATCTTAAAAGTAAGATCTTAAAAGAACCTGGACTTAAAAAAATAACTGTATTCATATATTTTGCCCATATACAATGCTGCATTAATCTAATGTAACTTGTTGGAAGTTAAAGAATGGAGTATAACTCCAACTGTAGTAAAGAACTGAATTCTGAAAGACGATGGGCACACGCATTAGTAAAAAGTTCTTCAGGTCATATTCTTCTGTGGCAACATGTATACATATATTATCCATCATTTTCCTGTGTACATTCTGTTAATGATAACTTACCAGTGAAGTACTTTTGTACTTAAGGAAATTTTTCAAGATTTATTAAGCTCATTAAGAATCAAGGTAAATTATGCTAGAGGAATTCAAGTAGCAGGAAGAGTAAAAGCACTCAGAAGATGCCCCCCCCCAAAGAAAAAAAATCAACAAAACCAACCCCAAAACAACAAACAAACAAGACTGAGGCCAGTTTACTAAACTCAAACATAGAGAAAACAATTTAATGAAGCCTTGTTTGCCTGGATAGGAAGAGTAGTTGTGGTTAAAATAGGATTTTATTTCTTAACTGCTTGAGATTTTGCACTTTAAATCAAATCTGATTCATTTATTGCTGGAAAAAAAAACCACGACTAAATACTACAAGTACCAAGATTGTCAAAGACTTAGTAGTACACAAAGAAAAACTATTGCATAGTTTCCCTTTCTCTTGTTCACATTTGCACATAACAGCAGAAGGAATAATTTAATGAAAGTCTTTGCAGTGTATTTTGAACAACATTTCTCTCAATATCAGTATTGTCTTAAGGAGTTCTCATCAATCACTGTAGCATTTACTCTATCTCCTCAGTTAAGCTAGTACAACTGTTCACAGGTCTGCCATGGGACTGAAAAATTGATCCAGAGAAAAATAAGCCATTTTCCCTTGTTATTTTTAACCAAGGGAAATGAAGATAAGGAGTGCCAGATATGTAGGGCCTGCCAGAGTCAGCACAGGCACTCAAAGAAGTGTTTATCAGACTGCAGCCTTTCATGTCTTACTCTGTCACATGCAAAAGTCTGAATTTAGAGGTAATTCAATGGTAAATGCACGCTGACTACAGCAAGGCTAAATCAACATCACAAAAAAAAAAAAAATTGCTTCATCATATCCTTTTTATTTTTTCCTCCACCTATTAGAGCCTGGACAAGGGCCTTAAAATAACATTACAGGGGAATCTAATTTTAAAATAAATTTAATACAAATTATACTTGGGCTGCAAAGCATTATAAGACATGGAACATCATGAAAACTGTCTAAACAGAAGCAGAGACAATAGGAATCCTGAAAAACTATCAATATTGTGATAAAAACTGGGCCAGTGTAGTTTGAAGAAAACAGAGCCATACAATATTTTCAATGTATCTGTTTGTCTGTTGTTCCAGAGCTACAAATAGGTCTTACACATCCTGGAGTTTTTGACAAAGCATCCTCCTACTCTCAAGAAGTGTAATTATAACTCATATGGTATGATAATGATCCTCAGAAATCAGAACCCTGTGTCAGCCTCCCTTGGTGCTGAACACCTTTAATAAGGCTCTGTTGGTGTGACAAAACCCGATCTAATACAAGAGGTGCAGACTGTAACATGCAGTAGTCTTCCTACATTAAGAGATCTTCAAAAAGATCATCACAGCATTCATAAAGCAAGCTTTTATGTGTTTTCTACTGCATGGACACAACTATTGTAGTTACACTCCAATTACAGTAATCAGGATAGGTATTAAATTTCTGCTATTACATAAAATGCAAATTCTGCTCATTATAAGTTAAAACCACCTATAGCTTGAATTCCAGGATATATGATAATACGTGCTGTTCTCATTGCTTCAAGTCCCATGGCAAAAATATGCAAACAGCTTGCAATAGTTTGCTTAGAACTAAAGAAGAGATTTCAAACACAGCATGAGTAATAAGATTATCAGTATATAGAAAACAATAAATAATGATGAGTAAACACAGTCAGATAATCAAAAATTCAGTAGAAGTGTGTATTTAAAAGAAATTTTAAAGTCTTATAATTTCAAATTTCTCAGAAATTTGGTTTTATAACACTTTGTGGAGGGTTTAGTGATTATCAGGGTTTGCCATAAAGTCAGTAAAAATTTTACTTTGCTGACTTGTCAGCATGGTTTTTTTTAGAAAATTCCACAAGAATATGTTACAATTACACTTTATCAAGGCAATATTTTGAAATATTTTTTTCTGAATAAAATGTATATTGAGGTTCAAAAATCAAAATAATTCTAAGACCATAGAGGACATAGGAAAAATACTATTTCTCATCTAGGTAATATGAATAATATAATTATTTATTCTCTTAACTTTAGTTAAGAAGTCTATTCAGATATGACCCATTAACAGTATTATTTTTGTACTCCTAGTATTCTTTGTCCTAATAAATGGAATATTAAAATTGAAGAACGGTATGAAAACACTTGACATTCTTGTAGGTTCAAAAGAAGTTCCATCTGAACAAATATTCTGTGCTCAGGGTACCACATGATGCAACTGATCACCAAAGCTTGGCAGACACTAGCACAAGTACCAAAAGCAGTACAAGTGCCTCATTGAGGCACTAGCTATATCAATTAGCATTGATAATTCTTCTGCACTAATTTTAGTACACAAATTAGTATTCCTACACAGTGCTTTTCTGTGCCAGGCAGCTATCCCAACTGACTTGACATTAGCTTGAACATCTCTATGATGATCTCCATGACAGGGTGTAGATGCACCCATCAGCCCCAGAATGGCTGCTGGAAACATCTGCGAGATCCCTGTGGAGCTGCCCTTCTTTAGAGCCACTTCTCCTGTGTCTTCCTGAAGTGTCAGAACCACTGCACAGACCATCTGTGTAACTGCTGGAATCTAAACAACTCTTGTGTTGCACCACGTTATGTTCCAGTTTCATTACATCTCTTTTTAAACTCAGTCAGTGCATCCATCCCAGAAACTCACACAATTGCTGTTTTGTTGGTGGTTTTATGCTTTTGCTTATTTTTCTAGAATGTATACACTTCTACTTTATTATCTAGAATAAGGTTAGCATTAAATACTTAATAAGTAAATCATGTCTTAGAAACACAAATAATTTTTGTAACTTAAAACTTGTATTTCACTAATCAAACTTTTTTTAGCCTTCATTTACATTTTGTACTGTAATGTATATTTCTGTATTGCTTTGTGATGATTCTTTTCAAATCCAAATATAATTGTAATACTCAATGTATCACTGAATATCACTGAAAAACGTGTCTGTGTACATGAAACAAAGCCATACTGAGCAGTCCAATGTGTCATTTCTGTTCCAAAAGATCCTTCAAAGGAATTCTAAGACTAACCAAAATGCATTATCCGTGATGCCCATGAGCCAGCTGCAAATAATTTCAAAAATTCTGTGTTTTACCACTGATTCTTGTCTAAAAATCAGATTGGGATCATGAAAGGAAAGCTCCAAATAGCCTTTGAAACAATCTAATTTTTAAAATTCATGACTTTTCAGCATCTATAATTTCACAAAGTATTACCCAATCCTTTTAGGAATGACTTTTAGAAATAGGGGGAAGTTGTTCAGGAAATGACTTTTTCTTCATTTCTTCCACAAAATATCAAAATCTGCATAAATTTCTTAGAATGTAACCATTGCCCCAACTATAATGACTTTTTCAACATTTTTTTCAATTATTGCTGTTTCAAAGGATTGAGTGTACAAAGTAGAATTTGCTAACGGATTTTTGGCAATATTCACTACAGAAAATTCAAGATATATTGCTTAATAATGACTGGTCCAAAAGTATATTGTATTCTGGTCTCTTTTAACTAAGACTTAAAAAAAAAGTTATCCCTGTTTATACAATGCAGATAAATAGTAGAAGATTAATTTCAACAAACTTTAAGTCAGTTCAATCTTTAATCTTACAACCCAAAGGCCTGAAGCAGGCTACAGCAAGATACACTGCCCAGTACCAACACTAATATTTACTTGCTCTTGTTTCTATAAAGTAATTAATATAATTTTGATATATTGCCTTAGTAGTAAACAGTGCAGTCAGATGTCATTTAATTACCCGAGTAGGACAGTTAGAAATTTTTGAAAGAAAAAAATTTTTCCTTAGTTGTATTCCAAAGTAACATTTTACCTCCAATAAATACATGATTTCTTTTGTGAATAATTGTCCAGATAAACAATATCAGATTATATAATATAAAAGAAGCACACAGTTAAGGTAATTGAGGTGTGGTGTGTTTTGTTTTGTTTTGTTTTTTTCCAAGTTTGTTAAATTATTATTTCTGCTTCCAATATTAAACAAAATTCAAAACTCATAGATGGTGCCTAAATACAATCAGAGACCCAAAGTACCACATACCTTATGGACTAATAATTATTAACACACTGGGTTTATATTTTTCAGTTAAAAAAAAAAAAAGTTCAAAGAAGCCTATACTTTCTTGTTCTTTTTTTTTATCCTGATTTTGTCCCAGTTAAATAATTTTAAGAAAAAACCCTAGAAACTTTTTAAATTATTTTAAGGATTTTTCTTAATGATAGTGTAGGCTTGAGAACAGACTTTCCAGGCAAATCTCTTTAGTAGTTTACAGACATTTTTATGCATTCTGTGGCCAAAATATTTTAAGAAAACTATTCATTGTTTCTATAACCACTTCAGTCGTATACTGAGGAAGATAACTTTATATCATTGTTAGGCTTAATACCAGATCTAACAAATAATGAGGTGAAGTGAAGGTGACTAAAAGAGAGTTGTACGCCAAAAATTTCTATTCAGACAGTACTTACTTACTGAGGGATATTAACATTTTGCAGGTCATGTAAAGCACCTTTGAAAAGGCAAGTATGAAAGCTGGATACAGTAGTTGAGGACTCAACCGGTTTGCACAAACTTAGTGTTTGCTTCAACAGGGGTGGTTGCAAGCACAAGTACAGAGACCTTACTATAATTATTGTCTTTGTGTTCTTTATTATGTGAATAGGGATCAGATAATATTATTTGGATCCTAGTTCATAACCTAAGTCACCCTCACTGAAAGGTAAGCCAAATTGTCTGACATCAAAAGAGGTAAAGTTCAACTTTTATTAACCTCAGAATCTATACTTAGAAAGCAAAGTGATTAGAATACTAGAAACAATATTGGAAAAAAAAGTATTTAAAATATAATTTTAAATGATCCTTATTTTTACTTCTTTTGCATTTAATCTTTAGCATAATTATTACCACAAATGAGTTATATTATGACATATTTCATTTATTTCAGTGGTATTTTTTAAGAAGTGGTGAAATTCAGGGGTTGTAAATGAAGATATTTTATATACATTGCCTATGAGCTGCCCAGATTGATTTCAATTAACAGTCATTAAAAGCAAACCCAAAAAATAAGATTCATTGCTATTACTCAGCCACTCTTTAAGTGTCTGATTAATGATTGAACCTAATAAGATGACAGGTATTTTCAAGGGACTAACCAAGGCGTGAGGTAGACGAATGTACTCACTTTTTCTTTTAAATCAGAAAAAAGTTGTGAGTATATAAAAAAGTGTATGGTGTTCTTAGATTATTCTAAGTAGCTTCAAATTCACAACTAAAACAGAACAGACGTCATCCTGGTGGTGGTGTCACAGTACAAGTCAATGTAAGATGCCCACATAGTTTAACAATGAATACTTATGAAAAAATCAAATTAATAATGATGTTATATATGACTCTAAACATTTCACAAATACCAGGGATGGAATGAAAAGCATACGTAACCTCAACTTAAGAATTTTCCAGTATCATTAACAGGAATTATTTGATACCAGAGACACATTTTCTATACAAAGCAAAAAATGTATTTTTAAAAAATTATAATAGATCCATAGTTAAGGTGGAACGGTAATTTTCACAGAGTCGTCGATGTTGGAAGGGACCTCTAGAGATTATCTAGTCCAACACCCAACCAGAGAAGCCTTCCCTAGAGCACATTATATGAGTGGATATTTAATATCTCCAGAGAAGGAGACTCCACAACCTCCCTGGGCAGTCTGCTCCAGGGCTTTGTCACCCTCACAGTGAAGAAGATTTTCCTCATAATTTGATAGAACCTCCCGTGTTCCAGCTTGTACCCATTGCCCCTTGTCCTGTCACTGGACACCACTGAAAAAGAGCCCAGCTTCATCCTCTTGAGCCCACCCTTTAGATTTTATAGACATTGACAGGGTGGTCTCTCAATCTCCTCCAGGCTAAATAGTCCCAGCGTGCTCAACCTTTCCTTGTAAGAGAGGTGCTCCAGACCCCCAGTTGTTATCGGGGAACTCGGTAAAGGACCACAGCCAATTAGATCAAACTAATTTATTTAAGTAGGCAGGCAGCAAGCAAAACAGTGCTGGATGCACAGGGTGGGGTTGCCCCACCGCAAATGTGCATGCCTCAGGCAGTCTTGTACAGCTTTTTATAGGGTTAAACGTTTAATATTCAATAGATTGGTAATATGCCTATACATATTCATCAACTATCCCCGCTTCACCATAGTCATACACAGCCCCAGGATGATTTGCCTTCTGGTTCTTGTCTTTAGGGGTAGCTAAGGAACATTTGTGGCAGGTCTGTTTGACCTGGCTTATTCCCCAGGTGGATACATTGACACGAGCATTTCCATTGTGGACCCTGCCTCCTAAATCCTCCAGTTTAAAGCTGGTTTCACTAAACTGTCAGGCGGCAACCAAGGATTCTCTTTACTTTTTCCAGATGGGTGTATCCCATCCCTCCATAACAGGTTATAATCATTGAAGAATGTCCCACTGTCATAAAAACCAAAGCCACCAGCCACCAGCCACATAGCTGGAATGTGCATTGTTCATCTATTTCTGGATACCCCATTTCTGGATACCCCATTTCCCCATTTCCTCCAACTGGTAAGATTGAGGAAAAGATAACTTGTGCACCAATTTTTTTACCTGTACCCCTAGTACTTTATATTCCTCCTTGATTCTGCTCAGCTTATGGTTAGCTGTGACATTCATGCCCACATGAAAGAATAACAGAGGATAGAAGTCCATGCTTTTGATCAGTTGTGGTACCCTTTCAGAAATGTCTCTGATCTTACCTCCTGGGAGGCAGCAGGCCTCTTGTGACTCTGCCAGGTGAGCAGATGAGGGTCTCAGTGCCCTTTAACAGAGAGAGAGACCCACTACAATTACTCATCACTTCTTTTTTTTGGTGTTTACTGTATGCTGACTTTACAGTCACTTTCTGCAGCCTTTGTTCATCTGTGTCTATTGTTGTTAAAATCTCGTATATGTTTGTGGATGTAATTGCGGAAGGTAGAGACTACAGGGGCATCCTGCTTTTGTGGTCACCAGTGTCCAAGGTGTCTCAGCTATGGTGAGACACGTTCAACAGGAACGTGCTTGCAAAACCACGTATCTATCTCACAGAATCACAGAATCACAGAATCCTAGGGGTTGGAAGGGACCTCGAAAGATCATCTAGTCCAACCCCCCCTGCCAGAGCAGGGCCACCTAGAGTACATCACATAGGAACATGTCCAGGCGGGTTTTGAATGTCTCCAGTGAAGGAGACTCCACGACCCCCCTGGGCAGCCTGTTCCAGGGCTCTGTCACCCTTACAGTAAAAAATTTTTTTCGAATATTCAACTTGAACCTCCTTTGCTCCAATTTACACCCATTCCCCCTTGTCCTATCACTGGTCACTACTGAGAAAAGCCTAACTCCATCTCCCTGACACTCACCCCTTACATATTTGAAAACATTGATGAGGTCACCCCTCAGTCTCCTTTTCTCCAAACTAAAGAGACCCAGCATCTTCAGCCTTTCCTCATAAGGGAGATGTTCCACTCCCTTAATCATCTCCATCTCACCTCTCTCAGCATTACACAGCTTTTCACCAGTTTCTTGTAAATTTGCCACCTAACTTAAGAGGTCATTATCCTGTGCACAATTTGTGTAGATTACCTTTTCACCAGGAGTAGGGTGTGAGCAATCCCTACAGCTGCCTGTATTGAGGTCTCCTTTGGTACCGGTTCTGGCTGGGTGGACACACCAGACATTACTTAGGCTTTCTTGGAAGGAGCAGCAGTTTTAGTCCTGAGGCTAGTACCCACCATTCTGGTAGAGCCCCTACCCTCTGCTGTGGGCCTACAAGGAAATTTCAGTGCCCTCCCTGCAGCTGCGGAGCTGCTGCGACGCCGCCCCGACTGCCACAGAATTTTTTGTGGCCAATACCCCTCCCCCGTGCGGACTCACCACACCGCAGCTGGTCCCTCGGCGAATGGGTGCCCTCGCGCGCGATCTGCTGGGGCCCGCTTGCTCCCTCTGTTCTCCCAGGTGACACCACCCGCCTCTCGTTCTCTCAGCGCTCCCGAAGGACTCTTTTATGACATGAGATGGTCTCGGCGAGTGCCGGTTGTCGCGTCGCGCCTCGTTCAAATCTGCCACCGGTGGAGCTGCTCCGCCCGAGCCGCCTCCGCAGCTGCCCACAGGCTGCTGGCCTCCCGCAGGGCCCAACCGCTCTCCTGGCTTCATAAAACGCCAAAAAGCTCCTCGCTGGCAGCTTCCGCCGCGGTTCCCTTCCCCATCGTGCACAGTTTTACTGTTTTCATCCTGGACCACCTCACACATCAGAGCTTTCCTTCTCTTCATAATTAAGTCACCAAGAAAAAAACAATTCATTTTACCTTCTCACATTTAAATTAATTTCATTCCCTTAGAGAAACAGATAAACCTCTAAAGGCATAGATGAATCTATTCAACCAAATCCGTGTTGCACTGATCTTCAGCAAAGTTTTGCCAAGTTTTTATCCATTATAATAATCCTTATTTATTTAGTGACTAAAGGTCTGAATAAAAGATTTGCTTCCCTCTTGCACACAAGATAGTAAAACTCAATTCCAGTCTCAGTGACCTTTATTTTGTATGGAGACCAAAGGGAAGTTATAAATACAGATAATGTGGAATTTTTTCAAGAAACTTCAGGATCCGTACACTCAAAGAATGTTGTGTTTTGGTTTTTTATATAGTGAAATACAAACATATACATTAGAGATATGGTGAAGTAACAGTTACTTCTACAATTGCTATGCTGTAAAATTGCTCCTTAAATTCAGCAGAGTGAGGTAGAAAAAGTTTTCCTGAACTCTTTTACTGAAACATTTTTTATTTATAGTATACGGAAAATATCATTCCCACACTTATACATTATGTTGCATGCAATATACACGTAGAAAAACTCCTGCATCTTCCTACTCCCAAGGTTGCATCATATTTTTAAAGCTCCTTTCTTCCTTTCTTTCTTCCTTTCTTTCTTTTCTTTCCATTCTTTCCCTTCTCTCTTTCTCTCTTTCCTTCTTTTTCTTTTTTTTCCCCTGGTGAAGGAAAAAAAAAATCCATGTAATTTTGTTAAATACACAGAAAGTATTTGGAGAGTAACCGTGATTTAAAAGCTTAAACTAAATGGCTTTTTAAAGGAATGTAGAATCCAAGAAATGTGGAGCTGCAAATGAACTCAGAATATCACATCATATTGCTTTGAGGTTGGAACAAGTATATTTAGACCAATCTTAGCAGCAATCTATCAGAACTACTCTTTAAAATCTCTAATGACAGGTATTCCACAAGCAGTGTAGGTAACCCATTCTGAACTGTAATAAAAAGGTGTTCCATATATATAAGTCTCACTGCAACCAATTATTTTTGGTTTGACTAGGTAGCAACACTGACTACAAAAGATTGTTCTCTTTACAGCAATTTGTATATTGGAAGACTGTTATTATGTCACCCCAAAGTTCTCTTTTCAAGAATAAATAAGAAAGATTTTTCATTCTTTTTGTTCAGCCTTTGCTCAGTGGTCATATTTTCCACATCTACTAACCTTTTCTTGCTTCTATCTCATCCCTTTCTTTCCTTAGTACTTAAAACTGCATTCAGTAATCCTGTTAAAGCTTCACAAATGCTGACTAGAGTGAAAAAGTTAGTCCATATGCCTCAGGTCTTATGTATTTTAAATCATCCCTTTTCTGCTGGTTTTGCAACATAGACTAATGTTTCATTTGCCACTCATTGTAATCCTTAGACCTTTTTCTGCTGTATATCTGCCTAGTGAGCCATTCTGTATTCCACATTTTCCTTCCTGGGCAGTTTGCATCTGTCTTTGCTATATACTATTTTACTACTTTGTACCATTCCTCCAGTTTATCAAAATCATGCTGTATATAATTCCACCTTCCAAAATACCTATAACCTTCCTAGTTAATGTCATCTGCAAATATTCGTTCTTTAATTGTAAATGCAAATATTGCATAATGCTGCACTCAAGTATTTCTTTCAATATGACAGTGAACAGATGCTAAGTTGTCTCTGCTAAGTGATTCATATTATTTTACTATAATTTCCAGTGAGAACAGATTTCCATACTTCTGACAGTGTCATATGGAATCGTCAAATGTCATCAAAGAAAAAGTATGTAAATTACCTGCTTATTTTATGCACAAGCTAGGCAGAGGATGCATAATACTCTTTTCCTTTTTTACTTTCCTATTTGTGTTTTTCTGTTAGATGTCCCCTCAGCTTTTAGTTGTTCTGAAGAGTTCTCAAAGGTGACTGCTAATGGTTCAGAAAGGATTTTAGTTCATAAATACTTTAGGGAAAAATGTTGTTAAGTCATGGTGATTTGAACAGATCTGGTTCATATAAGAACTTTCTGTGTGATAACCAATTCTGGTTTATAGTCCTAGAATTTAGCTGCTAATATAAATTATGTTAGGCTACTGGTCACAATTAACCTTTTTGGTGAAGAATGAAAAAAAAATATAGTGAAGATTTTGCACTTTGTTATGTCATCTGTTATTTGGTTCTCCTTTCTGTTAAGTAATAGACATTTGCTTTCTTTGTTCTTTTCTTTGTTTTAATGAATTTACGGAAATTTTTCACATGTCTTTTGATGTAACATTCTGGTGGTATTATTTTTTTGTTCTTCAGCCTTTCTAAGTTTGTACATGTACACTTTCATCTCTATTATTAAGAGTACCAGAGTGCCTACCCATTTTATGGAGTGGATTATAAAACACATAAGAAGACTAAGTCCTGTTAAAGGCAGTAAGAATCTTAATATTGATTTGAATGGAGAAGGGATTTCATCCTAAAATGTGAAGATTTTAATAGGGCTCTCCAGGCAGAGTAGCACCATGCATAGAGTCCCAAACCACCACCAGAATTCAGCGCAGCTTAGTCATGTTAATGTAGCACTCCACCTGTCTAATTAAGCCAGTGTCTCAGTGGGAAACTGATTCATAATTTGTTAGTGTCTCTGCATGGAGGTAGTCTATCCCACAAAAAGTTTTTAATTTATTCAGAGCAATTTATTCAGAGCAAACTAACTTTATTCAGAGCTAATCTATGAAAGCAGTACCACTTAGTAGCAAATTGTCAATATATCCTAAAAAATCACTTATAAACTTAAAAAAATTAATGCATATGATAAATATCCTGTATTATTAATTAAAATATTTTTAACTGAAATTTTTCTTTTTTTCGAGTGATCCTTTTTTTTCCTTACTGGACAATACAAACATTAAGATCAGTACTTATGAACCACAAAGCTGCAAAGTTCTAGAAATATTTTTATTTAATATTTTCTGCCAGTAGGATAAATTTTACTTTCTGTTCATGCAACTGGTCACATGACAGTAGTTACCTGGAGGACAATGCAAATATTATGTAGAAGATTTCTATAGAGCTTCTGTGAAGGCTTTGTTAGTATACTCTTGGGTCTAATGTAAAAAAAAACTGAAAGCTTTTAGTTTTCAATGTGTCCTTAGTGAAGCAACAAAGCATAAATAATAGAGGACTATAAATCCCTGTCAATCTTGTAGATTTTTTTGAAAAAATCAAGGAAATGTTAGAGACAGATAGAAGCCATTGAAAAAGACTACGCATTCACTGAAATTTGGAAGTTTGTAGTCAGCTTTGCTTTAGCCTATGTGTTCAGGACAGTTTTTTTCCCTGCTTGATTATTTTAATCCTTATTTTTCTCTTTTTTGTTTGTGGAAAGAATCAGATAGGCACACATTAAAGAATATGGAGTTCAGGACATCCACATGCCATCTTAGGAAGGCACATTGTACAGGTCCAACTTTCTGAAGAACTCACTGAGAAGGATCACATGTCTTAGTTTCCACCAGTAGGTCAAAAAAAAAGTATTCACAGTCCTATATGCTACAAACACACTATATACTCCACATGATCAGCCAAGTCTCAATAAATCCTTTTGATATGGTAACATTTAAATACAAATCTTTATTTATTTACCCTGGTGATTCTGAGAATAATATATAAATATAAAGTCCAGCTCCATATCTATTATGAATGTGCAAGACCTCAGTGGTGCCAAGAGAGCTAAATGTATTTCTGAGAGGTCTGGAACTGCCCCAAAAAGAAAAAAAGCTAATTGAAATTTGTATTAATTAACCGTGTCCTTTAAGGAAACATGGACAGTTAACTTCTACCACTGCAGTATAAAACATGGTACTCAAGAGTTAATGTAAATATGAAAGAATAAATATCCACACACACACATTCTAATAAGCCCAGGGCTTTCATGCAACCAGCATCTATTTATCTTTTCATTGTATCTTTATCCTTTTCAACCTGCAACCAACGTCAGAATGCTATACATATACATGATGGATTACTGCTATTATGCTCATGAGAACGGCAGGCATGAAGCATGAGAACAGAGTTCATCCAGCAAGTATGATATAAATTATGTATAAGTAGCTTTTAGTGTCAAGCATTTTGAAAAGTTCAGTGAGTGCCTGTAACTGAAGTAAATCAGCTAACCCTATGTCACCACAGGACTGTTTCCTTTAAGAGTACATGTAAGGCATTTTTCAGCATGCTTAAAAAGTGTATGAAAGTAACTAATTTTATAATGTAAGCAAGACACTGCTCTGGACATAGAAGAGGAAAGTTTGAAGAGCCATTGTAAAGCCTGAGGACCTAATTATTACTCAAATCTGATTTAAGATCTACGGTTTTAGGGCTTGAAATACTGGGAACTGACTGAGAGTGTAACGTTATCTTTTTCTGTGCTGCTACTGTTAGATTGCACAAAAGTGTTTAGCATGATTCCCTTCAGCCCAAACTTTAAGAGCATACTACCTGGGAGGGGGCATGGTTCTAGGATTTTGTTTTTCCTCCTTCAATCATCATATTTATACACACTCATGTTACATTTTTTACATATTTAATATTCTGTAGACTAGTGTGAAGATAAGATGTGAAAGTTAGGGGACTGTAGGATGAGAGCTAGGTGATCCTTTTTTTCAGTTGTACCAACTCCTTCAATGTATGATAGCCTCTCTACATAATCATACATTGTTTTCTCAAGGTATATAAAACCAAGTGATATTTTCAAAAATGGTGGAAGTTTGGGTGCATAGATTTTTTGAAAAATGAACAGAAGTATATTCCACATTTTATTGTGTGGTTTTTATGGTATAACTTTTCCTTGGATTATTTTTATATAACAAGTGATAACATTTTATTGTTCTTAATTCTTGACTACATAAGCAAGCAGACTAGCTAAAGCAATATCATATAACTAAAATATCCTTTTTTACAATCTTCATGGTGTTTTAAAGTGAAAGCGTTATCTTTTCCTCCAGTGTGCACACGGACATGGCTATACCAATACACACACACACGCACACAGAGGCCAGTGGGATTAAAGCACTGTATGTGGCTCAACACCTTCTGAAAGATCAGGAAGCTATAGAGGAAAGTATTTTCTTGTTTGAAGATTTAAAAGGATCATTCTTAGGGAAGAGGAAGGAGGCTTCTGATGTTAGTGATTTTGCCTCTTTCATGTTTTAAAAAGACTAAAGCAAAGTTTCTCTTTCATCGACCTAAGGTAGAAAAGAAGTGGCTTTCCCAACTCTAAATATTTAAAGAAGACCTCATAAAACTTGAAAAAGGTTTGAGCTGTTTCTTTGTGGGACTAAATTCTTAAGGGTACAGGAAGACATACACTGATATTTACCTCTTATAATATTTTACTCCTTCTATAATACATGTATCATGAGGGTTTTGGAATCATTTTGTAGACTTCACAGCATCTTTTATATTGTCAAAGAATCTATACAGTGTAAATTCTAAATAGAAAGCTTTTAAATGCTCCTTACTGTGTGAGTATACATATGTAAAAATCAAAGGTGAAAGGCTACTGAGATAGGTCCATGATGTATGTTTATTGATAGATTTCACTGTTGACCTGAGACATCCAAGGTAAGGCTCATCGTGCAGCAGAGCTCATGCAGCATGATGAATCGTGCAAGGGATTCTACTACTGGGTTTGAAAGCTTACAGAAATAGGGTGGAGAGAGATGAATTTGCAGGCTAGCTCCCAGAGTTTAGAGAAGTCTTCTTTTCATTGAAATTATATCACTGAAAAGGAATCAGTTTGCATTGCTTAAAAAGCAATGTAATTATCATGTAGTAATCTTAAAGCTTTCTTCTTAGAAAACAATACATTGTTAGAGTATTTTTTTAAATTTTATTTTCTAGCTTTTTAGGCATATCATTAGCTTTTCTATCTTGAGTTGCATAAACATTCTCTTCACGTCAATGGTTTTAATTCTCAGAGTTTTCAATACTAGTAAAATAAGACAGGTTATTGGACAAATTCTGAGGAATAGTCTCTCTTGTTCTCTTATACATAGCATAGCATTATTTATTTGCAGTACAAGGATACCTAAAGGCACCATAAAGCATTAGACATCCATTGTACAGAGCACTGCACAAATACATGGGAGGACACAAGCGACTGTGCTGGTTCACAGGCCAGCTGATAGCCTACAATCCTTCAGGCAGACATGACTATCAGCTCTGTCTGTGGCACTCTTGCATGCTTTTAGTGAGAAGTGAACTTATAAGGCTGGTTCCTCAGCTGGCACAGCTGAGAAAACGGAAACAAAGCCATACTTTTATTCCCCTGACTTTAGAATCAGCCAGAGGCAATCTAATCCATACTGCAATTTACAGCAGCCAGGCTGCCCAAGGAGCTATGCTGGCAGCTGAGAAGCACCAGAGCCTAAGGTCATTCTCCACTTCTCCCAAAGAGCCTACATTTTGGAGTTAGAAAGTGAGGAATATTAAGCTTTTCTTTTACTTTTTCAGCTGAAATAACTCAAAGCAAAAGAACAGAATTGGTGACTGTGCCATTATTTCTGTGACTTCACTTATTTCATTATTGGAATAGAGTAGCCTTTGAGAAATAAAATGATGCATTATTTGAATAATTTATTTATTTTTAATAAAAGTGTAAATTTCTGGTTTTGGCAATTCCACATATGGATGCGTGATTATTAGTGAAATGCAAAGAAATTATTTCAACAGTTGTTAAAAATCATATACTGCAGACCTTTTCTCTCATATTTACGAAATATTTTTATTGTTTGTTCCTGGCCAACAGTTTTGGGAATCTGTCTCAAAACATCTAGTAACTTCTGCTTTATGGTTGGGAACTCTATATGAGTGCTTGCATCAGGATGCAGCTTCTGTTTTGAATGTAGGAATTCTTTTTTTCTATTCTTTCAAATTACAATTATATCTATGCCACAGCAATTTAAAGCAGAAATTCTTTCAGCTCCAAAAATATCACTTCTGCAATCTGAAAATGTTCAGAGGCAAACAGGCTAAGTTATCAAAAATCTAACTCCCTAAAATCCCATGTAGATGGAAGAATACGTTTAGAATCAAGATTATGCAGACAAATAATGAGTCACATGTTTCAGGGGACTGGAGAAAAGGTCTCTCTCACCACATACATTAGAATGAAGGAGCCTGAGGCCAAGCCCAGAGCAGAAGGCAGATAGTGGGGATGATATCACTTGTTCAGACGATGAGTATACTCTCCAGAGAAGCACTGTGCCACACGTGAGAATCTAAGCTGAAAACAACAGAGAAACTCATGAGACAGAAGTTTAATGATCTTGCTTGAATCTTCAGATTTGATTTGTCAGCACAAGTTAAGCGTTGTCAGCTCCCAAACTTCTGTGGCATCAGTTACTGTGGACACTCAGGTGGCGCACATAAACATACCCATATACTGGTCTTGGCTGGGATAGAGATAAATTTCTTTATAGTATCTTATATGGTGTTATGTTTTGGATTTTTGGTGAAAACAGTGTTGCTAACAAAGGGATGTTTCAGTTATTGCTGAGCAGTGCTTACACGGAGTTAAGACCTTTTCTGCTCCTCACACCAGCCCACTAGCAAGTAGGCTGGGGGCGCAGAGAAATTGGGAAGGACATAACTGAAAGATCTGACCCCAACTGACCAAAACTATATTCCATACCATATGATATCATGTTCAGCAACAAAAGCTGGGGGAAGAAGGTCAAAGAGGGCACATTCAGAGTGATGGCAGCACTTGTCTTCCCAAATAACTACTACGTGTGATGGAGCCCTGCTGTCCTAGAGATGACTAAACACCTTCCTGACAATGAGAAGTTATGAACGAACGCCTGCATTTGTTTTGCTTGCGTGCATAGCTTTTGGCTTACCTATTAAACTGTCTTTATCTCAACCCATGAATTTTCTCACTTTTACCTTTCATTGGAAGTCTCCTACATCCCACCAGGGGGAAGTGAGCAAGTGTCTGTACGGTGCTTAGCTGCCTACTGAGGTTAAACAACAATGACCTGCAAATGTAAAATTCAGTAAAAGACCAAGAATGAACTACTGAAATATAGCTAAAGTAAACTCCTCCAACCTAGTGGAAACTGAACAGAGTTCTTGAATATAAAACTTAGATTTCCACACCTAAATCTAGAGGCAGATTTCCAAAGGCAGAGTTTTTAGAGTATCTGAGGATCAATTCCATTGAAAGCCAGCTTAAGAGCCTTAACTGGGCAACTGATAGTCAGAAAGCCTAAAGATGCAATTGCAGGTATTCACAGTTATGGAGTGAAATATAGTGTAAAAGGCTTTGACCACACTTCTTTCTTTACCACATCTGTGCTTAACTTTTCAATTTAAATGTAATGGCCACTCTAATTTGCAGACAGAGGAATTATTTCCTGCAAAACTCTGTTAAAGAAACTCTCCTAGAATTCCATTAAGGTTTCTTCTGGAAACTGGAATTGATGTAGGTTCTGTGCTTAGAACAATTCTGCAAAACTATATCTCTAAAGACTGTAGTAATGAAGATCATGGGAGAAAGAAATTTGAGGAGCAAATATAAATTGTCCTTTCTGCTTTACTGAGCAAAAAGTAAGAGTATAAGAGATGATGCTCTGTTATGAGGCAAGGCAGAATGTTGTCAGTGCAAGTCTGGAAATAAAGATGCCCTGATGTCACCATCACTGCAAGTCTGACTTTGTGCCCTAAGAAACAGCAAAAGAGTGTCAGTGCCACTTTCCCCCTGTTTTTACAATGAAGGATATGTATCACTTATACTCCTGTTATGCAAAAGTGTTGAAAGTTAATGTAAGTCCGAAGAGTGAATCTTTTATGAGAACAATAGACCTTACTGACCTTACTAAACAGTATACTGCTTTTATGAGTCATACTTTGTCCCTTTGGTTTATAAGAGTTACAAATGCTAAAGTGTCTATTATAATATCAGATGACAAAAATGCTTTTACTGAGGTTACCTGGTTATTATAACCATATAATTTCTGCATCATTTTAGAACAAAACTTGTTTCAAAAAAAGTTTTAAATTGAGTGAATTTACATGAATTTACAAATATTTTAGTATAATAGCTTTCCCTGTAGACCAAACAAATTTATTTTCCACCACCTACCCTAAAAATTAGTAACAGAAAAAACAGATCAGATGATCCAAAAGCAAAGAAGTTAAAAGAAGCTGTAGTGTTCTCAATGAAGAAGAGTCCCAGCTTTCCTGAATCCCACAAGTATACTAGTATTCCTGAATCACACAAGTATACTAGTGTATTTCACATAGAATCTGTCAGAGACTCTAGTAATGCTGGGTAATTTGCAGTATTGTGAATTAAAAAACTTACTTTTCTGCAAGGAAAATATTACTAAAGAATTCTAGATAAAAAATGAAACCACTCTAAAACTTTTCATATAGCAGAAAAAGAATCTTAATATTCCCAGACTACATAAGTTGTTGCAAAAAAAAAGGACTTACTTGTTATCACTGAGGAAAAATGGTGTAAATGATTCTAAATCTGTGAAGTATATGTATCTGCCTATGCGGGTGTGGAAATAGAAGTGGTACAGAAGTGTTCTTACTATAATCAACAAAAAAGGGGTTTCTCAGTTGCTTTCTTCTCTGAGGAAAATGGGGGAAAAGCTAGAAGGCATATCAGAATATCAATGCATTCAGATTCCTGTTGTTGCTCATACAAAGTTATTATCCAAACAGAGAATCTCTATATTCATAGTTTAAAACACACATTTTATTTCTGTTCAGTTCTTGGCAGATCTGAGTAGGTTCCTGCATAAATTTCCTGGATGAATAAAGCTTTATGTTTACAGTTCTGGCTGCTGTCTATTGTGCTGTAAAATAGCAACACTTCTGTGCTATGCCAAATGACATTCACTAAAATGAAAATCCAAGCAAGCAGCCTCCACCAGCTGATGAAATGGTACCCTATGCTCTTACCGAGTTTCATTCAAATTGATGATCATAGTGATTTACCTATTGAGAAATTAATCTTCCCTAAAATTTCTAATGATATCTAATACTAATCTAATACCATCTTTTTATCATAGCAAATCAAATACATTGCTAATATTTCTGCTTGGGCAACTTGGTTATAGCATCCATTATTGTACATTGTAAAACTAGAGATGAGAACAGTTTTATAGGGAGTAGAATGTGAAAGAAGTCTGGACTGCATGAAATACTTAGGGGTCTTGAAGAAATGACAGAAGCCTCCAAATTGTTTGGTGCCTGTCTTTCAAGGGCTTCCTGTAAATGCTTTATAAAATGTACTCTGCCTTTCCTGCTTCTGCATATGGATTTTGGGGCTACAGCAATGATGGATGGAGTTGAAATACCCTACCGGTGGCTGAAAGATTGGGAAGGAATGTTGTATCAATTCTTTCAAGAATGTAAAAGGCCAGATATCAGATATTCTCAGGATCTGAGTGTCTTGGATCTTAAGAGTGTTTCCTGCAGTGTTTTTTTTCTGACTTGTTTTCATAGCAAAGGCCAACAGCAGTACTTTTAACTGCTAACACCTTCACTAGCACCTTCAGGTGTGCATGACAGAAAGATGAAAAGCATGCTGAAGGAAAATGTCATGGTACCACAGCTGTCTGGAGTGACACTTCTCCAATAGTCATATTCTATCTTGTGTTCATAGACTTCAGTAAATAGCTGCAAAAATAACATTGCACATTAATACTGACCCCAATCATTGTTAATAAAAAACCAGTTACTAGACACACTAGATAGGAATAGCAGCTTGATCCTGTGTCAGTGTAAGTTCTTTACAATACATAAGGGTGCCATCACGCAATTAGAGCAAAGGTTTTGTATAGTCCATGAATATCCCAGAATTTCTGGCATGTGGCTGGTAGTAAGGCTGTATTTGCAATATTCAGCACACTTCCCTTCTATTTTGCATACTTTCTTTATACTTGCTATATGAAGAATTTCTAATTTTTGTGTATTATCACAAAAACATTCAAAATAATCTCTTTGAACAGTTTTTCCACTCCAATAGTTATCCAATAACTGGACTTCATTTAAAATGAATTAGTATCACTTTGGAAAAAAAAGTGAACTGAGCAAGTTGGTGGTTGATAAGCCACTTCAAGTGATATACTAAGTGATGCCAACTTAGAGTGTGATAGAGGTGTCAGTTGTCCTAAGTGCATCGCAGACTAATTCTTTACTAAAAACCCCATATACAGAAGCCTACCCTATTTTTCTAGACCCACCACCAAGTACAAGCATGGGTATGCATAAAACAGCCATATTAACCTAGGCTGGATATGATCTGGAAAATATTGTATGTATAGGAGAACAGATGATCTGCCCCCACCTTAAGGTCTTGCACCACACACTGAGGTATGTAATACCTAACCAAGTAGCCAGACCAAAAGCAACTGGTCAGTCTAAATTGGGTTGCAAATGTATTACTCTTCTGAGTAATGGCTGATGCCATTCAGCGAGATCTGGACAGACTGGAGAGCTGGGCATAGGAGAACCTAATGAAGTTCAACAAAGGCAAGAGTCAAGTCCTGCACCTAAGGATGAATAATCGCATGCACCCTTAGAAGTCAGGGGTAGACCTGCTGGAACGCAGCTCTATGGAGAAGGACCTTGGAGTCCCGGTGGACAGTATGTTATGCATGGGAAAGCAATGCTTTCTTGTGAAGAAGAAGGTCAATGGTATCCTGGGGTGCATAAAGAAGAGTGTGTCCAGCAGGTCTCCCCCTCTACTCTGCCCTAGTGAGATCACATTTGCAGTAGTGCTTCCAGTTCTCATCTTCCCACTTCAAGAGGCACAAGGAAATAATACAGAGAGTCCAATGGAGAGCTGTGAAGATAATTAAGGTCCTGGAACATCTCTCTTATGAGGAAAGGCTGAGAGCCCTTGGGCTGTTTAGCCTGGAAAAGAGAAGTCTGAGAGGGGATCTTATTAATATTTACAAATATCTGAAGGGTGGATGTCAGGTAGAAGAGGACAGTCTCTTTTCAGTGGTGTCCTGTGATAGGACAAGAGGTAATGGTTACAAGCTGGAACACAGCAAGTTCCACCTCAATATAAGGAAAAGCTTGTTTATTGTGAGGGTGACAGAACCTGGAACAGGCTGCCAAGAGAGGTTCTGGAGTCTCCTTCTCTAGAGACTTTCAGTGCCTGTGTGGATATGTACCTTTGTGGCTTGCTCTAGGTGATCCTGNAGTCAAGTCCTGCACCTAAGGATGAATAATCGCATGCACCCTTAGAAGTCAGGGGTAGACCTGCTGGAACGCAGCTCTATGGAGAAGGACCTTGGAGTCCCGGTGGACAGTATGTTATGCATGGGAAAGCAATGCTTTCTTGTGAAGAAGAAGGTCAATGGTATCCTGGGGTGCATAAAGAAGAGTGTGTCCAGCAGGTCTCCCCCTCTACTCTGCCCTAGTGAGATCACATTTGCAGTAGTGCTTCCAGTTCTCATCTTCCCACTTCAAGAGGCACAAGGAAATAATACAGAGAGTCCAATGGAGAGCTGTGAAGATAATTAAGGTCCTGGAACATCTCTCTTATGAGGAAAGGCTGAGAGCCCTTGGGCTGTTTAGCCTGGAAAAGAGAAGTCTGAGAGGGGATCTTATTAATATTTACAAATATCTGAAGGGTGGATGTCAGGTAGAAGAGGACAGTCTCTTTTCAGTGGTGTCCTGTGATAGGACAAGAGGTAATGGTTACAAGCTGGAACACAGCAAGTTCCACCTCAATATAAGGAAAAGCTTGTTTATTGTGAGGGTGACAGAACCTGGAACAGGCTGCCAAGAGAGGTTCTGGAGTCTCCTTCTCTAGAGACTTTCAGTGCCTGTGTGGATATGTACCTTTGTGGCTTGCTCTAGGTGATCCTGCTCTGGCAGGGAGGTTTGACTTGATGATCTCCAGAGGTCCCATCCAACCCTTAACATTCTATGATTCTAACATGATTTCTGTATTAGCACGCATTGTTCCATTGTACTGAATGGATATATTCCAAGTAAGGAAGCCACATTTTGACACATGAGATACTCTTCTTGAAACAAGATCCAACTGATTTTGACAGAGTCTAATCAAAATAGGAATTATGGATACACATTTCTACTCATACAGTGCATGTGTTTGTACTCGTATGTAGATGTGTGTGTATTGTATGTACAACATTTTGGACTTTAAAAGGAAACCTATTAATTACCAGTGGCTGTAATAAGGCTCTCCCAGCTCATGGGAGTATTCAGAGACAAAAAAAAAGAGGCAGTGAAAAATATTCTCAAGAATCCTGAAAGAAGTGACTGAGGAAACAAAAGGTAATTCACCTTTATCTTAAAAAAATAATACCCCTTTTTCAAGGCTCGTCTACCGAAGAGCAGAAATCCAAACATATAATGAATACTGCTCAAGTCTCATGGAAAAATAGCTTTTGTCAAAGAAAACTGGCAACTCTGTTGATACAGCATCTTTGGACTTCCTAAGGCTTTTGAAATAGTGTCACGTGACATTTTTAATTTCCTACAATGCAAGACTTTTAATCAAGAAGGCAAACATCAGATGAATTAAAAACAAGCTTATTGGCAGATATCAATGAGAAGGGCTGTTCCAAGCAAGGTGCCCTGAGAGAAATTTCTGGTCCAACAGTATTCAGTACATTCTTATAAACAATCTAGATAATGAAATAAAATCTTAGCTGATTAAATTTGCATAAGACTCAAAGATTGATGGGATAGTAAATAAAAAGGAAGGCAGGTTACTGCTAGAATTTAATCTAAATCACTCGGTCAAAATGTCAGAATCCAACAAAATGCAGCTATAGATTAATGCATTTTGCAACAAAGAACCACAGGTTATACTACTAGATAAGAACTGTTATCTTAGAAAGCAGTAACTCATAAAAGATCTGGAGGTCACCTTTCAAGGCCATGAGCACTCTGAGTAATGCTGTGGCAGGCAGTACTGGAACAAAGTCCCCTGGGCATGATTTTAACTTTAACCTTAAAAAAACCAACAAAATATAATCGTAACAATTAATATGCAAACAGCTTGCAAAGGGTGGTAAGGGAACAAATGTAAATGTGTGGCAAAATGAAGTAACAAAATTTACAGTTTCTACGAAGAGCTTGTTTGTTCAGCTACCACTGTGATCCCTATCAGCCTTAGTCAATGAATCACTCTGGTGAATTCATTGGAATCAACCTTTTTGTGTCCTTTTGCTCTTTTGTGGCTAAAGAACTCTTTTTGCTCCTGACCAGCAAAGCTATATATTATATACAAAATATTTAAGATGATGTTGTGCAAATCCATCGCTCTATCTATCTATTGGTGTACATACATAAATAAATATATAGGCACATATATGTATATGTATATCCACACATCCCAGCTTGTTATTACTACAAGTTGGGGTTTTTTTGCAATTACAGTATTTCTATGCATTCTTGAGTAAGAAATACGCATACCTGAAATACCTTCATTTAGGTATTCTAGTATACAAAGTGCAAATAAAAGACCTTTTTTTCTTTTAGCAGAATGTAGAGTCAAGAATGAATTTCAAAGATAACTTCTATGTAATCCACCCACGGTGAATTAAAACTCTTCTGAAACTTCAAGTCATGTTTTTCATGCGGTATGTAGAAGATTATAAATAAGAAACTTTTGTATTAAACCTGATCTATCAATTTCACAGTAGATGTGTGGTTTCACAGTCAATAATATAACCAATTTTATTTCTTCAAAGTGAAATATCAGCAAAAAGCATACAGTTTTAACAAGTATCATGAAAACGTCTGTCCTGGTCTGCCTCTTTTAGGATCTTTGGCTGGCAGAAAAGGCACACTGTGAAATTCATGTCATCCTTTCCAGCAGCTAATCCTGTGAGGTGCATGTAGGGTCTTGAAGAAGTTGTATGTGAAAGAAGGAAGTATAAGTCATTCCACTCAATTGTACTATGGTTATATCAGTGCATGTATCAGAAAACCTACAGAAGAACTTTGCAGGTCAGAGTCTAACACATAATGCTTTGATCTGTGTTATAATAATGCAGTAGAAATAGGCAGAAGAAATCAATGAACTAGGAATCTGCAGAACTCCTATCCATCTCTGGAAGGTGTTACAGTATATATTTGAAGTATATGTGCTATGCATTACAGACTCCTATTTTTTTTTAAAGTATTTGAATAACAGTCTTTGAATAAGTGGTTGAGAACTAATTAACTCATGTTAATGAATGATTGAGTATATAATTTTTACTCTCAAAAGCTTGACCAAAAATTGACATTTGAGCCATGTAAGTGAAAAAATCTTCAACATAAAAATTACATATCACTCAAAGAGGTGAAAGCTTTAGGGGTTTAGTTTTTTAGTTTTGAGGCAGTGGTTAAGAAAACATTTTATTCTAAAAAAAACTTAAAACATCTGTTTCTCTGGACATTGTGAGAATGTGTAAGCAAGCAACTGATGTCTCAGTTTAACCTCAACTTTTGGTTCTTGTGCCAGAGAAATCTATAATAAATATCATAAGCTGACAAGTTTACATTTCATCCAAATATAGGATTGTATGTTTGTTTTTTTTCTCTGTAAGGGTAGATGGGCAACTCATATTAAAGCCATACCTGAGTGTCACCCAGCAAATCCACTCTTCTAGTTATGTATTTTGGTTTTCTCTCACCTCTTTGAATGAATTTCAATGTCTAATAAAACTTTATTTACTGAGAGTGCCAAAAAATGAGTCAATAAATTTATTGAGCAAGATGTGAAAGAGAAATGTCAACGTTGAATAAATTTTAGCACAATGTTTACTTTATAATTTTATTTTTTCATGGAATTCAATTCCTCTGTAGACTTTCAAGCATAACAGCAGCAGAAAATGTAGTCAGAGTACCCAAGATGAAAAAGTGTAAAATCGTTAACTTAGTTTTAGACCAATATAGAACTGCATTTTTAAAGTAGTGAGTATTTAATAAAACACGGCATTTACTCCATTGTAGTCTTAATTCTAACCTGTTCTTTTTTCTCTCTTTTCATTTTTATGGCCAAAACATTAATCCTGAATAGTCTCCTTGTCCCTGGATGGCCTAAGTTTCTGTTGTGCATTTCACTTACAGTGTTCTATGGGCAGTAAAGCCAAAGCTGGAACATAATGCCTCTAGCCCAAGCTACAAATAAAAGTACGTTTTATATTCTTCTATTAAAACTTTCATTAAAATTTTCTTTTCTTGGTGATTTTGAAGAAATAATGGTTTCTGGGATACAACTGAATGGGTTTCCACTCCCTACTTTAACCACAAAACCTCCTACTTTGTTTGATATAAGCAGATTATCACTTAAACCTTCCTCTGCAGAGCTGTGGCTTGTTCCTCCATTGGACTTACTACATTATCATCTGGGATTTCATAGTATCATAGAATCATTCTGGTTGTAACAGACCTTTCAGATCACCACGTCCAACACTGCTTCATGCATGCTACACACTAGATACAGTGGGCGTCTGTCTTTCCAGACATCCTAGATTCACATAGACAAGTCTCAAAATCTTCCTGAAGAGCAGGAAGGAGAAACATGAACTTTTGTTACTAGTGTCTGCAATACAGCTGCTGTACTTAGAGTGAGATCTAGACACATTTGAGTTAGCAAGTAAGAAAATCTGTCAAATATAATGCATTCACTGAACTTTGAAGTTTTGAGAACTCAAGTTATTTAGCTAAAAAATTAGTGCAGATAGATTTGCATTACACAAATCATGGTGATTACTGCAGTATAGACATACAATTTCAGTGTTTTTCACACAGTCCTATTGTCAGCAGTTCCCATTACAGTGCCCACATATTAAGTGAAAGCCAAGATTAATGAATTCTTAGCTGCAAAAAAAATGTCAGCCTCAAAATGATAAGCATTTGGCAGGTTGTAGATCGACAACACTGAAACTATGTTATGTGACACTCCAGATCTTCTTGCTTCTTTTATCCAAAAAAAGATGGAACATTAGAAAATGAAATAGAAACATCAATAAATCTTTCCTACAGTCACAATGAAATTCTGTTCTTGACTGAACTCTGTAAGGACAACAACTACAATATGCTCACAAAATGTTAAGCATCATTTTAAATTTGTCACACATACAGCAAAAAGAAGTCTTTGACTTCAATCATGAGAGAAATCATAAATGTGTTTCCAAGCTACTTTTTTTCTGGGATTCAAATACATCTGCAGAGGAGGTTATAGGTAGGAACAGTACTGTATTATTATTGAACAGCCTTACCAGGTTTTTCTCCCTGGAATTAAGCATATTTAGATATAACATAAAAATAAGCATCGTAATAAGACTTACACAATTTAATTTCCAATTGCTTTAACAAAGAAAATCATTACCTTCTTTAAAAGGAGAAGTAAAATGATGAAATTTTTATGCAAGGCATATTGAAATTTTTTAAAAATGCATTATTTATTCTTTATGGGAATGTATGCCATTACATATGTAGAAGTCCCAAAAGAGGATGAATGAAAACCAGTAGTGTAATTTCACAAAAGGCTGAAAAAGGATATCGGGAATTTAGTTTGCTTCCTGCTGCTAATATCAGCCTATCAACTGCTAAAGTATTTCATCTGAAAGCACTGGACAAAACAAGTGAGATCCTTGTCAAAATAGGAAGGCTGTCTGTTTGTCAGCTATGTGGATTCCTGTCTTAGACTGACAGCTGAAACTGAATAAACTTTAATAATTTGCAGTAAATTTATGACCTACTTCTTAAGACAGTTATTCTGGAGTAGCAAATATTTTTTATTCTAATGGGTCAGTATTCTTTTTTTCAAAACTGTCTTAACTGTATTATGATCCTGGTGTCAACAATAGAATAGCATACTATTTGATTACAGACCGCTCGTACTTTGTGCTTCCCTGTCTCTGAACTTGTGTTTGAGAGACACTTTATTATGGTTAGCTGTAATCCCTTCTGCATCTCAGTGATATTCCACATGCTCTAGAGTATCTGTAATCTTAACTCTCAGGTTCATTTGCAGTTGAATATTAGAATAATAACCTCAGATAACCCATAATGTTTAAGGCTTAGTCTTATACTGACTTTCAGGGATATTTTTGTATGAATAAAATATTCCTTGACAAAACCCATAGATGTAATATTGCATTAAAAAAAAAAAAAGGCATTCCCTTTGAATAGAATGAAAGCAATGGAGTTGTCTTGTTCACAAATCTGCAGCTATGATTTCATCACACCTTGCTCTCAAAATATTTTTTGTTCTGATGCAATTGTTATACTCACAAATTCCTCTCCAGGTTATATACCAATTAAGAAATTTGCAGTTAACAGCCAGGAAAATTTCTAATCCACATTTTTTGCTGCTGGTTAGCTCTAGGCAATGGTCACATCTGTGATAACCCTTGCTCATGGCTTTCTTCCTCTCTTCACCTACAATAACAGACTTAAAAATGAGATAAAGACTTGTTTCTGATTTTACTTCTACTTCCACTTTCCTGCCATGACCAAATACAAGTCAAATTCCATGTCAGAAACCATCATCTCCTTCAATGGGACTGAGTGTTATTTTAGGTAGTAGGGGAGGTTAAAGTATTAAAGGATTGGATTGCTCCTTTTGTTTATCATGGCATGCTTTAAAAAGCTTTGTAATTATTTTATTTTAATTAATTGTCTGTATGCAGCCATTATAACACTTCAGTCATCAAAAGTAGTGAACATGCTCTAATATTAATTTATTACTATTTCAAAATCTGCAAACCACCAGCACTCATCAGAGAGTCATGTTTATATAATCACATGCAGTTGTTAGTAGCCTGGTTTTATCCCTCAAATGTTGTATTTTCATTTGCCTTTAACTTAGGCAAAATATCTCTTAGGTACAACTTCTCTATTTACCTGTGTGAATTGTTTGAATAAAAAGAGTATCAATTATATAGGAGAATAGTAACTCAGTATTCAATTTTTCTATACTAATTCTATATTAGATCAAAAATAGTGTTTGGGAAAGTAGAATTAGAAAAATGTGAAAGGAAAATTTACCAGCAATGGGAAGCCCTCTACATCTTCCTGTCAGCTCATGTAATTAATCTCATCTTTGATCTGTAGCTCTTCCTATGTTCTCATCCATGTTTCTGAGTTTTCCCATGAAAGTCTGTGATTTTGTCAAGATGCTTTGAATCTCTGGTGTGATCAACATTGTGCAGTTCTATTTCTCCCATAAATACATGTGCTCTTCAGATTCATTACCTTCTTATTTTTAAAGCTTCATGAATTCTGTTGTATAGTCATAGGAAGCAAAAATTAAAATTGTCTTTAAAATCAAAACAATTTTATCTCCCCTTTCTATCTGCAGTGAATATCAAACAATATTAGGCATTGTAGCAATTTTCACAGCTATTTATGGTTACTGTACTTTTTGTCAGATATCTATACAATGAAATAAAGATTTTTCAGGTCATGTCATCATCCATATCAAACTCAAGGTATGTACAGTAACATGAGAGAAACACTTTTTCATCTCTCTTCTGTAGAGAGCTTGTTTACTTATGTTATTGCTAAATTTCATGGTTTTCCTAGGATAGCTTCAAACAGAAAATTTTCCATATTATTTGTTACACAGAATTTCTTACAGTCACCTCTTTGAATACTTAAATGCAGGAGAGACCTTCTCCGGGGACAATAAGGTCAGTCCCCACCAGATAGTTTTGACGTTGGGTGCAGAAATCTTGTTCCCCCTGGCCTTGGCACCTACAGGGCACATGTAGCCCAATATAAAAACATACTGGAACAAGAAGTAGAAATTGGACCTGAAGGTGCACAGCACAATAGGATGGATTCTGCGAAAACACAGTAAAAGCATTAGAGCCACCACTGCCTTTAGAGGTGAATGTAGGAGTCCCCTGAATTGCATTCTGAATATCATTTTAATAACTTTCTGACAATTCAGCCTATAATAACAATAATAAATTATACCTAAATTAGAAATTTGCTTGTTGAATTATTAATGAAAAAATGTTGAACTTTTTGTGTGTATGTGACATACTTAGGCATCCACGAAATAAAAAATAAGATTTGGAAGCTGAACCAAATAATTAAAACAGTAGCATTTCCAGGTGAATTTTATGCTCCTGTATATATTAGTCCTCTGCTATAGCAAATTACCAAAATTGGCCTAGGCACTTCAATGAAAGCAATGTTAACAGGCAAAATTCTACTGAAAATCCAGTCCTCAAAATGTTGAGCTACTGGTAAGAAAAGGAGCAGAAAAGTCTTAAATTCGTCTAAACCATGATGTGGGGTGCTCAGCAGTGAATTAGCACAAAGTACTAAAGCCATTTCTATGATTTTCTTGAGGCTGGTTTCTGTTTTTCATCAAGTGGGTAGCATGGGAAGCCAAAGGCATTAACTCTCTTGGGTTTTTTTGCCTTGCCACTGTAGATATAGGCACCTGAGTTCAATGTGATCCTTTCTCATGCTGCCAGATTATTATTGCTCTTGTCTGTTAAATATTGTCTCTGAGGTTCTCTCAAGTTCATCTTTTGAAAATTCACCCCCTGAAAGTCCTGAGAACTAAATGGGCAAACAGATTAATTTTATTCAAATCAACACATAGTAACTTTAATTCAGTGCATTTATAAACATGTACGAAATCTAGCTTTGATTACTAGGAAGTATCCTGAAAGGTAGAGCTTCCAAGCTAATCTTAAATTGTACAAATGCAAAATTACAAAACCCCTTGAAAGCCAGGCAAATTCTCTAGCAGAGACATTACTGAAACTGACTTAGGAAGAACGGATTTCCTCCTTGCTATGGTTTGCATAGTCTAATTAAATATGTGTGTCCCAAGAACATATGTGTATTGAAGTTTTTAAGCTTGGGGCTTTTTTTTCAGACTGCTAGAATTATAAAACAATTTAGTATTTGTATGGACAAGCAGAAAAAGGGGAAACTGCATTCATTTACTAATGAAGGTTTAGGTGTCCAAGAAACTTAGGAATCTCTAAGACAGGGATTTCACGGGATCCATGTTAATGTTTTACTTCAGTTTGGTGAAACATTTTTTAAAATGATCTCTCAATTATACACTCTTACCACCCTCTGGTTCACATTCTGACTGCAGAAATTTGATTACATTGGAGTACACATAGCTGGGAGACTCATTCCAGATGATGATGACTAGTGGAAGTCTGAAGTGAATCATTTGTGGTTTCTTTGTCCTCAACACCAGCCATTTTGCAATACAGGTCTATCTCTACAGTGCCACACTAATTTTAAAGTGACTGGTTTTGAAGATATTACTTTTGGACAAAGAACCAAAAGGATCCTTGGAATTTAAGCAGACTTCATCCAATTCAGAGATAGAGTTGAAGGAGTCCCGGGGAGTTGGTTGATATTCAATGATCACCTCCAGAACGCTCTTAAAGGTCCATTCCAGCAAGTGGGAATCACAAAAATCAAGCAAAAGCAGCAGGTGGCCAGTATGGGTACCCAAGGAGCTTCTAACTGAATGCAGACATTGACGGGAAACGTGCGAGATGCTGAAGCAGTGGCAGATGATCCAGAAGGAATATAAAGCTTCAGTCTGACCATGCAGGGGTGGGGTTAGGAAAACCAAGGCCCACCTAGAGTTGAATCTGGAAAGGCATGTGGAGGGGAACAAGGAAAGAAACACAGGAACCAAATACATAAGTAGTAAATGAGAAACTAGAGTAAATGAGGACCCACTGCTGGATAGGGCCGGTGACGAACTGACAAAGGACATGGAAAAGGCTGTGATACTTAATATATTCTTTGCCTCAGTCTTTAGCAGTAAAATCAACCTTCACGAAACTCAGGCACTTGAGACCAGAAGGAAAGTCCGGAGTGAGGAAGATTTATCTTCAATGAAGGAGGACCAAGATAGGGAGCACTTAAACAAACTGCACATACGTTAAGTCCACAGGCCTGACAGGTTGCACCCAGAAGTGCTGAAAGCCAAAGAATTCTTTATATGAAGTTTCTTCACAGCATGTGAAGAGATAATGGCTTTGTTCTGAGATGATAAAGAATAATGAAATTGTCAATAATGCTAAGCTGTTCTTCCAGTATTTAAAAGCTGTCCTTGAGTTTTTGAACTCCTGAAGCTCAGAGGAAGGAGAAACTAAGGTCAACCATAAAGAAGCTAGAACATAAAAACCACTCCTCAGTCTGCGGTGCTTACTTCCTGGAGCTAGGGGAAAGTAATCCTTTTCAGTGGCCAGACCAGCCTGACCAGGAGAGGCAGGTAAAAAGATTTCCTCAATTCTGATCTCTGTGGGAATATGCTGTATTCTCATCTTGAAGATTCAAGGATCTCAGTTATTTCAGTTACACTGATATCAATATTGATTATATTTATATTGTCATTATAATAACAAGTAAAAAGACATCAGTTCCATTGATTTAAGCTCAACAAATAATGGCAATTTAGCACAAATAATATTGAGGCAATTGCTCTTAGCCGCTTTAAGGAAAACAACTCTAGTCCATGTTTACTCTGAAGTGCAAAGCAGTTGCATTCATTTCGATGGAAGAGGAGTTTATTCTGCATTAGAAGACAGCAGAGTTATTTTTAATTTTTAAAGCCAAGGAAGTATGATTTTTTGTGAATTTGTTTTTTAAATAATAGTTATTTAAGAAAATTGAAATATTTGAGAGTTTAGTGTATTCCAGACATCTGTGATTTATCTATTGTATAGCTATCTGTATTAAAAAATAAAATTAAAGTAAAATAACTTTTATTCAGTAATTTTCCTATTTTGTTACATATTCAGCTAGCATTACCTGACAATAACACTATATTCTTGGAATAGAATGTCAAATCTAAAACCAATCTAAGTAGTGCCTTTTGCATTTCTACATACTTTCTAGTCAGCACAGCAGATGAAGAAAACAGAAGTCAACAGTACTGCTGTCTATTAAAGGTCAATGTAAAATGCAAGCATTACATTGCTGAATACAATATTGAATTTAACTGCTTTTATACATGGAAACTTTAAATATACTTATGTTTTCTCTTTTCTTATTTTGTCCATATATCTGCACTTACATATCTCTGTCACATAATCTAAGTGGTTTACAAATAATATGGATAAAATATATGAACAGGTAAATATTAACAAATTATCATGGCTTCTTATGGATATTTTAACCATGCAAACATGCTGAGAGGTGCCCTGCAGCTTTCTGGAAATCAGACTTCTATTCACCTGTGACTGCTCCAGATGTTGTCAAACTTAGGAATAAATATTTCACTTCAAAACAGCCCAGTTCCTAGATGCCTAGGGAACTATAGGGTACTGGGTCTCAGGGGGAAGACAGTACAATACGAATGTCCCCACTTTTTATGGGCTTTCGCAACAAGCAGATTAGCTTGTTTCTGCTTTCACCTGAGATGTTAAGGGTAAAATAGCTTCAAACTCTTTTCTTACACTCCACAGTTCACAATAGATTGAAACAGCTTCAGAGACTTCAAAAATATATTTCTAAATCTTCCATTTTGCAAAGGCATTAGTCCTGTCACTTTCAGATGAGCAAGCACACAAGTGGAAATGTGTTTCTTTTTCTATTTGAAACTTGTTTTTCCCACTAGCAACTACATATCAGCAAATTCAGCGACATGGTGGGGTTTATGGTCTTAAATTTCTTTCTTAAACTCACAGTTCATCTATGCTGAAGAGATGTGGGAAGAAAAAACCCAACGTGTGTATAGTGTAATAAAATTTTTTTAAGTTGTCTTTGGAAACTTTTAGCAGACTCTTACTTTAAAGAAAGAGTTTGTATTTTCTGATCTGGCGGTTTCTATGAACCAAATAAAAGATCAAAAGAGGACACACTGTGAAGTAGATTACACTAACTGTGCTGTGCAGCTATCACTGTTTTATATTAGACAGCAAGAGCACTTATATGATTACGGTTTTCTAAAGGCAAGATTCATGTTTACTAGCAAACTATTTGAAAAGGAAAGCAGCTTATGAAATGGCTTATCAGTAATAACAGCATCTGGAGCCAAAGGCTGAAAGAGACTTGGCCTCCTGTTTAGCCATTTCCAATGCTTCTCTAACCAGAAAATCAGTTAAATGACTTTAAACTAATAGAGGCATATCTGCATAGCCGAGAAGAATATAGCCCAGAGATACTGATTTTCAATTTATAAGATGATGATGTTCTGAGAGTTTGACTGAGGGATCAATACAATGAGGAAATTAGGTAGGCAGAAAAAGGCACACACACAAATAAACAAACAAACACCAAAAAAAAAAACCCAAACAATTAAAAAAGCATCAAAAGTGGGAGGAAAAAGTGAAAAAAATCTATTCTGACATGAGAAATAAGTGGGTAAATATGTGTTAGAAATTTTATTCTAATATTTTTTCATGGAACAGTGACTTTAGAAAAGAGACTATGAGAACAATAATTTAAACTGCATCTGTGTCTCAGCCCATTAAACTGGTGTCTGCATTGTGAACTGAGGTGTGAACTAAGATAATTACACTAATTGTTCTGACTGGAAAAGCCGACTATATGTATTCTGTTTGCGTGTCAAGGTTTTGGTAGGGGGAGGGGCTACAGGGGTAGATTCTGTGAGAAGCTTCCCCTATATCTGATACAGCCAGTGCCAGCTGGCTCCAAGATGGACCTGCCACTGGACAAGGCTGAGCCCATCAGCAACTGTGGTAGCACCACTGTGATAACACATTTAAGAAGAGGAAAAAATCCTTCACAACAAAGGCTGCAGGAAAGAGAGAAGTGAGAATATGTGAAAGGAACTATCATTGTGAGGCAGGCTGTCCCCCTGTGGCCCATGGAAATCCACGGTGGAGCAGATATCCACCTGCAGCCTATGGAGGATCCCTCTCTGGAGTAGGTGGATGACCACAGGAGGCTGTGACCCTGTGAAAATTATGCAGTGGAGCAGGGTCCTGGCAGGACCTGTGAACCTACAGAGAAAGAGAAGCTCATGCTGGAGCAGGCTTGCTTGCAAGACTTGTGATCTGGTGGGGGACCCACACTAGAGCAATCTGTCCCTGAAGAACTATACCCTGTGGAAGGGACCCATGCTTGAGCTGATGGGAAATGACTTACGCTGGAGAAGTTCATGGAATACTGTGTCCCATGGGAGGAACCCCACACTGCAGAAGGGGAAGAGTGTGAAGACTCCCCCCTGGAGGAGGAAGGAGTGACAGTCATATGTCATGAACTGACTACAGCCCGCATTCTCCCTCCCACTACGCCAGTGGGAGGGAGCAGGTAGAGAACTCAGGACCAAAGTTGAGCCTGGAAATAAGGGAGAGATGGAGGGAAGGTGTTTTAAAGATTTTGATGTATTTTGCATTATCCTGCTCTGATTTGACTGGTAATTTTATTTTATTTTTTTTTCCCTGAGCTCAGTCTATTTTGCCTATGCTGATAATTGCTGAGTGATCTCCCTGTCCTTATCTCGACCCGTGAACCTTTAATTATATTTTATCTCCCGCATCCAGCTGAGGCAAGGAATGATAGAGCAGCTTTGGTGTGTGCATAGCATCCAGCCAGGGTCAATCCACAACACTACTGTGGCCAAAAAAGAAAAAAAAATTTAGAGCATAGAAAAAAAGCCAAGCAATAAAACAGCTAAAAGGTTGCCACATTTTATTATGGAAAATGAAATATGGTCAGCATAACAGTAAAGAAAGAGGAATGTTGCATCTTCCCTGGCTTGCACTGCAATAGTACTGCCTGTCCTGTCCTATAAGGTTCAAGAGGAATTTGAAAGACCCCTAAATATCTCCTCCTCTTCTCTGCATTTATCTCTGTCCAATATAGCTGGTCACAGTAGCTACTCAATTACATTAATCTGTCCTGACAACTTTACCTTCTCTGCTTCTGATGCATCTGTTCAGCTACAGAGATGTATCTGAGACACAGGACAATAATGCATATCTGCCTGATGTATCTTGAGCCTACTACTTCAGGAATGAGAAAGGAAAAGATGAAAAGACAGTAAGGATGGAGGAATCCAATGGCAATGCTGCAATTACTGTTGTATTTGCAGACTGTTTTTCCTTGTTTTTGTTATCACTTTTAGTAAGACTTGTGCCAAAATAAACGGGCCTACACATACCTGGTTTTGACCATTTGTTCTTATTTTTGTGCCAGTACAAGCATTTGTTATGTTCATTATAGAAACTGGGCAGAGGAATTAATTGACATAAAAAAGTAAGGTTTTTTTCTACACTATTTCCTATTTTGCATTACTTCCTTGGTGCTATTTTTTTCATTAGGCTTCATTTCCTTGTTGAAGTTCATTTACTTGTTAAAGTAAATTCTGTACTGCAGATAAGCTTATACAAAAGTGTGATGTTTCCATAAGATGTTATGGAACTTGAACTCCTCAAAAAGACCTGGATCCCTATGAAGAACCATACATTTTTTTCCCGACAGTACTAGGAGAAAAGATAGATGGGGCACTTAGCAACTCAGCAGTATCTTTCAACCCATATACTTTGACCTTTCCTTAGTAGCAGTAAGTTTTGTCCAGGTAGTGAAGAAACTGAGTACTCTGCCTATATCTAGATCTGCCTCAGAAATGACAGAGTTTTCCAGTCTTATGAATCATTTAGAAATTGTAATGGGCTTTGTAATCTAGGGGGGGTTCACTTTCTTAGGATTTTGCAGTGGCTTCCTATCTGAAGAATGTGAGAACAAGATCTGAAAAAAGTGAAATGCTGTTCAAATCCCTTTGCATACTTTATTCTTAGAAATCTCAGTGTTCAAGTTTTACTGTTATAATACTTTTGAAAAATACATATGGGTACTTTTTAATATCAAATACTTGATGCAATGGTGAAATAAATAAGCTATAACAATTTTTACACATCATCTGATTAGTCAGAAAAAAATGCAACTTGATTTTTTAAATTGGCTAAACTAGAATGACAGTATTGTGCTCTGGAGCAAGAGGTGGTGCAATTAAATGCACTGGATTATGCAGAGGGATATAGATGGATGAAATGAGGGAAAGACTGAACAGTTCCATTCTCCCCTCTATATTCAGAAAGACTTTCTTACATGAAAATATTCTTACACTGCTACAACCTTTATAGGTGTTCCTTATACTGCATCTGATAACAAAGGATTTTTTTTATAGACCTGTTGCTGATTTCATGCTTTGTAGCACATTGGGGCAGGAGACCAGTGGGTGACAGAAATTCTGGAGGTAACAGTGATAACTTCTAATTAGTTTTAGAGATAAGAATTCGAAGAGATTGGCCTCAGGCTACCAGATTAACAAAACCATTAGCAGTTTGTGATGATATTTCAGTTCATAATGCAATAAATAGAGAAGACAATTAATCAGAGGTAAGGAGAGCATGCCATGTATGTACCTCAGACATTTTGTCAAAGGCTGAGACATGTCTGGACAGGAAACAGGCCATCAGACAAGAATAGGACACATCCAGAGGTCAACATGAGTGTCCTGTGCCCTGGGTCTGTGATGCCAGTCTAACCTGGACCAGAGGGCAGGGACTATGGCTGTTGTATGATATGTAGGAAAGAAACGCTAAATGAAAAATTGCTCTCTGAGACATCTTGCTTAATAAATTTAATCTGTAGAATGGTGTGGTTCGAAGTTTTTGGCCTCCTCCCCCAATTCCTCCAAGAAACTGTAATTTTCATAACAATCGTAGAAAATGTGTGGAGGCTCTGGCTTGCGGAGCAAAGAGACGTTTCAATGTGAGTTAGCAGCAATGCTCAACTTTATTCAGGCTTTGTGTTCCTTTTATCTAATAATACACTATCTACTCGCCTTAAGCATTACCTAAACTAACAAGCATTGGTTGTTAACTACTGTCCACGTGCCTCTGGCTATATGTTGATTGGCGATTAATTGCTGTCCACGTGCTGCTGGCTACCTGTTAATTGGGTGATGATGTTCTCACTTTTGGAGGAATACGTCATCCTATTCACTGTCTGAGGCTTGCCAGATACCTCCTTATCACCGGTTCGAGGATGTGCAAGGAGGTGAGAGGAGCTGCTTGTCAGGTAGCACACTCATGCTAAGGATTCTTCATAACTTTGGTTCACTAGGCCTGTATCATGGCCTAGCTCAGCGAGCCACTCTTCCACAAAAATGGTTAACTAAAAAATTTCCTAATGGTAAAACACACACAAGTAAATTATTAGCCTGTTTCAATGGGAGCAAATATATAAGTATGAAGGCAACACCTACCTACAAAATGGGAATGAAATGCCTGTGAAAGGGAAACATACTTTTTGCTCAGAAAAAAAAAAAAGTGATTTTTCCTTTGCAGAGTCTTTGCAGATGCTGCATTCCAGAGGACATTCCAGCAGAGCTTCTTATGACCTCTAGTGCAAAAGAGTACTGGTAATGGGACAGAATGACAGAAGAGATTGATGGAGACAAGGAGCAGTCAAAGCCATTTCTTATTCTTTAAGAATTTATCTCTTACTTCATATGACAGTGAGAAATTCACTTGTCCTCAGTCCCCATTTTCATTCATTCTAACGACTTCAGTGGTCTTTTTTATCAAAAGTAGTTCTGACAAGTTCAGCTACCCTCCTCAGTTCCTTCCACCTTTCATTTATCTACCATTCCTAAGGTTATCAAAGAGACCTCTTTAGCCCTGGTAACATTCCAATTATTTGATCTGTCTTCACCTCCACGCTGGCCTTTTCTTCCAAAGCTCATTGCCCTCACAAAGCAGCAAGTCTAAGAACTGTACTCTGGTTTTACAATTCCCATCCATGTGTCACACCTTTGCATTTTCAGTGTTCTGCCTAACTGTCAGGAGCTTACGTCCATCATTAGAATCAACTTACATATACAATATGCATTTATCAGATAGCAGCTTCTTCAAAAAGGAAGATGGCACTTTGAGCCAATTGTTTCACTCTTGTCATACATATTAACCCTCCTGCTCTTAGTGCAAGTTGTAACGGGGATGATTGTTGCTGATAAAGCAATTAAGAAGCTACATCTTTTGGTTACTTTTGACTTTCAGATTACAAGGAAAACAATATGCATATTATTGATGTTTTAATTTATTATATTAGGAAAAATATTAAAATGTTTTACTTAATGATGTAGTACTGACAATTTTCAGCTAAACCAGACAGAAGCGAGGTCTAGAATTAGTCTCAACATACAGCAATCTGCAAGGGAATATTTCTTTAACTTGTGGAATGCCTTGGACCTTGTTGGAACTTTTTCTCTACTGAAATGAAAGAATAATACAGCTTTAAAGTAGTATAGGGATTGGCTAATCAAAATTCTGTTCGGTGCAGGATTCCCTATAATTAAAAAGAGACAAGAAATATTGTGGGCCAAATTTTCAAACATAAGTGGATGAGTTTGCCCTTTGTTGGTTATGATTCACTTTCGTTTAGTCAATACAGATAACATGTACTTGCATGACACAACTGACAACAAGAAGAGTCCTAACTCTTTGGAACTGTCATACTCATTAGTCTGTTAATCATGTTTATTTTAAAGATAGCTTTGTAGATCTACCTATCCTGAGGCATGATTTTTACTTTGTCAATGATATTAATAGGTGTAGAATCACATTACAGAAAAGCACTGACATGTGAGAGAGTATTTTCTCAACAGAGACTCTGGTTGTGATAACTTGCCACTGTCTTCTGCACTGTGGAAAATATGCAACGCATAGTTCATAACTGCATGTAGCCCAGTCAACTACAGATACGTGTTAACTTGCACTGTTACTTTCTCAGATGCCATATTTACAGTCACCTTTTACCAGAACTTTGGATTTGGATCTACTCCCCATATCCCCATAAAATAAAAATTAAAAAAAAAATTTAAAAAG
>VWZY01004286.1:43224-107921 GCA_013399075.1 Chloroceryle aenea
CAGTAAGACAAGAGGGCATGGTCTTAAATTGTGCCGGGGGAAGTTCAGACTGGATATTAGAAAGAAATTTTTCACAGAAAGGGTGATCAGACATTGGAACGAGCTGCCTGGGGAGGTGGTGGACTCTTCGTCTCTGGAGACATTGAAAAAGAGACTTGATATGGCACTCAGTGCCATGGTCTAGTGACTGTGGCGGTAATTGATCAAGGGTTGGACTCGATGATCTCTGAGGTCCCTTCCAACCCAGCCTATTCTATGATTCTATGATTTACAGTCACCTTTTACCAGAACTTTGGATTTGGATCTACTCCCCATATCCCCATAAAATAAAAATTAAAAAAAAAATTTAAAAAGCTATTTAAGAATAGAAGTAACGTTTTGGTTGCAGGTGGCAAATTCACTGTGAAGATCTGAAACAGTTGTATGCAAGAAAATCTTTGCAATTACATTGTAAAGTGGCAACAAAACAAAATGAAAAAAATTACTTTTCTTTCTGCCCATTTCAGTGTAGTATTTTCACTGGTATGAAAAACAAGGATAGTAAATAACATATATTGATTTCTTTTGTGTACATTTACTCTGTGTATATGGTCTACAGACCAGAAATTCTGCCATTGCAAGCATAAGAACTACATCTTCTTGAATAAAACTATTGAATAAAAATAATAAAGACTCATAACATTATTTGGCTTAGCTAGAGACTTAAGAAGGGGAGATTTCAATATTTCTAGCTGTTAAACTTCACTTGAATACAAAATACATTCCACAGTAAGGGTGGATTCTGGGATTTACAGTTCCTCACTGAGAAATATTTACACATCAGGGAATCCTATTGTTGCTAGGATGGGATACCTGCTTGACTTTGCGTGCATGTGCAAACCATTGCCTCTAATTTTGTAATTCAAAAAACTGGCATTTTCTCTGATTTGGATTTGCTGCCAAAACTTTAAGACTTAAGTCTTAAGCGAGAAGTTTTGGCTGTAAATGCATGATGACATTTTCCTATATTGTTCATTCTCCTGTGTACAGGATTTTACAGATATCAAATCCTTTGTTATGACTGAGAAAACCCCACAATTTCTTTCTCAGACTCATATAATTCTGGAAAAATATTATGCCAGTCAATAGAAAACAACAGGAGATAAACAAAAAAAAGGGGCGAAATTATCTTGCACAGTTTACTATGAAATCAGATAAACATAATATAAAATTCTAAAATCACACTAACAAATTACTGTACCTAAGATGATTAGTGTTTACATACTAATGGATTTACCTGTCACAACTTAGGGTCAGGGAAGCCCCTTAGACCTGTAACAGATGTTCTCTGCTAAACCTCTCTCCCTCCCCAACAGGGAAGAGAAAGACAATAAGGGAGAGAGACTTAGTGATTAGAAANTTACCTTTCAGAAGGGTTAATCAGCCCATATAGATATTTGTGTTACTTGTGCTTTGGAATTTGATCTGGATCACTTAGAGTTAAAAGAGGATTCTATACATCATACTGCTAATATAACTATCTAGCTTGAAGCACAACAAGATTTATGTAGCATGTTGCCCTCTTCAAATCCAGAAGTTGTTTCCCACAGGTCTTAGAAAAAAGCAGGCATATAAACTTGATAATCATATTGTGCTTCTTAACAAGGACTGTCGAGTTATTCTCTCATTCATTTTTTCACACAGAAGAGACCATTATTCCACAGGTAACTGTACTGAAATCAAAGAAATATTTTATTCAGTTGTTCAAGTACAGTAAGGGTAGATAAATTGCACTCAGAATGAAAAGAGTACCTTGCAAAATAATAGAAAGCAATAAATGAAGACAAAGTGCATTATATATTTAAGGGAATTCTGTGTCCTCAGTAATTCAGTTATGAAATAGACATATTGGAAAGCAAATAGCAAAGAATCATAATACACTACAATAGCAAAACAATACTATTCTAGAACTATTTAATTTATTATTCAAGCAGATGTTTCTGAGACTCTTTCCAAGGCCTACCTGCAAAATGCTTGCATGTCACAATCTGCTCTGAAATCTGTCAAAAAAAATTACTTAGCTTTTTCAACTTGGAAGCGTTAGCACTTTTGGGGGGAAATTTATTTCTAGTTTATTGTTACTGACATTTTCTTTTCTGATTGTCCCACAAATATAATATCAAAGAGACTGCAGAAAATTTCCTCTCAAAGCAAAACTAAAACTTTATGTTACTTTATTTGAGGAAAGCAGATATTAAGAGTGAAAAAAGCGTATCCTATTATTTTGCAATTGAAGATGATAATGGTACAATTGAAAATAAAAAGTGATAAGGCTTACAGTCTTCCTTTGGAAATGCACAGGATGAATTCTGCTCTGCAATACCTTGACATTTAGTTTATGTCTACAGACTTTCTAAATTCAGATGTAGCCTGTGGATATAAATATATGTCCTTGAATATTTCCAAAAAGAAATCTGTTTGCTGATATTTGGCAGCTAAATTAAGAGATGAAAATTCCTTTTTAGACCTTCAAAGGCACTTTTCTCTCTTCTTTAATTACAAAAGAAATTCAGACACTGCAGACTTCATTCAGTCACATTAAAATGGGTTGCTAATGTCCCATGGATGTCAGCAATAAGGGCATGTTACCAGTAATCCAGCTGCTGAAACAGAGAGACATGAATCCCTTACAAGTTCTGTGTAGTAAGTACCTATATGGCAGCCTCGTCACACTGTCTTATAAATTGCAGACTGTTCCAAAGAGTGCATGACATTTACTTCCTTATTTTTGAGCAACTGAATCAGTATCTTCAGGAATGTTTAATCATTAGGAATTTAAATGAGCGTAAATTATATGCCCTGATTAAGTCTATTGGAATTGACCCTCAGTAATTACCTAACTACTAAATGGAATAAAACTCCTACTGTAAATGAGCATTAAATGAAACAAATGAGTGATAGACATACCTTCTAACTTAAATTAGAAATTTGGTGGACCTTAGAGGAACTTAGATGTCATTTCAACTATCTTAAGTTTGTTGGTGTCTGTCAAAATCACCTGTGCGTAGATGGCAATTATACCAATCTACATTTTATCAGGCTTACTTATATTTTATTGGCAATGAATTATAACATTCGTTACTCTTCTTAACATCTAAGACTAAGTTGTATTTTGGCATGCTAAGGCTCAAATATTAAGCAAATACTTAGATAAAGATCATCTTCTCAGAAGGAAAAATATCTGTGGAATACCTAGTCTGTATAGAGTTGTTGGACCTCTGTCCTGTATTAAAGAATTCCTTAAGATCACTACATAATGCAATTTTTATTTACTCTAGGAGACTGAACTTATTATCTGCTTTACTGAGTCTGCATATTCCAAGCTGAAGGCTCACATCATTCTTCCATCCCTTTCTGAAAATGGTTCAGCAGTGTTTTATTCTGAATATTCAAATCAACCAAATGCTCTAAAAAAAAAAAAAGACAGAAAATACGTTTGTGCACTCACAGCAGAGAGCTAAGTGGAATGTTGCCATTTCCCAGTGATACTGTCCTTTAATGATCATTTTCATTTTTCCAAAATCTCTTAGCCTTACCTTGCATTACTTTTCTAGGCAGAAATGCTTCAGTCTGTCAGTGTCACTACATTCTCTCCAGTACACTTCTGAACTTGGAAGGCATCCAGTGAAGAGCTGCAGAGTTTACTTGTGCCCTACCAGTGGGGAATCAAGATATGGTGCATATGAAATGTGTCATTCAGTTTTCTTAGAACTTGTAAAAGTTCCAGCTGTGTTGTTAATTTGGTCAGGCCTCAGGCCTTCCACAGCACATCAGTTTTACTTGATTTACATTCCCGAGCATATATTATATTTCTGTCAGGAATCAGTGAGAAAAAATAATCTTATCAAGCTTCTTGCATTGCAACAAAAAGTAGGACTCCAAATAATACAATAATTTAAAAGAAATAAAAGCAAGCAAAAATTGCCTATTTAGCTACTTGGAAATTATTTTCTTAATTATGCTAAATATATAATATGGTTCATTTTACTCTGTTATTTTAAAGTTATAATTATACTGAAATAATTCTGGCAGTTGTTTCCACTTCTTTTTCCCTATCTTGACAAGAAGCACCTCCTTGAAAACAAGGCAAATTAAAAGAAGAAAGAACTTGAAAGAACAAAGGCAGCAAATTCAGATGGTCACTGCAGAAAGTTTTTCGCACAAATAGAAACATTACTAAGAGTCAATGTTTTAGTAAAGTGAAATGACAAATTATGTGCATAATATACCAAGGGAGGATATTTTCAAATGTAAGAATAGGGTACAAGAATACAAATCCTTCAAAGAAAGAAAAATTCACTTCAAAAAATAAATAAATAAAGGACTGCATACTTTTCCTTAATGTAATTTCCCTTCCACTTCCTCCTCCCCTTCCCTTTCCCCTTCCCTTCCATCCCTGGTAGTACAGTTCCCCCCCATTCATGGGCCACTCCATAGAGGGTGCAAATGTCCTTCCTGGGTCACACAGCAACCCATTGGAAAAGCATAGGTTGTGAAAGGGTGTGTACCAGAGCATTGAGGCACCCCCTTAATGTTCCTGGCTCCAGGCTCCCCTATTCTCTAGGGACAATAATGATAATTACCTTATGCTGTGGATGAGTGTTGAGGTGTCCCTTCAGTGCTCCTGACATCTGTTACCATCCCTACTGTATTATGTGATCAGTGAACCCTCATGTAACCTGGTACGCTTGTACTTGGTCATACCAGGAACCCAAGATACAGTAAGTTATGGGCCTGCACAACTGCTGGAAAAATTCCAGGACCTTCAAGTACTGGACATGTGCAAACCAGAAGATTGCAACACTCAAGTCAGGCTGAAATGGAAATGTACTTGGCAAAAGCCTATTATCTCAGATCCTATAAGAAGTGATCCACAATTAGACCCTTTAGCTCTTCTGGATCACGCTGGTTTGCATCCAGCATCTCCCCTGAGTTGGGAACCAGTCAGGATCTCTTGCCAATGAAGTCAACTCAAGGTCTGGGAGACACCACCTCCTTGAGGCTCAACTCCCAACTACTGAGAAATGCTGAGGCACTGTAAATACTTAAACTGGAAGGGGGAAATTTTGACTATAAGCCAGTCTCTTTCACCCACTGCTCTACCTAAGTGTTTGAATTTATGCATTTGCATCTCTGAGTGTGGTTATCTAGATATTTCACTGGGCATTTCTGTGTCTGTATGCTTTGTATTTATGCATAAACACATTTTGCTTGGAGATAGCTTATAGTAAGTTAATGTGAATCTTGTCATTTAAATCTGTAATTAAGTCTTTGTTTTACTAAATCAGTTTTTATTGTAAGTGCTGCTAAAATAACTTCTTGTTTTATCTCACTTCATTAATAGGCCCTGAATTGCTCATAGATCAAACTGTGTCAAACATAGTAATCCATGACAACTTCCTTTCTCTGCTATGGAACTGAAAGTCCTACTATTTGTTCAATTCCTCTATGAAGAACTGTATTTAGCAGTGATTTTGAGGTGAACTGTTTTTCAGAAAGATCCAAAATCATAAAAAATACATTATAGTGTTAAGTAACACTCTTTTTAAGTAGAGAAGTACAGAATATGTCTGTCCATAAATCAAAGTTCTCAGTATTAATTCATGCTTAGGGAGTGATGGACAAAACCGTGAAGAATAGTCACTTATTTTCAACTAGCACCCAAGCTATTCATTGTGATTCAAGAACCATATTTTTGAAAATAAGCTTGTAAAAACTGCTGATCACAAAATCTCTTACAGTTTGTTTCTACATTTCACATTCTCTTTTTGTAAAGACCATGTGTCTTTTTTTTACTTTAACAGTTTCAGTGGAAATATGTGAATAATATCTATGATTGTATGCCCAGGCACTTAGGAATCTGCAGGCAGCCTTACTTTGCCTTCACTTCAGAAATCATCTGTGTTGCAGGAGGTACAAGCTATGCTCTCAGAATGATTAAGGAAAATTTATGTTCCCCTTCTTCTGTTGTTCCAACAGAAGTCTTTGGGTGGAAAATGCAACATGTTGGAGGCTGTAGTGTTTTCTGAATTCAAGCATTAGCCCTGACTCCTTAAATAGTAAGAAGACAGCAAACTTAAAAGAAGTACTCTAACCTCTCATCAGTTGATGGCATGTACACAAGCATGAAGACCCTTCAGTCCTTTTGCTTTTTTTTATGATTCAGTAGACCATTCTGTTTTTAAAAAGGAGGGAGATGCTGGAATTTGTTCAATATAGATCAAAGAAATTATTTATACTGGCTTCTAATATCAGAATTAAAATTACAAAACCCATGTAAATGACCAAACATTTTCAAATTAAATTATCCATTTATTTCCCTCTTCCATAGGTTCATACTACTAGACAGTGTCTTTTTAAAAGTAAGTGATATTTCTACCTACTGGAAATACGTGCAATTATTAATGCAATTGATTTTATGCAGAAGGTGCTGAGATACTACAGGAATGCATAAAGCCTTAGAGAATTAGATGGTTATGACCTGATCCAATGGATAATGCTGTGTCCTGATATATGAGAAAGACCAGTGCAAAATATTAATATCTTGCCAGAATTTAGGACTCTCTTTTCTCAGTGCTGCACAATATATTAGAGTTAATAGGATTTACAACACTTATTCACTTCACTTTAAGGCAACATGAGATCCCTGAAGTTCTTTCTCCATATTTTGCAGAGTTCTGCAAAATGTGAGCTTCTGTTAAACAAAGTAAAATTTATAGTTCTTCTACTATAAAAAAGGGCTTTAATTCTATAAATCAGTGTACTTATATATTGTTTACTCTATTCCCAGATGGGCAGGAATAACAACTCAGTCAGGGGTGAAGACTTAACTTACTCATTTTAATGTTGTACTGGCAACAAAGACAAGTACCAGGCAGTTGAAAGCTAGCATTACAATCATAGTTTCACAAATAGAAGAATTAAAACAGAGGATGCTCTTAGCCTGTAATACAATTCACGTTTTGAGAACAACTATGTCTTAGATGGTATCTTTCAGAAAACTGAATAGATAATGTTCTGAAAGGAAGAGTCTAATACTACTCTGACAGTGTTTTTCATCATATCAGCATAGTCAACTTGTTCAACTGTATGTAAAAATTCTTTAATATCATAAATGCAATAAATGCAGATGATGTCCTGACTATTCAGAGGAATACAGCATGAGGAATCTTAGCTGTGGAATTTATTTCTTGAGAGGAACTTGATAACTGATTTCAATTCACAAGAAGTTTTCTCTGGTTTTCAGTAGACTGCAGATAAAGTCTTTAGTCTACAAGAGACTGTTTTTACTACTGTTGCAGATGTGCTGCAAAATTGTTCTGATTTTGTATGTCATTTTCTGTTCTTTGGATATGAAAATTTAGTATGTGTTTGTTTGACTACTGAATGAGTGCCCCAGAAAGAGTTACTACATGAAATGAAACTCCATCCTGTTAATGTTATCCAGAAATACTTCCTGTCTACTTCGAAATTTACTTAAAACTACAAGTACTTGTAAGTTTAATTTTAGTGCTCTAAGTACATGGAGTGAATATTGATTCTTTAAAACTGTTCAATAGAATATAAAGAAATCATGATCATTTTTAAATACTGAACACAGTCCAAAAGAACATATTACTGCTCAGAGATGTACCTTTTCTTCTGTGTAATACCATATAACTTCGTATCAGATGAGAATCAAAAAGAAAATATAGTGTCTCAGTGTTGTTCACTCATTTGATTGTTTGATAAGGATTTGCTTAAAAGGAAAACTAAACATTTTGTTATCTGCAGATCATGGGGGGAGAGCTTCTCTGCTTATATCTACTGGTGAATTGAAGGAAACACAACATGTGCAAGGAGCTTTCCTTAATGTGTATTCTTCATATCCTCCCTCTCTCACTGTCTCTGGCATATTTTCTTCTTTCTAATTGAAATTATTTTAAAACCAAGTTGAAGGAGACATGGTAAAAATATAACTTTTTATGATTAAACACCATGATCCAAGGAGAAAAAAACCCAAAATATCCTAACCTAACCAGCTTCATAACTGAGAATTGAAACTAAAGTACTGTAGAAATGGGAAAAGTAAGGTAAAATGCATTTGAGCTTGGGTTTGTTCCTCCTCTTAATGTGCACAAAGGAGTCTCCACCAATCAACAGAACTTGCCACAGCTGAATTAGGGATTCACCCTAGATATATCACTATGGCTTAGCTTCATGTTCTTCAATGATTCACTACAAAAATAAAACATTGCAAGGTGTTGACCCAACTTAATTGGTGTTAGGAGAAACTGAGCATCTGCATAATGACTGTACCTGTCATATGTGCATATGTATACTGTCATACAACATGCATATATTTGACTATGTGTATTCATATTAACAATTAATGTTTCTAGATGGAATAATATTCATGGACAAAAAGAGAGATTCTTTTTATTTGTTTCAGAGCAAAGATGGGAAGGTTGAATGATGGCTGATAGCAGTGGGATTCAGAAACACCTCATTTAAACAATTGTAATCTTCACTCCAGAGTGGATACACAGGATTTGTTTTCAAAACATATCAAAGGATGGACACTGACCTACAAGTACAGTATTACAAGAAGAGGATGAAAAGTGCCAACGAGATGTTTGTTAGGAAGATGGGAACACCAAGTCAGTGCTGAAGACAGTGCTTTACTTATTGTTAAGATATAAATAGTGTCTTTTCCCAAATCAATTATGTGTGTCTTTTGGGCATTGTAATTTTTTCATTTTTACTTCCCCTCTCTGGTTTTACACCTGCATACTTTTCTTGTGGAAGTAGTCTGCTTGCTGACTGCTGACTACCAGGGAGGGATCATTTTCTGGGTTGGGAAGAGATTGGAAGTGGTGAAGGTAAAAGAATGAGGAGTAAAACAAGACATGAGCATGTGAAGTTTGTTGACCACAAAATATCACCTGCATATTTTGGCTTGTTCATCATTGTTGCTGACAGTATGCAGGAGAAAGATTAGCCACATATAATTATAATTTGACTGCAGAATTCACTTGTTAGTTAACTGATGTAGTTCTCCACACAGGCTTATGGAGTGGAGCAGTGTCTTTTTTTTTCATTCTCACAGGAATCAGGAGAGAACTGTTGTAAGTTAATGTGACTTGAAGGACAAGTAGGGATAATGATTTTATTCAGTTTAAGCATTTGATCAAAATATAAGTAGAACATCTACCCTTCTAATGTGTTTTTGACATTGATATACAACAGTGGTTCTTCACTGATATGTTAGATAATTCATCTTACATTTATTTCTAGGTCATACAGAATACTTTTAGCTGCTTGTGATGGTTTTATGGTGACTCTGTACTTTAAACTCAAGATCTAATGACCAAAACAGCTTCTATTTAGAAAAATTCAGCTTCTAAAAATGAGCACTGTGTTATTATTCCAACTTGTGGAGAGATATTAGGGAAAATCCTGCTGTTCTTGGGCTTGTTAAAGTCATTGGTGTTCACAAACCCTGAATTTTCAAAAGTTTAAGCATTCCATTTACAAAAGAACATTCTGATTTCAGCTGGAGTTGATTTGCTCATCGAAGTAGCACAAGTGTGAGTTCTACTCATATGAGACTGCTACCAGAAAGTCTCTTCCTATTCCAGAAAGATTTACTAAATAATAGTTTGAGAAATCCAAGCCCGTAGCAATTTGTGTCAAAATTATTTCAGAAGTGGGAATACTTACAGACTAGTGAAAAACAACAGGCATTTTCTGGGTTAAAAAAATCCAAAGAAAAAAAATCAGCAAAACCCAAAACAATGAACTTGACTATCAATACCTTTGCAATCAGTTTCCTCTCTCTAGGGAGTTGTGAGGCACACAGAAAAAGTGCAGTGAAGAGTGAAAGAACAAAAAGCAATATTAAAGACCCCCACATAACAATGTTAGTGGTTTGATTTGTTTCATATGCATCTGGTGTGACAAGGTAAATGTTGTAGCATAGCTAATGTTTCTTTTTGTGAAGAAAGTCTCAAAATATTTGAAAGCAGAAAGATTTGGAGCGTATTCAGTTAAAGACAGAGTAAAGATGAAAACATTTAGTAGTTATGCTAGTGAGAAAACTAAATCCACACCCAAATATATGGATCCGTTTAGTTTCTTCAAACACGTCTTTGAATCCTTACACCAATTAGTGATTTGTTATGCTGTTCTTTATAGCTTTTTCCAGAACACAAAGTGGAGCCTTTCCAGGCATAACAATGTCTGGGCTTAAAGAGCTATGAAAGGAAAAAAAATAGAAAAAGATACATAGTCATACTTATAACCATATTGTTCTCCCAAGTGTATCTATAAAGCAGAGTGAAACTAAAAATGAAGTTTTGGTTTTGTTTTAAGATCACACAGTTTTGTTGAGTCTGATGGTTAACATCAAAGTCATAGAACATTGTTAGAGGTGCATGTGCTTATATTTTTGCTTTTCTCAATGGCAAGGAATATAAGCTTATTTAAAGAGAGAAAGAAATTGAAGCTTTGGATTAATTTTTAAAATATATCTTTTCTACATTAAATTGTTGGATTATTCTCTTTTCTTGTTATTTTTTTTTTCTTTTGCTTAAATGATGCATACTCAGCAACCATGGCTGAAATGAGCAGTTTGGGGCAGGGTTAAAGTGTTTGGATGAGTCGATTTGATCCTACAAACTTAGTAAGAAATAACAGATGAAATGATCCTGTTTGGTATGGGACACAACTGCCTTATACCTATAAAAATACTTACAATAGAAATTCATATCTCTTAATGTGAAAAGGTTTTTGTGTCATTTTTTCCTTGTCTAAGAATGTAGCATAACCTATCCATACATTAGTATGCTACAACAAAATGATATTTTACTGGAATTTACACTTTTTACAGAAGTATTCATTTGGTCATCAGCAGGTAATAAAAAATTTGATGTAGTACCTCCTCCAGGAAAGACTTCTGTTACCTGCCAGATGGGCCACTGAACACCTATTTAAAAGTATAGGAAGTGCTATCTTAAGAAACCAAGGTATATTTTATTGGTTTACACATATAATTTCTGAGTACAGTCATTGTTATCAGCATTAAAATAATAAATTAATTGAGCCTTTTGGATGTGAAGTTGAATATCTGAAATCAGATCAAATCAAGAACTGCTTGAAGGTAAGACAGAACCGAAAGGATGAAACAAGTAATTGAATTTTGTAACCTACAAAGGTACCTTGCATAAAACTGAACAAAGATTAGGAAGAAATAGTAGAAGACATTGAGTTGGAAGCAGAATTTGCAAAAACTTTCATGACCCACTGAGAGTGAGTTCAGTGAGAGTTCTTCTGACTTTTGATCATATCCTTTTTGTGAAACCCACATGGGTAAACCCATGTGATTTTATAAGAACAGCATTTTGAAGTGAAACATAGGGAACAATAACACATTAGGGAAACTGGTGTGGAGAATCAGAGAACACAGACAATATTCAGCAAATATTATCCAGCACTGACATGGTTTCTAAAGCACGGTGTTAATGGTAAACTTGATCTACCATTAGAAGCTTATTTTACTTTCAAAATCCTGGGAATCATATGTGTAATTTGAGCTTTATACCCATGTAATGAGGCATATCTTCTGGCTGTTCATGCTTGAGTACTGAAAAATTCAACTATATGTTGCTGATTTTTTACTCATAAACACTTCAGTTTTAAAGCATTATCACCCAGGACATCATAACTGTGCAACTTACCAACACAGTATTTTAGGCCTGTCTTCACTTTGTCATACACCCTGGTAAGAAAAAATATCTAGCATTTTTTTCCACTTGTTTTAATAGAATTGTACAGCATCAAAGCATTTTAAGTGAACTGCAGAAGAGCAAGGAAGGTTGAAGAGCATTGAGAATGACCAGCCACAATTCAATTCAACTGTGCTTTTTTGTGAGAAAATTGACCTTGAAGAACATTGGTATGTTGTCTACCTGTTGTTTTTTTCCAGGAGGAGGTTGGGAGTCGACTAGATAAAAGATTAGGATGACCATTATTATTAATTTTTTATTAGGGTAAAAAAAGAAAAAAAAAGGTAAAATTTTAATTTAAATATTTTAACCAGTACTGCAGTCCCTAATATAACCTTTATTTTTTTTCACATCCTTAATCCAAAAAACTAAAAAAACCTATAAGTCAACTTTACATCTGATATTCAGATGTTAAATGCACACTCTTCATGTTGTAAATTTTGTGTGGTCTTCCATAGGCTATTGTATTTGGAATAGTGAACTATGAAGATGGACTTGTATGAAACACTCTGATACTTTTTTGTTTGCTTTTCTTTACATATGTATGGAAATTCTTTAAAAGATCAGAGTAAACATATTTAGAAAAAAAAAAAATATTGCAAAACCCACAGAGATTGCAGGAAAATTGGCTGTGTTAAAGGTGAAATAATTGATTTTTACATAAAATCAGCAGATTACTTTAGCAAGACTCACCAGTGTGCAAGAAGACCCATCAGAAAGAGGACATGAAAGGTTGTTAGAAAATCTGTACAGAATTTAGATTAGCTACTTTAGTGTACTTATATAAGTTTTAATATCTTCCTTAATAAAAAAATTCATTTATCTCCCAGATGTCAAGTTATTGGTCTCTCGGCCTTTTTGAGGAAGTAATTGAGCACCTGTATGGGGACAATGGGAATTGAGGAGTTCTGATTAGTTTTCTCTAGTTATAAATTATTTATCACCTCATTCCATTTCCCTCTTAAACCTATTGGGACGTTTTCACAGTCATGTTGCATAATAAGAAAGTGAACACCAGGATTCTATTTGCGATGATTCACCCTCATGAGACATTTAGCATTTTGTAGTTCCACAGAAAAAGCTATCTGATCAGCAGAAATGAAGTGAGCGTTTTATAGATGTTTTCTGTTATATGATTTCTTTTTTAAAAAGGTAATGACTGACTCATTTGAAAATGTGTAAACTGGCTAACAAATCTTAACCTGTGCCGTTATACAGGACACCTACTGCTGAAAGAGCAAATAACTTTCCTATTTCCAAAATGCATACATCATAAAATACATACAAAATGCTTATATCTATTTGTGTTGATAGTGAACACCACATTTTGACATTGCTTAATACATTTAAAGCATACTTCTGCATATTCCCTTTTGGAATATAGCTTTCTTAGGGTGGATTTTTATAAAATGGTGATCAGTAAATGGTGATTTTTCACATCCTCTTCCTTCTGCATACCTTTAAACTTAAAGCAATAGACCACAGTTTCTTTTTTACATCCACAGGTGAGACAAGATGGTAATAGGCATTTTAAAAGTTGTGAATACACAGTAATTTTTGTCCTATGAATAAAAGATTAATCTTTTGTAGTCCTTGACTCCTGGCCATTGGTATGGACTAGGAGCTGTATACATGTGCCTTCTCAGATATTTCATTTGTCACATAAAATTCAATAACATAATATAGTGTTGTGCACTTGGGAATGGATATGAGACAACCTAAAAGAATAATATTTTAAAATATAGCTTATATTTTAAAGGTGACAGGAACTCCTCATAGGTGAAAGTTAAATCTAAAGAGAGTATACAAATGATAAAATGTTATTAACCTCCTGAAGAGACAATGCCTTCCTCAGGACAGATACCCACCTTTTTTATTGGTCTTTATCACAGTAATTGTAGCATCCATTTGAATTATTAAGACTAATTTGCGTGATCTTTGTTTTCTTTCCCACAATATAAAATTAAATGGGAAGAAAAAAAAAAAAACAAAAAACTAAAAAAACCCCAACCTCTTTTATAATGTCAGTAATACATTTGGGATAAAAATACATTCCATGTCAGGAAGTTATGAAACCCAGTTTTATGGACAAGGACTGGGAGAAACTGCTCCTGCTGCTGAGTGAGATATTTATTAATCTGATCACCAGAAACAAGGAAACAAATTAAATGATTCTACACCTAATTTCATTTGCCAGAATGCATTAATCACACAGGGCCAGTGCTGCCCTTAGACTAGTAAATTCAGCTTCAATTGGTATAATGGGGATTATAATCAAATGTCCAAAAGCAAAACTAAGACCCCAACTTGGACATTCCCTGAACCTAATTAGTTGTTTGATTGTCCTGTTCTTTCCAGTGTTCTGTAGGAAAATAATTGTTTTTGGTGGAGCATTTTGATCTCATTTGTTTTGCAGCACACAGTTTTCGACACCAAGAGGTAGCTCTTCAGAGGGAAATGTGCAAGTCAGGTCTTCACAGAAGGTATTGTGATACAGACAGTTAGATAAAACCTCACACATAGTATTTTTAAGTGCCCCTGTTTTTCCTTACATCAAATTCAAGTTTACAATCTAAAAAGACTTCAATAAGGACACGGAAAATTCTGAAAGTATAGATGATGCAGATAATTTCTAAAGAATAAGACAGAAACTCCTCAGTTTTAAGAAATTGCTCAATACCATTAATATATCCAAAGAAAAACAGTGTGATTCATCTTTATAGATTGAATTCACAAAATACAACTGGAAGGAAGCTGACTCTGCTGAATAACAGAGGTGTTTAAAAAAGAAATATCTGTGAAATGAACATACTTGAAGACTGAAGGAATAAAATTATTATCTATATGTTGATATTACTTAAGGTGTTTGCACAGTGCTATTCCTTATTCTAACACTGAAGATGAACAAAATATTCTTACGGAGTTGACTGATAGTTGAGAAATGAGTTTGAAAGATTTATTCCACAGGATTTTGTTTGGTGGAGAATTTGGCAGTGGTGGTAATGGTTGCTTGCGGTGGGGGGGGAGTTGTTGTTGGGATTCTGTTTTGTTCTGTTTAGTTTTCTTTGTGGATGCAACGAGAACTACTTGGAAATTTTGAGAATAAAAGGGAGCAGACTTGTATACTGAGTAAGGTTCAAAACAAATTGTGTAAATTCACTGATTCCTAAATAATATCATTAGATTCTGTATTGATCTCAGACTTTTTTCTTAAAGATGTCAACAAGACTTATTAGAACAGAAAAACAATCTATTTTTTTGTGTATTATCTTTTTAAACAAATCAGCCAAGAAAGAAAATGCATCTACTTTACATTCTTACCCAAAATTGACCGCTTCTAATTCTGAAATAGTTTTCTACTGGAATGTGACACTATGTCAAACTGCATGGAGCACCATGGGAAAAAAAAGACCTTTTCTTCTGAAAAAAAAAAATTTAAATACTTGTATAAAAAAGAAATATGCACATAATAATTTCTGATCCAGACTGAAGTACATTAACATGCATTGTGTTTACAAACAGGAACTGAGTCATAACTATGATTTATACTTTAAGGTACTAAGTTAGATTCATGACTGACACATAACTTTCCAGTCCTGTGAAAATGAGATTCCTTATATATCTGGAATCAGATCAGGATCCATTATGATCCCTTTTATTTCTTTTAATTCAAGGAAACAGATGTTAATAAAAATATTATAGAATTGTAGAATTGTTAAGGTTGGAAAATACTTCTAAGATCATCAAGACAACTGAACACTATCATGACCACTAAAATATGTCCCAGAGTGCAACATCTATACGTTTTTTGAACGCCTCCAGGGATGGTGACTCCACTACTTTCCTGGGCATCCTGTTCCAGTGCTTCACCACTCTTTCAATAAAGAAATTTTTCCTAATGTCGAAACTAAACCTCCCTTGGTGCCTTGAGGCCATTTCCTCTATTCCTGTCAGTTGTGATTTGTGACAAGAGACCACCCCCACTTCTCTACAGCCTCCTTTCNACATGCAAACTTACTGTGGATGCACTCGATCCCCTCATCCAGATCATTGATAAAGTTAATAAATAAGAGCGGCCCTAAAACTGAGTCCTCGGGAACACCACTTGTGATTGGCCACCAAATGGATTTTTTAATTTTTATTTTTTTATTTACCAACTAAAAAAAAAAATCTGTTGATGCTTGAGGTACAGTGTTGTTGGTTTGTTTCTTTGTTTNTTTCTTACAGTGCAGCACCCAAGAATAAGCACAGTACTCAAGCTATGGCCTCATCAGTGCCAAACACAGGAGCACAATCACTTCCCTACNTTTGAAGTCTTAACACTTCAGTTCAACCATTAAACCGATAAAACCAACAATTCTGGTTAGGTTTCAGAAGTTCCCTTCAGCCTTCTCCACTGAATCCTGAAATAAGAGTAGTGCTGAATCACTTACTGTTGAGGAAAACATTGGTGGAGAAGTGACTCATCTGTCAACAAATGTAATTTCTCAAATCATTCTGTATTTTTTTTAAATTATATATTTATCACTTTAAAAACTATATATTCATAAAGTATGTTACTGTGTTCAAGGTTCCTATTCACTTCTAATTATAGATAAAGAAGACAAGAGAATATAGTTCTAAAACTCTCAGTTTTCTGGATGTGGTGTAGAGTTTTTTTCTGTTGGGTTTTTTCTTGTGTCTGTAATGTTTTAGATGAAAAAAAAAAACAAACACCAAAACCACAGAAATTAATTAAATTTGTTTCATTGATTTTGATTGTGCAGCATGTAATTCTGTGGATCCCTACTCCTAATCCTATTTTTCCCAAAGGTTCAGCCCATTGGTGTGGGTATTACTCCCAGTAACAAACACCCTATGTAGAAAGAGACGTCATAGACTCAAGTCTATTTGTCAGACTGTACTATAAAAAAAACTAAATATTTTGTAGAAGTGTTCCACTCTTCATGAAAAAACATATAAAGCAACAACTTAAAATCTGACATCTCTCTATGCCCTCAGAAAGCAGATGAATAGGATCACTAGAGAAATATTAGACTCTTTAGTAGTATCATATTTTAATTAACATTGATTAAAACAACACTTTATATAAACCAAAACTTTATTTCCCTCAGAAGATACAATAAAAAATAATTTTCAAGTAAATCATTGCATTTAAAAGCTATGAAAAAGTAGCAGTACTTCATAATGAATTTGGGCATCTGCTAGCAAAACTTTAAGGTAAAATACTATTCTCTTTAACTGTCCACTGATGGCTTCTAATTGCTCTATTCTTCCTGATCCAAGTGATTCCTTATCCTAAGTAAGGTTAGGGTTTATGTTACACCTTGACCAAGGTAACTTCAATACAAGTCTGATTTTGTTCCCTCCTTTAGGCCTGTGCTATGAGTTTATATTAAATTAGTAGTGAATGAGTTATTATCAGGGAGGGTTGCTCAAATTATATTTTGTTTGTAACTTTTTTTCACAGAGTAACAAGATTATGTGCTCAAACAAAATATTCATAAGATCTGATCCATTTAAATTTAACTGTTGGATTTAAGAAAAAGAAGTTAATAATTAAGCACTGAACGAAATCAATACTTTCATATGGGGTTTTTTTTCAAAGCTGGAAGATTTCAACTTTTGATTTTGAAATAATGTATAATTTTTTTTTTCCAAAATGTAATTTCAAAATCATTATTTAAAAATAATATACAAAAAAAAGACAAAAATATTACACATTAATGAAAAAATGAATTATTTTGGATAAATTTGTATTTGGAAGAGTGGTCAGAAACCCGAAGGGATGTCTACATTTCAGTTTTAGTTCACATCATCAGTACACCTTCAAAGAAAATTTTCCTATCACCCCAATTCCATGCTTAACATTATATAAGAGGTCTCGTGGCATCCACTCTGGATTTCCTTTTGTTGATTCTAAGCCATAAAACAGATATTAGGAGCATGCCTGATGTACCACAAAAACTGATAGGCATTTGAATCAGAAACCAAACTACTGCAAACACCCCCAAACAGTTTAAATACTGTACACTTAGCACCAAGTCTTTCACTCTAAAAATCTATTCACAATTTCCTAATGTGGACACAGGCTTTGAGCTCTTATCTTATGAAGAGGGACAAATGCAAGTGCTATCTAAACAAAGGTTATAGAAAACTGTACTCAGAGGCTGACCCTTTCTACTTCAGGGAAATAAATACAGGGCATTCATGGAAATGAAATGAAATAATGGAAGAAAAACAATCCAACATGAGATTTCAGAATGAGTATTCTTTATAAAAGGAAGAGCAAATAAAAAGTATCGACATGATCCCTGAGAAGGTAAACAGTGGAGTGGTGCAAAGATCCAAATTCATTGCACATGTCAGAGATAACAATCTATTTAAGGAAAGGGGCATAAACACTCAAAATCTGTAGAAAATTATAAACGTAAGCGAATAAAAAAAAACAACAAAACACCAAAACCCTTAATGTGTCTTGCCCTTAAAAAGATAACAACTGAGAATTGATTTCGTTACACCGTCTAAGTAGCTTCACAGGAAGAAAATACACACCACTAATGGTCTGTTTAATCCAGAGGGGAAAGGCATCTTCAAAAAATAATGTCTTGAAGCAAGAATTTAGCTATATTCAAAAAAGGAATAAAGCACACAGATTTAATGGCATATCAGATTAACTGCTGGAACAAATTATTAGAGATGTAGAAAATTTTCTATCTCTTTATATTTTTAAATAAAGACTGACCAGCTTCCTGAACAGGTGGCATAGGCAAAGAGAAATTGAAGAACAGAGTATATAGTCATTCACTGAGTAAAACTTAAGCACTTGTGATATACAGAGGGTTATACTGGCTAACAGTTTCTTATGGTCTTTATTTCTAAGAGGTTTTCAATTCAGGAAATAAAACAAACAAAAAAGGCCTGCCCCGGTAGAACTTTTAAATGTTCCACTATGTAGTCCACTGAGTTGACCAATGTCTCTTTCCCCTAGTTTGTCAAAATTCTGAAAGATTTTATCTCATTTCAGTATAAAATGGATCCTTCATGATGTGTAAAACCCAGTGAATAATTTCAGTATATACTTAGGGACTGTTAGTCAATTTTTAGTTGATTACATCTGGTTTTATCCCCAGTAGGAGTTTTTCTCTATTATTTAAAAATAAATAATGCTGTACAGCTTTTTGTGAGACATATAGCTATGGATCTAAGAGAAAGGGAATAGCAGAAACACAGTTTAAGCCTTAAGATTTATTGGCTTGTGCAGACTGAAACTTGAGCTTTCTATATTGATGAAGTGGGAAGATTAAACATATGTTTGTGCTTGCTACCATATTTATTTGCATATGCTACCTTCTAGATGATCATATGGTTCTTTTACCTTTTGGCAAGATGACGTATTCCAAAGGAATACTGCAATGTGATCAAAGTTTGTAAAATGCAGCTATCCCATATTGTGCTTTCTTCGTCTGTTTATTGTATAGAACTGAAAAAAACAATACACAGCTAGTTAAATGCATTGCCATTAATTTTTCAGTGACTTTGGTTCAAACATTCTCATGTGAATTTTTTATGATGTATCAAGCCCCAGATGGGATCCTTTGGAACAGTACATTGGCTTTTGAATCTAGAATAGACAGTATCTTTAGTCTGCGGCTTTAGTAACATGATCTCTTACCAAGTCTTCTGGCTTTAAATCAGTGAAGAGACTGAGAATGGTCAACTAGCACGCAAGACAGCTGGCAGGAGCTGGCAGCACTAGACAACTAACTGTCAGCTTCAACAAAGAAGGATGGAAACTAACCCTGCCTGGCATAAGCAGATGACATGTTCACTGTTTATCCCTGGTTTTAAACATAAAACTAGCTCTTTTAATAAATCACACTATGGTTTCAGCAATGTATTGAATCCTCTCAAGACACTGAGCATTACATTTTCCAAATACCACAAACAATCCGTATCTTTGTGTTACAGTTTGATTTACTTCCATTTAAATGAGAAAATTAAAAAAACCTTTCTAAGAAAACCGTCTGTATCTCTCTTATTATGTCTATCTTGAAAAATGGCAATTGCTCCATATTGTAAAACAAAATCTTACACAGAACATGAGTAAGAAAAATACTCTGCTTTTTTATTATTATTATTATTATTTTATTATTGATGGGTTTGTCCATAGATGAAAAACATAGCAATGACTGCAGTGGTTCAGACCAAGGATTCAGGTAGCCCATCACTCTCTCTTTTAGGTGACCATATGATATCTTCTTTCAGAAGAGACTGTGAGCAGCTAATCCCATTTACTTATGCCTTGCCATTCAGAAGACTGCAGAAATCTGCCTATTCTACTCTCTGTTATCTCTATTGCAACATTAAGAGACCAAGTCTTTCTGGTATGTTAGGGTTGTTGGGTTTTTTTACTTATATGGAAGTTGTCCTGCAGTTGTATTTTTATTGTCCTTCTTTCAGTTTTCTCAGATTCTTTAATAGCTCTTTTGAGCTTCACACAACAACCAGGTTTACACAGAGACATAACAATAATTTCTATTTTCTATTCTACTCCTAATAAACTGTAAAATTTGGTTTCTTTTTCTTGACTGCTGTTGAGCACTGAGACAACAGTTTCACAGTGTCTATTGTAATACCAAGACTTCACACCTGAGAAGTAATGGTCTGATCAGAGTTCAAGTTAGGTAAAAACTAGACTGTTTTGCTATGGTTCAGAGTTTGGGGTGAAGTATTCATACAAACTAAATATACATAACTCACTAAGGTTCATGCACACATACAGTGGTGAAAGGCCATTTCAGAGACAATTTGCATCAGGAGTCTGAGTATGTTGCCTGTTTCCTAGCAATATGATTGTTTAAGACACAAACTGGCTTAATAATGGGGCTGCCTGAGGCAGTCTTATTTTTAAGGAGTGATAATTTACAAAATGCAGTCCTGTTGAAATGAAATCCTATTGAAGGAACAAGGAATGGAGCCCCAGACAAATAATTAACTGCTTTTGAACATGTAGGTGTTAGTCTAGATCTTTTTACTAATATGAAGTTATAGATTTAGTGGGTATGAAGGCCAGGAAGATTTCCCATTAGCATGGATGACTGAGGAATGGACTTTTCAGATGTTATTATGGAGGAGTTTTGTTCTGCAGAGGCCTTTCAAACTCACATCATGGCTGGATTAAACTCACTCTGGACCACAGTGTTGTTACTTTTGTCATCTAATAGCAGAGAAAATAGGTATTAATATGTTGATATCTATTCTTTGTTACTCTCAGGTTGTGCCATGAAAATAGAGTTGCCTCAGCTAAGTGGGAAATAAAATACAAAACAACTCTGGTAATGTTCATTGTAGAAGGGTTTAAACACTACCTAGCCTTTACAGTCAGTAATAATACAAATCAATATGCTGAATTAGCCAGGCATGAGGCAGTAGCTTGATGTTGTATTAGGCTTGGAAATTCATAAAACTACATTGTTGTTCATGGAGGATGTAGTTAATAATCTCATGTTTTTGTACTCTTCAAATTACTATGCCTTAAAAAAATAAGAAATCTAAAATAAAAGTCATCTTCAGAGTAAGATGCTGACTTAAAAAAGCAAAGTGGCAATAAACAAAACAGAATCTATCATTTGAATGGTACAAAATAATGCAAAGTTTGATGTGTTATCAGACTAAATATTTAAATTCATGAAGCCTGAACAGACAATAACATACTGGTACCTGTACATTCTAATTTCTAAAAGGCAATGTAACAAATAATGCCTTTAGTGAAAATATATATAGATCTCACTTAGAGGAAGAAAAGCCTAGCTCTGATTTGCAGAACAATTGTTCCAATTCTATATAGGTGATCACAATAACATTATGCCACGAATACAGTGTTCTCTATCATCAGAAAAATAAAAACCTGGTAAGGGACATAATAAAACAGATTCTATGATAAAATAGTTAACTTTTCCTAATAATCAGGAGAGTTAATATCCTGCTTTCTTTCATGACTGCCACATATATGGTTTATATGTGTCTTTTTGTTTTGAAAACATTTTTATCAATAAGAAATTTCTCATATTCTCATGGAAGATAGATGAATGTATAGTATCCTTAAAAACTATTTTTTTTTTAAATTAACTACACTTAGAATTGAATGTGCATTCAGTTTCCCATTCTACTGTCTCTGTAATAATTCAGAGTAAATGATAATGTATTGTGCTGTAAGCCCATAACCTTAGAAAATAAGAGCCCAGTTGGTGCTTGACTTACAAGAGCAAAACAAGCTTATAGAGCACAGGTCTGTGTTGTTTGGCAAGTAGTCAATAAAACTGTACCTTATGACATTCTTTCCTAAAGGTTCTAATCAAAACAATTTATTTCAGGCATGTAAACTCTGCTTTTCTGACTGCAGCTATTGTCAGTGTATGGTATCAGCATCTGCAGTAGCTGCAACCATGTTAAACCGAGTCCCAGAGCTCCCCCATCTGTCTCAGTAATAGACAGATTTCCTGATAGATCAATGTAGTGTGTCAGCTACACCAGAAAATATGTGGCTTTTTTCCAGATTTTACTAGCCTTTACAGTAACTATTTAAATAACTGAAATATTTTCCATTCCAAGTACTGTATTTCAGAGAGCTACACAAAGGAAAATAATTAAAAGTATCATTCTCTGTGAGTAAACTCTGTTAAGAAAGGAATGCAAATTAAAACCCCAACTATATTTAATGAAATTGGACAAAAAAGTGTAGGCAAATATTTAGCAAATTAGAAATCTTGAATGTATGGAGCCACAGGGAATTGTTTTTCATTCTTAAACTCTCCCTGGTATATTTTTTAACTACATTCATTTAGGGCTGAAATGGAGTGCATAAACATGTATAGTCTAGATATTTTTCTTCAAACTTGTGGCCATTTTATTTTAGTATAGTAACTAAAATGCTAGAGATATGGCTTAGATGGCATGTATTCTAAATCAACAGATCACTGAAGTTACATTTCGATGTAGCTGCCTTGGTAAAACCTGTAACCAGGTCCCAGTCTAAGCAATGTTTTTTACAAAAATTTAAAAAAATTTTTTTTTTTTCTGTACCTCCCCTAAGGGAAACATACTCAAAGAAAATGAAGTCTCCTATTTCAGATTCTTGTTGTGCAAACACAGTGGGTGCCTACCTGCCCTGTCATGCTGTCACGCTTCACAGGATGATACCACTCTCTAAATGAGTTCAGTTCTAATTTCTTCCAGATAAACAGCAAATATCTTTCAAGCCACATAACTTTTCTTGGAGATTAAAGGGATAAACGAAGGAAGTAAAATTTAAAGTACATATAAAGGAATACATAGTGCACAGCCTTTTATATCACTGACTGTCTTCCAGTAGGGCTGACTTCACTTTTAAATATGTAGTCAAAAAAAGAAAATAGCCACACTACTCTTTCATACTGACTGACACTTTCCAGTTAATCTCCTGCCAAGGAATACACAAGAAACTTAGTATTTTTGGACACTTCAGTTTTACAACTGGAGAAACAATACTGGGTTGTCAAAAGGAACATAGTAGCTTGGAGAAAAGGGTTTTTAATAGTTACACAGTTATGTGTTTGACATAAAAATAATGTTACTAACCAAATTCTTCTGCGGTTTGATGTTTTGTGCTTTGTTAGGAACAAAGATGTCAATCAGGTATTGGTATGTACATAAGCAAGGATTTGTGGGTTTTCAAGTGATTTTTTTTTTTCTTTTTTATAGGAATACAATTAATACAAGAAAACAGAGAATCTGCTTATGTATCTGGCCTTCTGAGGTAGACACTAACATCAGAGGGTCACTGGATACTTACAAATCTTGTTTTCTTCAATTAAACACATTCTATTATTTTATTGGAACAGACAAGCTGATATACAACATCACCCCATTGTTCTATAGGTCTTGAATGCCCAGCTGTCAACATCACTATCCAGCTACATACCTTGTGTCAGAACCAACAAGGACTGAATAGAACCCTTTCAGCATGTATTAGCCCTCCCACTTTATCCCTTCTAACTGTATTTTTATCCTCATTTAAATTTTTAATGAAAAATACGTTTCAGCAAGTTGATAAGGAAAGTTGTGGCAAAACTCCATGCTGTTAATAGGTATTGTATAAATAGGTCTTTAACGTTTTTATTGAAAAGGTGCTTTTTTATTTTTTTCCAATATGAATTTTCATTTATTAAAAAAAAAAAAAATGCCACCGACTTGAAGGCATAGTAATAGTATATTGTTACAAATAGAGGTAGACTCAAACTATTAAAAAATGTTAGTGCAGTCATGAAATCATAGAATCATAGAATGGTTTGGATTGGAAGGGACCTTAAAGACCATCTAGTTCCAATCACCCAGCCATTGCCAGGGACACTTTCCACTAAACCAGGTTGTGCAAGACCCCATCCAATGTGATCCTGAACACATCCAGTAATGGAGCATCCAGAAATTCCCTAGGCAACCTGTTCCAGTGTCTCACTACCCTCAGAATGAAGAACTTCTTCCTAATTTCTAATCTGAATCTGCCCTCTTCCATTTTGCATCCATTACCTCTCATCCTATCACTACAAGCACTTGTAAAAATTCCCTCCCCAACTTTCTTGTCAGCCCCCTTCAGATACTAGAAGGCTGCAATAAGGTCTCCCTGGAGCCTTCTCTTCTGCAAACTGAACAACCCCAAGTCTCTCAGCCTGGCCTTATAGGAGAGGTGCTCCAGACCTCAATCATTTTTGTGGCCCTCCTCTGGACCTGCTCCAACTGGTCCATGTCCTTCTTGTGTTGGTGTCTCCAGAGCTGAACCCAGTACTCCAGGTGGTTTTCATGAAAGCAGAGCAGAGGGAGAGAATCATATCCCTCGATATATCATATCCCCCTGATCACACTTCTTTTGACACAGCCCANTTGAAGGCATAGTAATAGTATATTGTTACAAATAGAGGTAGACTCAAACTATTAAAAAATGTTAGTGCAGTCATGAAATCATAGAATCATAGAATGGTTTGGATTGGAAGGGACCTTAAAGACCATCTAGTTCCAATCACCCAGCCATTGCCAGGGACACTTTCCACTAAACCAGGTTGTGCAAGACCCCATCCAATGTGATCCTGAACACATCCAGTAATGGAGCATCCACAAATTCCCTAGGCAACCTGTTCCAGTGTCTCACTACCCTCAGAATGAAGAACTTCTTCCTAATTTCTAATCTGAATCTGCCCTCTTCCATTTTGCATCCATTACCTCTCATCCTATCACTACAAGCACTTGTAAAAATTCCCTCCCCAACTTTCTTGTCAGCCCCCTTCAGATACTAGAAGGCTGCAATAAGGTCTCCCTGGAGCCTTCTCTTCTGCAAACTGAACAACCCCAAGTCTCTCAGCCTGGCCTTATAGGAGAGGTGCTCCAGACCTCAATCATTTTTGTGGCCCTCCTCTGGACCTGCTCCAACTGGTCCATGTCCTTCTTGTGTTGGTGTCTCCAGAGCTGAACCCAGTACTCCAGGTGGTTTTCATGAAAGCAGAGCAGAGGGAGAGAATCATATCCCTCGATATATCATATCCCCCTGATCACACTTCTTTTGACACAGCCCAGGATAGAGTTGGCTTTCTGGGCTATGAGTACACATTGTTAGCTCACATTGTGCTTTTTGTCCATCCACACACCAAGTCTTTCTCCTCAGGACTGCTCTCAAGCCATACTCTGCCCAGCCTGTATTTGTGCTTGGGATTCCCCAACCTAGGTGCAGGACCTTGCACTTGGCTTTGTTAAACTTCATGAGGTTTGCATAGGCCCACCTACCAAGCTTGTCCAGGTCCCTCTGGATGTCCATTCCCCGCAGTATGTCAACAGCACCATAAAGCTTGGTGTCATCCAAAAACTTGCAGAGGATGCACTCAATCCCCCTGGCCATGTCAACATGTTAAACAGAACAGACTGGTTTAACACACACATGTTATTAGTAATCCTTAGAAAATCTATTTTTATTTTTATTTTATTTCTGACTTATTAAACTCGAAATCTGTGATAAAGAGGCAATTTATGGTACAGAATTATTAGAAATTCTCTGGTGTCACTTTTCTGAACTAAGCTACCTTATATGATATTTTATACTGCTCTTTCTGTATTAACAAATATCTGCCAAAAATTGTTTCAGCATGTCAAATCATCGTACTTCAGCTTCTTTGCAGTCTCTTCCTATGGTTGTTGTTCTTTACCTCATATAATGTGAGTGATCAATATGTTCAGCTCAATTTGCTCATGAGATGTCCATTATTTTAATTGCATTAACAAGAAAACAAGCAAAAAATATTAGTATATATCCCTGTGCTTTGTAACAGGAAAACAATGCAAAAAAATAGTCGCTACTCTAGACCTTATACACAACTGAGATTAGATATTACTATGTCACAAAGTCATAGCATGACAGTAAAATTTAAGTTAAAAAGGACCTCTGGAGGTCATCTAGCGTGAAACTCTGCTCAAAACAGGTGCAATTGGAGCTTGTCTGTATAATCCTAGAGATGACTCATTTCAGTGACACAGATAATATAAAATACCTCAGTATATGCAAGTAATATAAAGGCTAAATGAATGTATACTTATGTAAGCCAAAAAGCAATATTCCCTTCTATTTAGACTTCAGTTAGAAGTGAGCAGACAATATCTATGCCAAATTGAGGAATACTTGATATTTGGCAAAATCTATAGAAAATAATAAGCTATTTATTATTATTTACTTTTGTTGAAAACTTAGACTAATCTTTTAGACACTTATCATTAAAGTAATAAAAACAGAACATGTTGGATCCCTCTAAATTGAGTCAGCTAATGGTGAGAAGCAATCATTTCTGTGGAAGAGAAAGGGAGGTAAAATAACTTCAATTTTGAAAGACCTTCACAAACTGTATGGTGATTTTACCACAAAGCATTTAATATGGTAATGCTCTAAGTGTCATGGATGATAGAAAGGATCTGATTTCATATTTGGAAAGGTTATGTCCACATTAGTAACTAGTGTGCTGTAGTAGAAGAAGCAAGTTTCAAGGACAAAAAGAACTGGAGCCTACACTAAATTTATTTCAAATGGTTTATTTCATACTGGCTCTAGTCAGGTCTTATCTGAACTCTTATTAACAACTGCAGCACATTGGGTGCCATCCTTGGAAATCCAGCTGAGTTTCTTCTGAAGGGAATTCAGCTTGTGTGCTCTGAGACTGCTTTGTAGGGCAAAAACATCTGTCATAAATGGAGACCATTTCACTTTAAAAATTCATTCCTCTACTATCTAAAACAAAAAAATCATAATTACAAATATAACTTCTTAAGCAGAGAACTAGGAGATTAAATTTCTTCCAGGTCCTACAGGGTAACCTTAGAAAAGTTCTTGAATATTTCAGTAACTCTATTTCCTCATCTGTTGGTGCCAAAAGCCACTACCTGGTTTAGAGTGCTAACCAATACTGTACCTAAGAAAGGTCTTTAACGCCAGTACTCATCCATGTCTACTTGGATCTAAAATCCCAGTGTGACCTGATTTCCACATCATAAACTGACATCACGGCTGTTCTCATTCAAAATGACTGAAACAGCTATTAATAAAATAGTCAAGGTTTTATAACAGAGAAGATATTTAAACCTGAGGTCTTTTCTTATACATTCTTTAGTATGGTTGTTGTTTATCAAACCTTTTACTAGATTTAATCTTTTTTAGAAGGAGAGACTAGACGTAGCCTTTCTGTGGTGTCTTGAGATGCTCTTTGCCTATCCTTTGATTTATATAAAATAAACTGTATCAAATATATTTAATGAATATACTGTACTTAATATTAGAATATAATTCTCCAGTTCCACAAAAAGGCATGTTTGATGGAAAGATTTGTATTATGGTCCCTATTCCAAGGAATGTTTGCACTGATAGTTTGATGTGAAATACAGAAACTGTTTTAGGAGTGTTGAGGATTTATTGGCAAAGAATGGACATGTGAGCAATTCGGCCTATTTAGCAGAAGAAGCCTAGGCCTCAGTCAAGGACACTCGGAGGCGAAAAGAAGGGAGAAACTGAACGGAGCAGACAACTCCCAAATGCTGAGAAGCGCATGAGAGATAAGAGACCGCTGTACGCCACATACCACCACTGTTCGCCGCTGTGCGTCTTCTGCTTGCTTGCTGCATAATAACCAATTAAGAGTGGGCTTAAAGTGCTTAGCCAATGATAATGCTACAAGTAGCATAAACATAGAGGGGATGATTATATAAACATCACCCTGTAGCTAATAAAGTGTCATTCACCTGATCTTATTGGTCTGTGTGTGATTGTCTGACATGTTCTCCTGCATAGGAGTAATATCTTCCTCTCTCTGGGTGGGCATCTAAATCATAAAATGATATAGACAGGTTGCCATGATTTTTCTGCAAGTTGGGATAATATTAATGAGTGATATAAAGGGTCATTCACCCCCTCAAAAAAAAATCTAAACAAATTTAGGGATTCTCCCTGTGACATTAGGGCACACGTAGCCGGTTTTTAGAGCAGGAGCACACAACAATTTTTGTTGCCTCATGACTGGCTGCTCTTGTTCCTTTTCAATTAAGAGATCAAATCAAGACCTCTTTTTTTCCCTGTATTTGTAAAGTAAGTTAAACTAGCTCTTCTAAAAAACAAGAAAACAAAGCCAACTATCATAGCTGAAAGACACTAAAACAGTGGAAAACATCTGTGTTTCTTTTTCATTAGATTATTGATTCTGTTACCTTCCTTATTGCTTTGGATTCAGTTCCAAGGTGTCTGATTTCCTTTATCCTAATTTAGGAAAACTGAGCAAAATTGTAGATCTGGAAAAAATGTGATAGTGGCTGGAATATTGATATCCATCATTACAATATGTAAGTCCTTTTGTTGAATCAAAATTGCCTTTTATTCTTAAATGTAAAATTTTGCAAGTCAAATGAACACCACACATCTCCCTCCTTGATCTTTTTGGATTCTTCTTGTTTCTACTGCTAAAAGCACCACAAAACACCTACTTTTTGACATTGTTTACTCAAAAATTCCGTAGTAAGGGAATGTTACACAGTGAAGAGTCAGCAGCAAAATCTAGGGACAAGTAATCCTCTTTACCTTGTTCTGCAAGGTTTTCAAATTTTAAGTTCATTAGTTCATAAAAAATAGTGTGCAGTAAAGTCTAGCTGTAGAATTATAACAGCTTCAATAAAGCAGTCTTTATCATTGCAAAAAGTGACCTTCTAAACCCTGCAGGATTAAACAACAGATCTTTCCCAAACACTGTGTCCTTACTACCACTACTGAAATAGCTCAACACTGTGGAGAAATACAGTTATTCAATGTATTAGCTGATACCCGGTGGCATAAGAAAAGTAGTTATTGCCAACTCTCCAGTCTTTCCAGAAACAGAGATGCAGAACCTCAGTAGTGTCCAAGTAGAATACTCTTTAAAGTTATACATACTCTTTCTGATGCACTGTATATATAGAGTATATAGAGATATGCTGAACTATTCACTGCTATTCATGATCTCAAATGGGAATTTTTTCAAATCATTCATGGCAAAGACAGATTTTTTTTCCCCTGTGTTTTTATCAGTGAAATAGAGATCTCTCTCCTTCCTTTTTCTTTTTTTTTTTCTCTTTTTTTCCCCCTATAAATATAGATAGATAGATAGATAGATAGATATTGGATATTCTTGCCATAATTCACCATGTGAAAACTGTGAGTCTGCTTTGTAGGAAACAGTGGAGAAAATTTTCCTCTTATGTTATCAGCAGTTTTTCAATAGAAGCTTTTTGATTTTTGACAGCAGTGGTGTATATAATGAAGCTATAGGTAGGCAAGAAAGAAAATTATGACATTTTTCTTCTTCACAAATAGGTAGATAGCTACTTTCTATCTTGTTCTTCACTTTGGTTGTACTGTCTTGTAAGGGTTACAAGTACTGAACCTGTATTGCTCACCTTCCATTGTAGGTCCAGAGACAGGTCAGTTTGAGAAAGAGCTTTATTTTGTGCTCCTGCAGTGTTGCTGCATACTATGAAAGGTTTCCAAGTAGTCTGTAAAATACATTATGACTGTACCAGTTTTTAGATGTGTCACAGAAGAAAATGGTATTAGACTATCAATGATATGTATATATGCGTGTGTGTGTACAGAGGCAAAACATGACAGAGGAAGAGAAATAGAGTTGTCAAAAATAATGCAACCCCATGCACTTGCTACAGCTGTAACATAATCAGAAAATCACTGAAGGTAAAAAATGCTAATTATCAGTAGACATACAGTACAAAAAGGTATAACATTTTCACCTGTCCTGGGGACTATCGGTCTCTCCTTTGTCATTCAATGCTTCATCAATTGCTTATGTAATTAAGTAACAGTACCTGTGTTCAGCTGATACTCCAGTCCAGTGAAAGTTTTTTCTTTCTTTTTATTCAAGGCAGGAAAGAAAAGGAGGGCAGAGAAAAAGTAAAGAGGAGATGTAAAATTAGTTACAAGCATCACAGTATGCCATGAAACAGAGGCATAGCCTTTCAGAAACTTGAATCTCTGGAATTCACTTGTCCAGGAAGTTAAAACAAATACAGAGATTTCCTTGGCCACTAATGCAGAGAGAACCTCAGAATTTTCTTCATCCTTGTTTGTTTGAATGCTAAATGGCCAAAGGAGCAGTCTGGCTTCTTATCTGGCAAGAACTAAATGGCCAACAGCAAAATAATGTAACAATAATTGAGTTCTCACAGGTTGAAATTCCTTTTGGAAACCATCTGGTATTTTGCTTAAGGATAAAAGAGGTGGTTATAATCAGTGAGTTGGTGGACTGAAAAAGTTCATCTCCAGGATGCTAAAATGTTGGTTCCATATTTTGTTCGCTTCTTTGATTTTCTAAGTGTTTTCTGACAGCTTCAAAGACCATTGTCCTGCACAGAAAAAAAAAGCAGTGATTTTACTCTCAAGTAGCAATTATCTTCCCTAAACCTCAGATGGCTCTGACACAACTCATTAACACATCATGCCTACCAGTTTCACTTTTTTCTACCAGTTCTACCTTTTCTTCTTTCCCTGAAGAGCTTTTCTGCTTAGCACAGCTATACAGAATTCTTGCCAGCTCACTATGGGTCCTTCACACCACATGAGTGCTGCAAGAGCACTTTTGCTGTGTCTGTATGCATGCAGCTTTGCACATGTTCCTTTTCTTTCTGTGCTAATTGCTTAGATACAGAAGATCTGAAACTCCATCACAGCAGACTTTGGATTAAGGTTGATTTAGGTCACTGAGTAGCAGCAATGGGATATATGCTCTTCAGAAGCCCTCCACAGTTTCCTGATGTGTTGTGTTTAATGAAGGGTATTAATGACCAACCTTGTAATTACTAACATGACTTTGTTAATGAGACTGTAACTTCAGCTATTACATTGTAAAAACAAATTTAAACCGTACAGACAAAAATAATCAAAAATATGATGAAAAATGTAGGTATAATGACTAATCAAATTCTGTATTACTAACTTATCAATTTTCAGTAGGAGTGAAGTTAGAAGCAAATTCACACTGTTGATGCACTGAATTTTTAATTCACAGCAATAATTGTTTGGATGAGTTTCATATATAGCGAAGATTTCTAAAGCAGACTTCACCCTATTGAGCCTCTTTAGCTTTCACTTTTGAGAGCTATCAGTTTTTATTTTGACTTTGATTATTCTGTGTACTTGGTGGTTTTAGGTCAGTTATTCTCCCTAAAATCCCTAAGTTTTTTAACTGAGCTATTTTTAACTAGATATATATGTAAGAAAGAATAGCACAGAAGGTTTTTATTTGGGGTTTGCCATTCTCTTACCACCCTACCCCCACCACTAAGCCTCCTTTTTTACTTCCTGGTCATGTTTTGGTAATGGTAAGCATTGCATTTCAGAATAAGAGAGTCCCTATAGAGGAAATCTGTAGGAGTTGGTTGGTTCTTTTTCAGACTCACAGCTATATTAACACTGACCTCAGCAACTATTCTATGATTTTTTGCTAAGGGTCTCCCCACCCTGAAAATAGAAGGATCCTGTTCTTCTTTATTTTTTGTTTGGTTCATTTCAAAAGTAGAATGAAACAAAACCAAATCATAGTAAGAGGTGCCAGAAGAGAGAAGTAACAAAGAAGTGTACCTACAGTAATATTCTGGGCCTCGGCAGGTCGGCAGGTCCAATACCTAGTGATGGGGAATGCAGAGGCCATACCGAAGAGTTTTGATTCTGAAAGTACATGGTACTAAAGAATATCAAAATTGTTTACTGTGACTACAACAGTTTTATTTCACCCATAGTCTTAGCCTTGTGGCCTGCTTTTGGCTGTATGCTCTTGTTCCTTTTCCTAAATTCTTCACTTGCAGGACTACAGATTCCTTGTTTCTAAGTGTGGGTCTTCTAATTTATATGTATGGGAGGAGAGAATGGACTTTGGCAACTCCACAGGAGTTATAAAGCGAAGACCTTTATTAGCGGTACACCCCTTGTTTATATAGAGCAAGCTTCACTGATCACACACATCAACAACAATGATGATTGGATGCATGCGATAGCCCACACACTGTTCACACGCCTAATTCTACCACATGTTTCGTTGCTATCTAACTGTCCCAGTATGCCCCACGTTCTGTTTTTCTCTACTTTGCTCTGCCTTATCTTCTTGCTTCATTGCCTTTTCTCCACCGTTCTTCCTTCGTGCTCTTTCCATGGTTCAAGGACAGTTCATGATAGCAGTGTCCATTTTCTTCCAACTGAGATCCCACATATGTATTCTGCCTGCTGGAAGTAAAACTGGAAATTCAGCTTCTGAATTTAGCTATGCTCAATAATTTTCTGATACTGTTTGATTCACTGTTTGGTTTTTTTAAAAACTAATTTGACGTTGACTGTGCTCCCAAAGAAGAGAAAAATCACTGACATTTAGAAATTGTTCCCTGTTACACAGTGTTCTTTCTCATCAGAGAAAATAAACAAGATACAGGTTGTCAAACATATCTTTCAAAATGCCGCTCACAATTTTCTTTTCAATTTTACTTATTCTTATTTTGAAACTAAATACTAGCCTCATTGAAGTCAGTGTTGAACTCCCTTTCTATAAGGTCAGCAACAAAACAGTTTGTGGGTGTCTTATGGCTCTAAATGTCTTTTCTAAATATCTATCTCACCAAGTGCTATTATCCTGTCACAGAGACTCTCTGAGACTGATCACTGTTAGCTGTACAATTCTATTCAGAGGAGAAGATTTAAAATCTTCATAATACACAAGTGGCAGGAGAATTGTGCGCAGAAATATAAGGGTTTTTTTGTTTTGTTTTGTTTTCAGAAAATAAAATGAAACTCTGCATTAAACAATCTTACAAGAATACTTCGGATGTTCAAGTCACAAAGAGTATCTTAATATCTGAAATTTGAAAGGCTAGGGATAAGGTCACTATTGAACTAGATTAGGATTAGACATAGAGATCATACAGTCATCCGGAGAATGAGGTTTTGCTACATTTCCAAATTCTGTGAGGTGTATGAGGATATCAAAAGATAATTTCTCCAAATCAAAAAATTAAACATTTATGAATCACCATATTACAATTGAGTGTAGAAGGAAAATTAGACCTAGATCCATTAGTGATTGAAGAGTTCAGATTAATGTCCTCACAGGACTTAAGTTAAATGAGTGAAAATATCCCACCATAATAAGTACCATTACTCTTTCCTAGATTTCTTTCTAGTATGCATATGATAATATGTTTCTGTTAAAATTATAAACATGCCATGGGAAAGAAGGAAAACTTCACCATTATGCATATATCTGTTTACACTGGTAGTAAATCAATTGCACCAGAGCTGATGGAAAAATCATCTCTCAGAATGGGGAAAGAAAATTCAGAAAATATTAATTCACTATATGTTAAATACGTCTCACAGTTCAATTATTGAGTTCATTTAACACATATATCTGAGCTCATCTTGGCTTTCTTCATAGCCTTGCAATTTGGTTTTACAAATTTTATGTTTGATGCTTTAAGTGGGATAAGAATCACACTTGAAGACTTATAGTAATACCAGTGTAAACTGGGCATAGAAACAGAGTGAAGCAGAGTTACTGTGGATGCACATCAATGCCCCTGAGATAAGAATACATCCCACTCTCTTGGAATAGAGTGATATGAAAGACTGAGCTGAGAATAGCCTTGTGTACATACAACTGCTTGCTCTACTGAATCCGATCTTCCTAAATCTTGCGTATTCTGACAGATTCACTAACCAATGGTTTTCCAGTGACATCAATGGTAATAAAGAGCAGTAGAGTTCCAGATATTTTTCTCCCCTTTCTTTGGCAATTGTTAGTCTGTTTTCCTTGAGATGTATGTCATGTTTTTGAGATAGAAAAGGAGATAAAGAACATTATGTTACCATGTTGATAGATTTTAATGGTTAGATAAGAGCTATCTGTTTGTCTATCATTTTCTAAATCTAGAATAACCTCTTAGTATATGCTTGAGACTTGGTATTACTAGGATGTGTGCAGAACTGTGATCCTCAAATAAAATTTTGAAGAATTTTACTACTACTGCTTATTCATCTAAAAATTCACTGAAGGCCCTTCAGTGAATTTAAGCACTTGCTTAAAACTACTTCTCATTTAAACTGATGAACAAAACCAATAATTTAAAGGTCTAGCCACACTACATAAATGACTTCTAGTCAAGGCAAATAGTTTGAATTTTACCAATAGGAGGAAATACAATTGGCAAAGTGGCTTAAAAAGTCAAATAACTAGTATATTTCCAGGAACTATATTTGCTGGACAGCATAAACATGAATACTACCAGGAACTATATTTGCTGGACAGCATAAACATGAATACTACCAAGGTATCAATTCACAACATAAACTACATGAAAATAGTACTCTATATAATGCTTTATCAAGTGTAAACAATGATGTAAAAGACTAAGAACTGATTATGTGGCTAAGTGCCACAGTGTGTCAGTCAGTGCCTCTACTCCAGCCCTGAAGAGACACTGATGCCACAGAGTATTACATTAGCAACATTTCTACATGTACTAGCCAACACAATACAAATGTATATCATAGAATCATAGAATGGTTTTGGTTGGAAGGGACCATAAAGATCACCTAGTTCCAGTCGCCCTGCCATGGGCAGGGACACCTCCCTTTAAGTACTGAAAGACTGCTATGAGGTCTCCCTGGAGCCCTCTCTTCAGACTGAACAACCCCAATTGTCTTAGTCATTCTTCTCTGATCATTTTTGTCGCCCTCCTCTAGACCCACTCCAATCCACTCTGTTGCCTGTTCCATGAGCTTAGTTAAGGCAAATTTAAGATTTCAACTGGCTGAGGCCAAGATCAGCTCCTTCACTGACAAGAGCTGCTGGGAAGTGAGCTAGAAGGAAAGGTCTTAAACTTTTCACTAGGAAATGCTTTTAGTCAGAGCCTTTCTTGCTTAGTCCCCCCAGCTACATCTCAGCTGTGACAGCTACATCTGTCATCTGACAGTTACCATCTGCTTTGCTACATGGAAACTGGCCTGAGACTGGTCCTGATGCCTGATTCCAGACCTGATTTTGCACCTGATTTTCCTGATTTAACATCCTGACACCTTGCATGTGAGGCCACTGCTCCATCTGCCTTGTTCTATCCTCACTTCCAACTCTCTTACCTTCATGGCACAGTCTGCCCTTGGGGCTCCCTGACGTGCTCCTCCCTTTGGTGACTCATTGGCATGTTTCACTCTGAATTGTGTTTGGATTTTTTAGTCCACATATCTATGAACTATTAAATTTGATAGAAACTACAGAAGCAAGTAGTTCAACATTACTTCTTAAGACCAGACCTTTGCTTTCTCCCTTTGTGGATTTTTGGAGAGTCACTGGTTCTCAATCCTTTCGCTGCAGCAATAACTATTGCTGCATTCTCCATCAAAACACCTAAGCACCAGTTTGGGTTTGGTCCCTAAAGGTCTATACATGACCTCAGTGACTTCATAGAGGGACTTTGTAGAATGCAAGTGTCAGGTAAACAGGTATATAAGTATATCCTCTATGTTTTGGTATGAGAGTATGTACTATTTCTTGTAGTATAGCAACCTGCAATGCATTAAGTTTATTCCAGCTTACAGTATCTCTACAGTTCAATGAGATGTGAGATGCTATAGGCCATGTTTACAAAAAGATATTAGTCTAGATTTGCATCTAACCTCAGAGATGTACATAATGCTATTCAAGTAAGCCTGAGGACAGCACAACATAGGAGTAGAGAGAAGTATAATGACACAGCAGGGAAGAGCATGGATAAAAATAGCAAATGAGGGGGAATTTTCAAAAATTATGGAAATAGTAAAATGCATAAAAATAAGAATGTTTTAAAGTCAAAGGAGAAATAAGTCATTTTCATGAAGGGAAATAACATTAATCCAGAAAAGCTTTATAATCATTACCACCAATATCTGAAAGAGCTGCAAAAGGACCCTTAAATAATTTATTATTGCAAAGCATAGTTCAGCTGCTTAGTCTCCTCTGCAGTGAGTGCTAATATGTTTCACAAAGCTCAAAGATAAATTATCTCGTTGTAATTCTGTATTTGATATTAAGTATTCTGGTAACATCTCTTTCTAATTCCACTCTTTATAAAATGGAAAAAGAAAACACTTAGAATAACTCTGCTTTTTACTATGTGAGCACATTTAAGGGACAGTAGAGATAAATTATAAAAATACATGACATAGGAAGGTTAAATATGAAGAGATAGTATTATATCCTGTCTTATAATAACTACAGCATAGTTCATAACAATTTTTGCAGAAAAAGAAATCTTTATTTTCTCACCTATTATTACTTTTACCATTTTAACAATAATTCCCAAGATTGTTTTGTCCTATTTTCAGATTTCATAAAGTCACTAATGAATCAGATAAGCATTGACTTTCTACCTTAACTTCTAGCCAAAGACTAGGATTTCAAGCTAAAAACCCCTTTATGGATTCTCAGATAGATCTATGAGCACTTCTGAAAATAATTCTTTTTGCTTTCAGTAGTTCTACTTCTTCAAATTATATACATGCTAAAGAGACTTGCAGGGCTCAGCTGTATAAGCACCTAAAAGTTCTACCTACTAGAAAAAGAATATTTATATTTGGGTAATTCCTTGTTACCTCAGTGCAACATATCTGTTCCTTTTACTAACTGGCCATCACAAAAGAAGATTATGACAGATTTTGCTGAAGATACTTCGATACTGTGTGCATCACCAGGTTTTATGGCATGCATTCTGGACATTAGAACTCCTATCCTGATAGCTCGCAGCTCTGCCTCTGCTGCTGGACTGGGGAGAGCCTAAACATGGGAGAGACTTGGCCTTAGGCTACCACAGTATCCACAAATTTTTGAAGAAAATTAAACAGGAAACAACCTGGATGTTCCTTATCTATGCAACATAGAAAGGAAGTTGTATTTAAGTATAACCCAAATGTCTTCTGTTCTCAAATTGCATACAGTACCATTTAGAATATGATTTAGAATGACCGGCTTCTTTTGTCTTCAAAAAAAAAAAAAAAAAGAAAAATTGTGAAAAATCTATTAGATGTGTACAGTCTGAGTATAATGTCCAGGATGTAAGCTATATATGTTTTTTTCCAGATGGTTCTTCAAACCAAGGCTTAACTATGAAAAAAATTTGAAATAGTACAAATAGCTCTTTGAAGATTACTTTTGTATACGCCTCAGAAAAACATAGAATGAAAGATAAATAAAAATAACTCACTGCAAGACTGTATAAAATCTGACACTTCAAAACTGCAGGTTCTTTTATCCCCAGGGAGATAAACAGAACTGTTGAAACCTACATTAAGGATATTTTATGGTATAGTCTTAACATCTAGGAAGGAACTCTGGCTGTCTGCCACCAATTTCTGAATTAGGCAAGCATCTTCTTACAGAAAGAAAACTCATGCTCATTTGGCAACACTTCAGGGATGTTCTTTCTTCAGTATTTTAGCTTGTAATGGGAGTATTTTTCAGGAGGTTAATAAAGTCAGACATAATTTCAAAACTTTTGGATAGAAAACAAAATTAATATATGGTTTCTTTTCAGTTTAGTCTAGTTTCTTATTTCCTACATACCTCTTCTTGTCTATCAGTTTCTGCCTTCTAGATTTTGAACATGTAGGTGAATTTTAAACACATTTCAGCCCAAATTCCTACAGATTTCATGACAATCGCTATATGCAGACTGGAGAAGAAATGCACAAAATAACTCCTTAGTACGGTATTATTATTACAAACACATGAGCATTTGCAAAAAAATGGAGATAATAGAAATTGAACAGTAATTGAAAATATTAAAGCTTCCCTGGAATAGGCAGAATCCATTAAACAATAGTTCACAGTTTGCATTGCTCATGAAAAGACTTATATATAAATTTACTTAGAATTATATTTTCCATTTTTTCTGTATCAGGTTATATGAATTGCATGATGAGATTTGCTAATCTATAACAGAAGCAAGCAAGTAAAGCAGAGATTCTGTCTGCATCTCAGTTACACAACTGGTGGCTCAGCAGAATTGAAAAAATAAACCAACTTTAAACTTTCTGGTGCAAGTACCACAAATTGTGTAGACACATGATCACAGAACCACAAGCTAATTTGCTCCAATTCCCTCTGTATACCATTATAAATTAGAAGTAACTGTGGAAACTAAATGAGTATAAAATTTTTGTGTAAACAGCTTGGTCAAACATATATACCATGATCCATAAAGCATTTATTTAGAGCTTTTGTAATGGCTGCTCTCCAAATAAAATTTGCGATCAGGGAAACCCAGACCTTTTGTCATCATTCCCTAACATAAAGTTTTATCCAGTTATGACAAAAGGCACAAGCACTGTCACTAATTTGCTGTTCCATATTACAAATATATGAGATATATGAGATAAGATTAAATGAATACTATGTTAGTATTCTTGTATGAGAGAAAGGTTGATCACTGCGGATCCTGTAATTACTCAAGCAGAGGAGAGACTTCACTATATTATATGTATTGTATAAATACAATATATCATACAATATGGTGTAATGGGTGTCCATAAAAAGGTCCAGTTACTTAACAAATCTTCCTGTTTTATCTTTTTTCTTTTGTTCTTTTAGTCTTTTTTTTTTTTTCCGTGTGTGCTGAATTGCTATCCATTTTATCCATAAGCATGTGTTCTTTTAACAGTCTCATTGCTACAGCAAGGACAGAGCTGAGTGGCTGAGTGGGTTGCAGCATAATTGCAGATGGGATGCACACTGTGAAAAAGCTGATGTTTTAAATGTCAAGTCAATTTTAAGGGGAAAATGGCCTAGAAAAAATATATACATCTATGATTTAAGGACACTATTTTTAAACAGCTGATTGCTGGTAACTGAAGTAATGTTCAGACTTTAAGCAATTATGAAGCAATCCTATGATTTTGAAATTCAAATTGGTACCTTGTACAGGAGAGTCAACTCTTCTTTTAATATTGCCAGATGTCTGGATTCAGAAACTATTAAAAAAAGATGTAAGGAAATAATAATTTTGCTTGAACAACCTGCTTTTAAAAAGAATTATTTACTTTCTTCATACTTGCATGATAATTTAAATAACTTGGTCCCACATTGCAAAAATATTAGGGTTGAAGTTGAGCTCTAAACAACTTGAAAATGGGAAAACTCATAACATTAATTTTTCCCTCCTGACAGTTGAATGGAGTAGTATTGTTTTCCTCCTCAGCATCACACCTCATGCACTACTATTTGTTTGTATCTCTTTGTCAGACTTTTAAAGATGTTTTTCTTTAGCTTAACTTTATTTACCATGCATTACCCAAACCTGCACTTCATATAAAATCAGTACTTTGTACTGATGTTTTTTTTAAAACTATTATTATAACATCAAAACACTTCCTATATATGTATTAAAACATTTTCACAATGACCCTGAGATTAAGTGGCACTGGTTTTCCATTTGCTATGTTTATAGAGATGAAAACCAAAACCAAGAAAAAAAATTGTTAGTTTTGCTTGTCAGGCATGGAAGAGTATGAAATTGATTTTTTAGAAGTCTCAGCATTTTAATACAGCCATATACATGCAAAGCACAGCTTCAATTAGTTTAAATTGCAGCAAAGGAACACAGGAATTCTGCAAATATGGCTTCAAGTTGCTTCTGTAAGGCAAAGAAACAGCATTACAAACACTGTCAGACAGAACTTGGTAAATAACAGAATCACAGGATAAGAAACCAATACATATCTCCATAGGTTTTTACCATAATTGTAAGAATTCTCATTATCTGTTTTCAATGTAAATACACATAATTTATTCTATCACAAGCACTGATTGTAACAGGGTTCTTAAGTGTGTGATCAGACCTTAAACATGATTCTGCATGTGTACAAGGAGGTGAATTCAAGTTACAAAAATTAATTTCTATTTTACAGTTTAAATGCATTGTAAATCTCACAATATAAACACCAGTAGTTTGGTATTCCCGATTCCTGAGGAAATACGTTTACAATAACAATAACCATCAGTGGTTTCTAATCTTCATGTTTCTGATTTTAGACAAGTTGGATTGTCCTGGTTTGAGTGAGAACATCCAAGTTTGAGTAAGAACATTCTTATATCCAAGGAGGACTCTGTTCTGCCTTTGATCTCAATCTTTGTCTACCTGAATGGTATCGGAATCCAGCTCCTGAACATAGTTCCCATCTGCTACTGGGCCCAGTTTGGTACTTTCCCAGTGCCTGCTCCACAGCATCAGTGGTGAGTGACATAGATGTAATTACCATCAGGGAGATTGGGTTCAATACTGGTTTTGTATATATTCCATCTTTTATTATTATTATTCTCATTAAAGCTGTTCTAGTTTCCTTTTCTAATCTCTAAGTCTCTCTCCCTTATTCCCTTTCTCTTCCCCTTTGGGGAGGGAAGGGGGTTAACAGAGATTGTCTGTTATAGGTCTAAGGGTCTGCCCTGACTCTAAACCATGACAAGGATGTACATACAGGCTTAGTTTATACAAGTTTATGCAATGTCATGCATTTATGATATAGCCGAAGAGGAGTGCCAGAATAATATGATATTCCATTATCTGCTTCCTTGCTTGGCCTTGCTTCTGCCATTAGCAGCTTCCTTCATTCCCAGACTCTACTCCAGGGTGCTGGGAGCCACAGGACCCCTGTTGGCAGCAAGAAGGACAGGGATGTTGTGGATCTAGAAACCTGCTTCCTATTGCTTCCCTGGAGAAGGTACAGGTGATCCCAGGCTGGGGGATGAAATGTAGCTCCCAATAGTCTGGACCAGGAAGGCCAGACAGCCTTATTGGTGCCCTCAGGGCCACAACATTTAGAAGGTGCAATGAGGTGAGCATCTACCTACCCTACACCACCATACTTGTGTCTCCAAAAGGTTGTCTTGCATGCAATAATTCCTCTTCTACTTCCTTTTCTTGTTTGAGAGGATTCTTAATATATCTGCTTTTACGTCCAAGGAGGTTGTTTTCAGTCCAGTGCAGATGGTTCAGGTAAATTTGTTTTACAGAGTCTGACTTAACACAAGGTACCAAGTTCGCAAATTGTTATAAAACCATACAAAATATTGGCTGATCAGAGACAGAAAACAGATTTCATACATGTTCTGAAAGCAGCTTTTGAAAGAATGATAATGTGTACAAATAAGTTAGAGGAAATTCAGCTTATCTTCATGTATTCTGGAAAATTTAGGGGAATATATACAATTAAAATTAGGAACAATTTAATAACACTTAATAATTAAGTTGTCATTTCCCTTCCGAGTATCCCAAAACCTATTATGTGTTTCTGTCTAGTAATGAAATCCTAGTATTTGAGATTAAATGTGATATCTGATCCACCACAGTCCCATAAACCAGTTTGCACAGAAAGAAATGAAGAAATATTTATTTCTTTGCATTGCACAGAAAGAAATGAAGAAACATTTATTTCTTTGCAGGGTCAAAAGTTTGCAATTGTAGAATATGAAGGGAAAATGTAAACTGGAATCCGGCTAGAACAATGTTTCTACTGAAACATTCCAAAGGCTCTCCTTCCTGGCTAGGAGAGATCAGTGTATTACTTTCCAGGCCCATTTGAATGATGAAATTGGAATGAAGAAGGTATAAACAACGCATTGCAAGAGGTAAAATATTAATTTTTTAAATTCAAGTATCAAAAATATTACAGATGCACTTCACAGAATGGTTTGGGTTGGAAGGCACCCTTCAAGGTCATCTAGTCCAATCCCTCTGCAGGAAGCAGGGACATCTGCAATCATAGCAGCTTGCCCAGAGCCCCAACCAACCTCACCTGGAATAGTTCAAGGGATGGTGCATCTACCACCTTTCTGGGCAACATGGGCTAGGGTCTCGCAACTGTCAACGTAAAAAACATTTTCATTCTCTCTAGTGTAAATCTCCCTCTTTTTCTTTAAAAGCATCATCCCTTGTTTTATTGCAACAGGCCCTGCTAAAAAGTCTGTCCCCATCTTTCTGACAGGCTCCTTTAAGTACTGAAAGGCCACAATCAGGTCTCTCTAGACCATGGCACTGAGCACCACATCCAATCTTTCCTTTAACACCTCCAGGGATGACGACTCCACCTCCTCCCTGGGCAGTCCATTCCAGTTTTCTATTACCCTTGCCACGAAGCAGTGCTTTCTAAGATCCAACCTAAACCTCCCCAGTGCAGCTTCAGGCCATGCCCTCTCATCCTGTCACTAGTTGCCTGGGAGAAAAGACCAGCCTCCACCTGATTACAACTTCCTTTCAGGTAGTGTAATAAGGTTCCCCCTCAGTCTCCTCTCCTCCAGGCTGAACAACCCCACTTCCCTCAGCCTTTCCTCATAAGACTTTCCTTCCAGTCCCTTCACCATCCTCTAGGCTCTCCTCTGGACCCACTCCAGCACCTCAATATTCTTCCTGAAGTGAGGGGCCCAAAACTGCACACAGTATTCAAGGTGAAGCCTCATCAGTGCCAAGTACAGGGGGAGAATTACATCCCTAGACCTGCTGGCCATATTATTCCTCATCCAAGCCAAGATACAAGTTTCATGGTACCTCTGAAGATGGAAGGTATCCCTGCACTGCTGGAGTCTGTTTGGTAAAACCCTTGATTTGTCCTTATATAAATGATAAAATGAGCAATAAAATATCAGCTTAACACTGTCAAGAAAAACAACATTGTTCTTCTAAATCTACACTGCAGAAATAAAACATACAAACCACATAAAATCAAGGCATTGAAAAGTAAGACATTAGATTATATGATCTGATAATCAGTGCATTAAACTATTCAGAAATGGTTACTGGTTTTTGTTCAATTGAAAATGCCAGCATAATAAGTAGATACGTATTTTAAGAAGTTGTCTCTTCTGCTATAATTGCTTAGTAGGGCGTTGTTCTCTATTGCTTTTTGATTACATCAGTTGCTTTACTGCCCTGCTTTTGAAGCAGGGTTTCTATGTTAGCAAGAAACCCCAAACCAAATTAAAAAGAACCTTCAGTATATTTCATTCACACTTAGTCTTCAAAGAACTTTTTATTCTTGTACTGATGTTGAACTCCTCTTATAATGGGGAAAAAATAATCTTCAGAAAGAATGGTGAGATGCAGCCTCAGAATTTCTATGTTTGCTAATGTAGCCTTTTAAATATCTACAGTTGAATAGCAAGACTAAATACCTGCTACCCTGATGACCTCAGGATATTCGATTTACAGCAGCGGTAATAACTCCAATACTTTGTTCTACAAAAAAAGTACCAGCTGACGTTTTCACTGTCCAGTCTGAATGTCAGAAATACAAAAAAAAAAAAAAACAACAAAAAACCTAAAGAGAAATTTTTCCTCTAGAGATAATTTACATAAATGCATGTTTAGCCTCCCTGAAAGGTTCACTTTTCTGTATTACTTAGGTAACAAAAAGATAAGGCCTCACAGAAATAGCTTCTTGTTAAAATAATAACATTTTATTTGGGCACAATATTTAGACAGAATTTTAGATGGGAAAATTGAAGTCTAAAAATGAAAACCACAGTAGAGCATTACCAAAAGAATCAGTAGTAGCATAACATGCAGGTTTTAAAACTGTATGGGTATCTGAGTTTCAATACAGTATTGCTGATGTATAACCCCAGGTTATATACAGGTTTTTTGTTTCTCCTAATGAATAAAGTAAGAGAACATTATTTCTGCACTAATATCAGTTTCAGATACTGTAACCAGAACTTGAGTCCATGGAGGATCAATAAAATAAACTTTTAGGCCAATACCTATTTATTGTCAATTAAAGTAAATATTTGTAACCAATTTTCCCAAAGTCAAGTCTGCTTTTCCTGCAATGGTAATTGGTAAGTCATGGCCCACATCCTTGTCTCAATCCTTTATATCTTTTATTCCTCTTCTTTTATTCACCACTCCTATCCTCCTTGAGATGCTGGAGGAATGAGACAGCCAACACTAATTGACCAAACAATGGCAGCCCTAGCTCAGGCCAGCCCTCCCCTTATACAGGGGCTTGACCGAGTATGGTGTTGGATATCCCACTGGCTGGTTTGGTTGTTTATCCCATCTGTGATCCCTCTCAGATGAAGTCTTTCTCAGCTGATTGGGTCAGCAGTTATTTGTGATAATGAACCCAAAGCCAGGGTAAGAAATTATACTGAAACTTAATCTCTGAAAAAACATGGATGGAAATATCTCTACTACTGAAAGTTTTCAACCTTAAACCAGGTAAGAATTAATCTAACATACTATGTTGGTTTTATTTTCTTTTTTTTTTTCGAGAAAGAAATATGCAAACTTAATTTCACCCCCATGTACTATCATGGACAAATTTTTAGTTGTGTGTGCAATAAACCATATCTTTGAACTATGCATGTCACTGTAGCTACATTAGTGTTAACTATATTATTATACAGCAGCTGAGATCTGGTCCAGAATACTTTATGGTACTTAATGTAGCTTTTCTCTTTGTATGTGATCAACTGATAAGGAAATTATTGCATTCAGGCTGAGGACTTCTGAATAATAAACTGTCATTTTTGTTGGTTTTTTTTTGTTGGATTTGGGGTTTTTTTTAATCATTGGATTATGTAATTTAATAAAACTAATGTTATTACTCTTCTCATGTGTAAATTAACATAGCTTACTAAGATATAGCTTTAAATTATTTTTTAAATTAATAAGAAAAAATGAAAACTATCTTTTGCTGATTTCTCTTGTGTTATTTTTACTATTAAAATAGTATACACAATAGAATATAACTTATTTTTACATAAAACATCAGATGCTCTTGTAAAGATTACCAAAACAGATGACAGTTTATTGTCAATGGCATTACCTGAATTGTCAGCATCATAACATAAATGAATATGCATTGGCATAATGTACTGGCAGTTCTGAGGACAGCAATCTTCATAAACCCTAATTAGAGAAAACTATGAAAATAATTATATCTCTTGATAAAGATGGGTAGACCATGATCTGTGTTTTAGCAGCAGTATGACAAAAAGAATATATTACAAGTAATATTAATTGAATTCCATGAAAACAGGGCTAGAAATCTTTTGAAAAACAGTAAATCTGTACATAGGTACTGCCTTAGATTATTTGAATGAAATGTAGAGACCTGCAAAATGAAAGATACACTGAATCCATCAAAGGAACATTTTCTGTGCCTGTAACGATTCAGGATAGATTTCTGTAATGAAGACACATTTCAACCATTTTTCTTTTGTTGTTTTATGATTTTCAGTTTTCTCTATGTTATCTTTCTAATATGAATTTGTACAGTCCTGAGATCTCATGATAGAAAATGTAAGCATATACCTCTAAGGAATAATAAACTGAAACACAGTTGGCACAAACACACTTGGTGCTGACACCCAAGTGAGTGGTGTGTGGGCAGCAAATTAAACACCAGCTTGCAAAGCAAAATGGTAGTATAACAGAGCAGGGAGGTGATCATCTGTCTCCATATGGCTCTGATGAAACCACACGTACAACCCTGAATGTAGTATTTTTTCTGTGTGTTTCAATACCATAGTGATACTGACTAAATGGGTCTTTATTCTGAAACATATTCGTTGATATAATTCAAGATCTTCTGGAAACTTTAATGAGATATGCACTTCTTTATTTCTGTCAGATATATTCCATAATGCTACTCCTGTGCTTGCATTCCACAGTGGCTATGTGTGCACTTCAGTATTCCCCTGAAGAATCTATTATGAAAATGTGTCCAAAAAGTTTGAGCACTGGTTTCTTTCAAAAATGATCTAGTTACTTCAGGAATTATACTTCTAATTAGGAACTAACATTTTAAACAGAATTCCTATTAAGCTTGTTAGAAAACATAACCCCTTCTGCATCTTGCCCAACATGAAAGCATAAAGGACCCAGTTCTATTTATGTTTCTTCACCACCCCCAACAAATGCTATAGTTTCCAGATTGGGAGAAAATTGAGGAAAGTAGTGATTCATCTATAAGCAATCTTCACTTTCAGAGTATTTTGAGTTCCAGGTTTGGGTTTACTATACATGTAAGTAGTTTTGAGGCTATTTTCATCTATCTACATCTGCTATAAGCTTTGTTATTAACATGACTTCACTAAAGTGGAAGAGTGACTAACTCCTGTTCTGCTCTAGTCTAATCTATTTTAGTTTTTATTCTTCTCTCAGTCCAAGAGGACGTGTAGTCACTACTTTAGAAGTGCATCACCTCCTTGATGACATGTTTGTGTCGGGATGCTTCACAGCAGGAAAACAAAACAAAGTACCCTTGTGAGTCTTACTACCAAATCACAATTATACTTTAATGTGGAATCAGTAAATTTTCTTGGATAACTTTGGTTATTAGCTAGACCCTACAGTATGCACATGCTCTATCTTGAGTCCTATGCAAAAAAAAAATATGTGGCAAGACATAGATAACATAAGACATTTTGTAGCTTAAGACAAAGTAAATAGATATAAGTACAATTTATTACATTTTCTTATCTGGAAAAAAAAAAAAAAGGGAAAAAAAAAACCAAAAAATCCCCACACTTCTGATTGATGGAAAACTGTCAATCGGATCTCATCAGTGACACCTGACTACAGATACAACTTCCATTAAACCTAAAGGTTTTTGGCACACTTGATCAAGATTCTGCAGTAGCATTACTTTCTTCTTTTGCATTTCTAGCCAATATGTCAACTTTCATATGGTTACACACAATTTTATTGTGAGCAAAGGGAACATATCTTATGTATGAAGTGGAGAATTTATTGTTGTTATCAAAAAAAAAAAGTAATCCAAGCAAAATACAACAGTCAGGTATAACTATTATTAGTATAATTATTGCAGTTAATAATCTGACATCATTCTTCACTTTTCTATGGAGCAAAACTGAGGCGCTATTCCTTTGTGTGCCACCCTATTCATCCTTTTTCTGTTTAGGATTACTCTGACATTCACCTTTTTGTCAGAACACAGGTTTTCCTGAGGTAATATTTCACATTAGAAGCTCTTGTGCTTTGCTAAATATCATTTGTCTGGTTTTGTTAGCTCAGAAATTGAATTTACTACAGCTGATCATAGTGTTTTTACATGATTGTAAAGAGTGTGGCAATATCTATACTGTTTACACTTAGGTCTAAACTTATCTGGTAAGTGGCAACAAAACCAGATTGGTTGATGTCAATGTATTCATTTTGGCATAGCTTTGAATATGCCTGAAATATGTTTAGGATTAGAGGCAGGTAAGCAAAGAACACTACTCGTTGTTATGCTTCAGACAGTAATACATTGACTACAATATTGGACATACAACTAAGACACTATGTTGCCTTCCCTGATGATTTATTTTATAATAATTTTTATGTCTATAATACCAGTAAGTGCAGCAATGTAAAAAATCTCTAATCTTTAATTTGGTAATTATAGCTAAAGAAGCAAGCTAAGTTGTCTAGAGTTGGCTGGAAGGATCTCTAAAAATATACAAGTTACAGGAATATAAACAAATAGTTTAGTTATTCTACTTCCTTTCCTACCTCTTCTATGTCATTCAAATAATTAATGATTGTTTCACCATGTATATGTGACTTCTAGGTAGAATTTATATCTTCTGCAGCAGCAGAAAAAATAAATAACAATAACACAAGGAAAGATCCAAAGATTGCCTGGAAGCTTTCACCATTTTGAAGGCCAGAATATTAGTTGCACTTCAGGATTCATAACGTTACATTTAGTGATTTCTGTGATAATTCTAATCTTTAAAGTTTGACTTCAAACACTTTGAACACTATTTTAAAAAGACATATATTTTGATTTAAAGTTTTAGGGTAAGACCAAGCCCATCATTCAGTTCTTTCAACAGTTAATTATGTATGCTAAAATGTTTAACTCTGTTTAGTAACTTTGTCTACTCATAGTTCCTAAACTGTGGTAATTTTATCTGTTACACTCATGGAACACCATAATATGGACTGTGATTAGATGTGATTAACTTCCTTCTAATGAATTAAATAGATCAACTATCTAAAAAAAAAGACAAAATTCCCCAAATTCATGTGTTTGGATAGTTCCTTTTTCCAGTTTTCCATATTTTCTATGAACTTTGGGACACAATACACTATTCCTTTAATGACTTGACTAGTATTAACAATACAGAGGTGTCACAACATCAGCACAGGTGTTAGTAGTTCTGTGCTTGCTATTCCATGTTGTTATTCTTTATTATGTTTTTATTTTTCAATCTAAACAGCATTTTGTAAATTATTTCAGTTTACTGAATGATGCCAATTGTTCCATTATTCTTTAATGGTTGAACTGTTCACATTTTGTGTGCCTCTTTTTGCTGTTAACTAGGTAACTGTAAAATAGTTAGTACAGTTCCTCAAACCGTAAATATTTTAATTACTGCTTAAGGTGAAGTTTTTTTTAAGGATGATTTCTTTGTTCTGAAGATTTTGGTTTTGAAATATACTGACAGCCAATGGAGATACTGTTTAATGTAGAATCGAAGAATATTAGTCCACTAATACCATCCATATAATAAATGTACACATAAGTTACTGTAAAAGTGGAAAGGAAGCATTGAATTAGAGCTTTTCAGTAATATGTCATCTCTTCTATAACATCATTTAAAAAATATTTTGGTTTTACTTTTTAAAAGAGAGAGCCAAGCATAGTCTTGTGTACAACTAAACAAACCAGTTTAACAATGACATTAAAAAAATCCTTATCATTTTATTTAATAAAATACTCTTGTTGTATTCACAAGTTTATGTGGAAGTATCTTCCTTATGAAGTATTTATGGACATGTTTTATTTATAGAATGTTGTGGCAGTTATATCATGCAGAGGACTGAAAAAACAGCAAGGAATTTTTGTATTTTATAAAAAAATAGCCCTTAAGACAAACTCATTATGCTTTTCTAAAATTGATAAAGAACATAATAAACTCCAGTACCTGCTCATTTTCTTAAAGAAACATCAATTTATCTCAATATTCTTCAGTTCTACAAGTGAGATATATGTATGTGGAGGACATTAGACAAGTGTAACTGCACTGAACAGATGCTTATGCCGTAGCATTTTAAATTATGTATGATGCATGAATGTTTCTTTTCATTAATGTGCAAATTGCAACTGAAATTTTGCATAAGTTTTGTATGTGCTTTATCCTGATGGAAATGACTCATTAAAATGTGATTGTTTTATCTATATAAGCACAAACATACTTACGCAAATGTGCATTGGATGCTGTTCATTAGAATGTCAATGCTTTCAGATCACATTTTTCCACACAATAGATACTCTTAATGTGGCCATTCCAAGTTTCTGTCTCAAATGTTGCTGCCTACTCATTCTTAACCTAGAGAAATATTTGATTTTCAAGAGCATCAATACAGAGTTTTTATCATTTTACCCAGTTTAAAACTTTAAACCTGTTAAAGATCTGTCCTTTTGATGGGGTGGAGAGGGGGGTAACAAGAAAACAAAACAAAAAAAGGGCACAGTATTTTCATTAAAATAATTACCATTTCATCATAATTATTTTCTTGTGAACAACTTTCACAAAGTATAACTTCTTCCTGTGGTCTTGAACCCATTTAGAGCAGTGGTAATACTGTCAGTAACAGATCACTCACAATTGCAGTTGCCATTGTGTTATGGTGCAAGTAATTAAAAAATTACAAGATGTCCAATTATTACAAAGTTAACAGGCATATTTTCAGCTATTAGAAAATTTCAACATCTAAATACACATTAAAAAAATTAAATAATTAGGCTGTGAAAAAGAAGACATTTACCAAAAGTCAGTTCTTATCAACAATGATACCTTTTAAAGTAATTTTACAATATTTAACAAATATTTGTCCTTGCAAATTTTTGTAAACTTCAGTAGAAGCTCCCTAAATTCTTGAAGCATGTTGAAAGCAAACTTCATAGTTGTTCTATATTCATGACAGTTCCATTTTCACTGAAACTGTAGGTGTGGCATGAAAGCTACTAAAAAAATGCTGTTTGTTCAGCAGCTATTTCTCTCTTGTAGTGGAGTTTAGTGCACGGATACACCCAGGTATGCAGTTATTCATAGGAAATAGCTAGATAATGTCATTGAGTATTCTGATATCTAACATAATATTTGTTCTTAGGTAGCTAAAATATCATAATTTTCATATGTATTCATTTTAAGTTGACAATAATTATGACACTTAAATTCACTTTAATCATAAAGTTGAAGCTCTTGCAGCAAAATAATAATTAAAAGTATTTCTTCTTAGGATCAGTAGTTCCCATAACAAAATATAAAATACCAATATGTTTCAGGGACAAAATTCCAATTTGATTATTCATCTACAACCTTCATAGTCAGTATACATTATTTGGCTTTGAGATGTCAAAAGCTTGCTTTCTAAAAGAAAAGATTATTCTTTCCTTCCAAGAGTTAAAAGGTATTTTCTATTTGCTGAATTTAGGAAAAGACAGTGTGTTAAAGCCTAATATACAGCCTATTAAAATCAATAAAAGAATACCCCATAATTCAATGGGAGTTGATCGTGTCCTTTTAAATCTAGGGTTTTTACTTATGTTGTCACCTAGCACAACTCACAGCCCTGAGTTACACATCTAGAAACACTTAATGCAATACTTACAAATATCAGACATTCAAAAAACAGAGGTTCCCAAAGTGCAGTACATACGTAATTTATTTAAATTAACAGGCAACTCAGTGATTTGGGATGGAAGGGGAGGGTAAACAAAAAAAGCCTTGGATGTGCTAACCTGATGAATGGCTGAGATATGCTGAATGTAGCTGTTTAAGCTGGAAAGTAGGAAATGGAGACCAGGAACAGAAGAAACAAGTTTTATATGCCTTTTTTTAGTAAGAGACATGTTTTTCCATTACAACCTTCATTCAGCATTTACAGTGTGAATGACCACTTGCACAAGCTGGATTAGTATTTTCTTTTACATACATTGTATGCACTTAATTTTGCAGTTGTTAGGGATTACTTATTTAAAGTACTCAGTATAAAGCTACTACCACGTCCAGTGGTCAAAGGCAGAGTGTTGAATTAACTCTGCAGCTTGTCAATTCTCAGTTTGTGAGGTATGTATTCAGATTCAGTAATTGCTATTTAAGTATTGTATTCACAACAGTGATTATAGCTCTGAATAAACAATAAATCAAGGCTTAGGTAAGTGAAGAAAAGGAGCAAAAGAGGTATTTAAATTTAAAGGCTGAAAAATTGTCAGAGGATGACATATTTAATCTGTATCTCCTATAGGTTAGTGTAGTTGTCACAGACACCGATCTCAGTATTGAGGTGGCACAGGTATGCCATAAGGATGGTCTTCGATTCCATGTAAGGAAGTTAGAGCAACTCCTACATTAATAATCCTTGTCATACGTTGAATGTTGGACTCTGAAATACCAGTGATAGAATACCATACTATCAATTTCTAGACATTTTTGTGTGTACATCACAACACAGTAATAGATCTGAAAGAGGTTGGTTGCAACTAGGAAGATTTTTATTTTTTGTGTCAGTGGTCTTTAAATATTTACTTAAAGATAATACATACATTTGTTTAAATGCAGAGGGACATTTAGAAATCCACCTCATCCAAGAATCATACTGCTACAAGTATCTAGTCTTTCTTGCTATGATTTTGCTTGGCTTCTATATGAATAGGGGAAATAATACAGAAAAGTAACAATATTATCTGTGAACTCAAAATCATGTAGTTAATTTCTTGCTGGATTCAAGATGCCTGTACATGGAGCATGTAAGAGGAATGAGATGGCTCCACTCAAGCTCTGTTATGGATCTGAGCATTTTGACACAGGGAAGAAGCTGATAAACAGGATTTGCAGGCAAAAATATCCTTCGAAATTTGCTTCTAGAGTAGCATAGTTTAATACAATGTATTTTTGTGAATTATATCTACAAGGAAAAATTCTGTCCTAGAAAAGTGTTTTTTAAAGGACAATCATTTTGTATAGGAAAATAATTTTCTATACTAAAATCCAACAGATCATTTCAGTTTTCAACACAATGTACTTCATTTTTTGGAACAGGCTCAAACTGAGCATTCATAAATCACAGGTATCACAGGGTGTGAGGGGTTGGAAGGGACTGTGGAGATCTTTGAGTCCAACCCCCCTGACAGAGCAGGATCATATAATCTAGCACAGGTCACAAAGGAGCACATTCAGGCAGGTTTTGAAAATCTCCAGAGAAGGAGACTCCACACCCTCTCTGGGAGCCCGCTCCAGCGCTCTGTTACCCTTACAGTAAAGAAGTTCCTCCTCATGTTAAGGTGGAACCTTATGGATATAAGCTGTGCTCCAGCTTATATCCATTCCCCCTTGTCCTATCACAGGGCATGAGTGACAAGAGGCTGTCCCTTTCCTCTTGACACTCAGCCCTCAGATATTTATTAACATTTATCAAATGCCCTCTCAGTCTTCTCCAGACTAAAGAGCCCCAGGTGTCTCAGTCTTTCCTCATAAGGCATGTGTTCCAGGCCCTTAATCATCCTTGCAGCCCTCTTTTGGACTCTGTCTCTCTTGAACTGGGGAGCTCAGAACTGGATTCAATACTCCAGGTAAGGTCTCACCAGTTCAGAGTAGAGGGAGAGCAGAACCTCCCTCGAGCTGCTGGACACGCTCTTCTTAATGCACCCCAGGATACCATTGGCCTTCCTGCCCACAAGGGCATAATGCTGTTCCATGGAGAACTTGTTGTCTACCAGGACTCCTAAGTCCTTCTCCACAGGGCTGCTCTCCAGTACAATGAAGCTAGTACTGCACTGGGTAACTCATTTCTCATCATTGTTGACGGGCTCTTCAGTTATTCAGTAAGTGTGCCAGAGAACACTGAGGGTCTCCAGTTCTAGACATCTTATGCATCTGAAGTGTAGGGCAGCACCTGAATAAGAGATTTTAGGATCTCATTTTGAAAATCCATCATTAAAATGGAAATTTAAATCATTAATTCACAACATAATTCACAACCTAATATCCCATGTATTTCAATAGGAGGCAGTCATTATATGTTTTATGCACAAGCTTGAGATATTTTTTGCTTTATGATAGCAAAATTATACTGGAAAGAACACCCTTTGCTTATTCTGTTCTCATCCTCTTTCCTAAGCCTTCATTTCTGGCTGCTGGGGCCAAATGGTCCTTTGAGCTAACAATGATTTTTTTTTTTTCTTCTGCGTCCTTCATTACTTCTATTAAACACCAGCTTCTACATACTTTTATGTTCAGCAATTATTTATTAGTATATCCTATTTTAACTAATAAATCACTAGCTTAACATATTTATAGAGATCTAAATGCCAAAACAGGAGCAAATTTCTGGGAAGTAACTACAGTTCATTTATAAAATGTATTAGAAAAATGTGCAAGGCACATTTGTGCAAGGTACTTAACTATTGTTTTTCAGTTCCTCCGAAAGCATTTTTTTTATAATAGCAATTCCTTTAATATTTTCCTAATACATTTCAGATTATGGAAGTTACAAAATATCCCAAGATTTTAGAAGGTGATTGGGGAAGAGCTTCTAACACCGAGATTCTTCATATACTGTAATAAGCTGCTGTAGAAAGATGAAATAAGAAAACCATGCAGTGAAAACATCTGGCCTAGCTCTAAGGAAGAACTCTGAAAAATTCCCCAAAGGATTTCTGTGCTGGTTTACAGACTTCCAGTGAAAGTATGGACTGTGATGAAATGCACACACACAGAGTCACAGAGGAATTTTACTCAAAACTATCTGCAGATAATATAGAATTTAAAATAAAACCAGTAAATTATTAATCTTCTATTTGATTCAATTAGTATCTCTTGAAAGTGTCTCTTATGTCCAGTACATCCATCCTACATCTCTCAAGATCATAATCAAATGTATAATTTTGGCAAAGAAGTTAAATTCAAGTACACCATGAATATGCAGTCTATTCTTTGCAAGGGTGTTTTCTCATAAATTTGTGCTGATATGGCCTCCAAAGATAACTAGGAACTTAATTTGGGGTTCAAGGTGATAAGTTTGATATAATTTGCCTTGTCTCATTGTAACATGCACTTTTTTTCCAGAACATGCAAATGATGCCTAATAATTTTAATTCTGCAACTATTTAATTTTTCCTCTATGTAAAGTGCTTAGTAAAAGAATAAATCACTTGAATTAATTTTCATGTAATTTTAAAGGTTCTCATGTTATTTCTTTGTACATTTAAGATATTCACCTCTTTTTCTATATGTTCTAGGTAGTTTGCATATGCATAGTTGTTGTTGGCATTATCAGTGATTATAATACTCATTTTTAAAAGGCTAGTTAACATTCAGTATACAAGAATGGTTTTAAGTAATGTTTCCTTGGGAGTCCTATACCTTTGCAATGATAGTCTTCCTTTTTATCCCTGTATGCAGTAGAACCATGTTCTTGAGAAAGTTGTTCTTTCCTTTTTCTGATGTTTCAATTTTTTCAAATTCTAAATTCTTTACATGATTGTCCCTGCAGAATACCACATAGTGGAAGTGCTGAAGTGGGATTTGACACAGAGACATTTGTGGTTAACAGGCACTTCAAAGCTGCATCCTCCTAGAAATACTGAATTATAACACAGCAAGATTTAGTCTGCAACATGGCACTTTTGAGTTGGCTACAAGACCTGAAACTTTGAATAAATTACTTCCTACTATGTTTCATCAAAATTAAGATTTACCAAAAAAAGTAATCAGTAGAAACAAAAGACAAAATATACAAATATGAAATTCACACATGTGAATAAAAGGGAAAGGAGTATTTCAGCTACAGCTGTGCCTGGACATGTGAGTGTAGCGAACTGAAAACTGGAATGGTTAAAAAGCTATATCTAAATTGCACTAGGAAGGAAGTAGTTGAAGATTTAATAAAAAGAAAAGTACAACCTGCTTTTACTTTGTTTTCATATTTTAGGATGTGATTGTCTTTAACATAACATCATTTAATTATTTTTTCAATTCAAACTTTTACTGTTTTCATATCTCATCTTTTTAATAAGCACAGACTCCAGTCTATCTGCTAGGTAAGTAGTGGTACATTGCAAGACAGAATGAATCACGCACTATCAGAAAAAAGAAATTTTACTACTATCATCCCAAAGATCATGTAATTTACATATGAAAAGAAAATATAAGGCAAGTCTTATGTTACTTACTGTTTGTTTTCTTTTAGAATGCCCAAAGACAGTTGATTTTCAGATCTTCACGGTTTGTGTTGGTTGCCATCCCACTATGTAAATAAGAAGGTAGGTCAAACAAAGAAGGCATAAAACAGCTGTATTATTTAGAGTGCCAAATAGCAATTTATTAACTGCAACATCAGCCTTCAAGGAAATCTTATCTGAAAGACTATGCTGATACACACAGTTGTGTTACAATTGCATTATAGTTTTAACATAGAAGTGGGAGATGTCCTTGAAGGCCACAGGAGAAAGCAGCGTGAAGAAAATATTGAGCAGGATTGGTGCCAGACATAACCATTTGAATCACAGAGAACACAAAAGGAAAGTATCATTTTCTCATAACAATGTGGAGCCTTCTATTTGTTCCATCTGCTGAGAGTAAAAGTCAAGATATAGCCAAGATATTGGCACCCAGATACACAAATCAAGATAATTTTGGCTTAACTCAAACCCTTGATTTAGTTCAAAAACTATTTGGCCCATAAGGGGATTACAGTGGATGCAATGGCAGTTTGTGAATAGTAACTTTCTATCTCTCAACAAGGTTTCCAATGTTACTGTGGAAAATCCTTTCACAATTGTACAAAAAAAGAATATTCCTCCTTCTTATCAATAAATGAATCACTATGTCCACTCACCTTGAAAGCTGGCACTTAACAAAAGGTTGTGGAATCATAGCAAGGAAGATATGAAGCAGCATATAAGGTGACTGTTGCATGAACAGGCACTGTATTTGCTCTGTGTAGTACAAATATTCCTGAACACCTCAGTGTAACTTTGCTTGTGTACCACAACCAGATGACATAGAACCAGACTTTTTACCCATAAGTAGTGCTTCTGTACATTAGAGCACTTTACTCTCAGCATAGTGATCTGGAAATCTTCTTTCTAAGACACACGCTGTCATCTTCTTATGTGTTTATGTACAGGAGGAAGCAATGTGCATTTAGTTTTGCTATATAGAGTTTAATTGAGGAGCTGGTCAGGCATGTAGATTACCTTTCTGCTGTTCATGTCAGTTCTCAAAGGCTTCTTGTTCAAACATACATGATTTCATATTCATTTTTAAATCACTGTAATATAAAATCTCCAAAGTGTACCCCAAACCAAGAACTACTACAGTACTACACTATATTAAAGCAAAATGTCATACCTACAAAATCAAATAATTAAGATTACATACTTGTGTTATATTAGTATCATGTCATCGAAGTGTTATTCCAAACATTCAGTGTCTATATGTAGTCCAACAGGTAAGCTATCTGCATTAAACCAGGTGACAATGTTGCAGTGGTTGGAGTCTTTAGGTATGTGTGTGTAGATATATATAACAAGTTATTAGCCAATGTCAACTTTTTTTTAACTAATATAACTCATGTTAACTTAGGAAAGGCTCATATTAAGGGCAGGAAATAATATCCTGAAAAAAAAAATTTTTGCAAAATGCTATGTCCTAGAGCAGTGACTATTTGCTACACAGTGTTTGGCCAGAAATAAAGAAAACTCTTTATTTTGGGCTAATCCTTAGATATAAATGGGTGGAGTAAAATAATGGAGCTCTGTGAAACTACATTTCTGAAAATATGAAAAAGGAAACAATCTCTAATGCTGTTTCATTCTCTAACTGGAAAAAATAAATGCCAGTAAAAATAAAAACATACAGTATACAGCCTTACTTTTGAGAATGGTTGTTTCTGCATCACCATCTTTCTATTTTCAATTAGCTTACACAGATGACAATAGTGGCCAAAGTGTGTGGCAGAAGTTAAACTGTAACTCAAACCAAAAATAAGACAGCGGCACATTTAACCAGTTCAGAAGAGGGAAAGATGATGTATAAAATGTCTTCTGAATAACTAAAGAATGATTTAACAGTAGATATTACAACACCAGCCCTAATAACTGATGCATGGAGGTCCTAGGTCACTAAGGGAACTTGGGGCAACAGCCAAGGAAAGAGAGTGAGGAAGATAGAGAGTGTTAGAAAAAATGTGTCCCTGAGTCAGAAAGCCCAGAATCAGGCCAGGCTGGAGGGTGAACAGGAGTCTGAAAATAAGAAAAAGCTATCCTGAAACAAGACTTTCAGTCAGAGTTAATAAAGAATAGTAAGAAAGCTTGTATTTGCAGTGATTGCCAACACAGTATATTGACAGAAAATGGAATAAATGCAATGGATTCTACAATCTTGTAAGAGTTTGCAAATCCTCAAAGAGTCTGTGAAGCAGGGATTATAAAAATAGGTTATGCTTTGAGTGCACTCAGCAAGCATAAGCCAAAGGGACTGTGAATGTGCTTATAAATCATTAGGGATTTCCATAGGAATCCTTGTAGAAGGTTAGTAATACAGAGTGCTTAACATCAATCTTGTTGTTTTTACAGTGGAAGCTTGCAATATTTCTTTTAATAATTTTAATGTGACTTTTAAGAAGGTTGAATCCAATTAAGAAATGTGTATTTAATGGCCTGTCCTCAACTTTTTCTCTCATATTAAGCAAAGGAAATAGAAATTTAAATATTCTTTAGAAATTTAAGAAATCAATACAATGAAGCAAAATAAGGATAAAAGCAAAACTATTAGCACCCTTCAGGAGAAATATCCCATGCAAAGATAGAAAAGGTGAAATATTCTGCTTGACAGCTTTACTAAAAAAAAGACTGGAAGGAAGTGGAAATTTTCTATTAGAATCTGAGTCACCTGTATAGTGACTTAGGGCAAAAGTCATTTTAGTGGGATTTGACAGAGGTGTAAAGTGTAAGACACAGATGGAAATTATTCTGCTCTACTTGTCACTGATGAGGTTTCAGAAGGAATGCTGCTCTTTTGGCCACTGAACTATAAGAAAGATGTAGACAAAACTGGAATATTACACTTCTATTACTAGTAAGACTGAAATAGTGAACTCCTATGAGTATACGGTGATAGATGTGTCAAAGAAGTTTTCTCTTTCAACCTGGAGATGAATCTTGTGGATAACATCCTGGGGGTTTTTTTATAATCTATATTATAAACCATTTCCTTGCTCTACTAGATCAAGGCCATTATGTCACAAGAAAATGCCAGACATGTAAGCAAGCCCGTTAAGCAGAGTTTCACTTTCATGCTCATATAATTGTTGGAATGAATATTCAGGGAAAAAAAAACTTGCATTTTTGAACACTTTGGAATATATGGCAAGTACTATTGATAGCTACCACAAATCAGAATGCAATTCAAGCCATCATGCTCACAATCCATATAATTACAAAAGAATGAAAATGCATATAACTTCATCGGTCAGTCTTTGCTAAGGCCAATTATTTTCACTGCAGCATTCAAAACACTTTTTATATAACCTGGTGTCTTCTTCCTGTAAATGGGTGGGATTTTCTTTGATGTCTACAAAACTCTTAAGAAATATTAGTGACCGCTTTTTGAATTCAGGAAGACGATTACAGCAAGACTTGTCACTAAACATGCACCATCAGTGAAATTTTGATGTACTGTCCCCAGTCCATACACATTGTCATGGTTTAGGGTCAGGGCGGCCCCTTAGACCAATAACAGACGCTCTCTGTTAACCCCCCTCCCTCCCCAAAGGGGAAGAGAAAGTGAATAAGGGAGAGAGACTCAGTGATTAGAGAAGGAAACTAGAACAGCTTTAATGAAAATGAAAATGAAAATAAACACAATAAAACTAGAATATTTACAAATATATACAAAACCACCTTTGATCCCAACCCCCCTGATGCCCCATCACCATCACCGTTGTTGTGGAGCACGCACTGGGGGAGTCCTNAACCAGGACACACTTTCATGTACAGAAAACATTTTCCACGTTGTATATGTATAGAAATATATATATATGCTCACACTCAAGTAGAAAAAGAGTGACAAAAGAAACATTGCTTTCAATTGTTCACATTCTAGTTCTTATTAAAATAATAAGAATTTTTGACAATAAAAGCTGTATAGTCTCATTTAGCTGCAAAGTAGAGGTTATTTTAACAGTAAATAAGACCAGTGTATGTTTGGCCATGTCTTGAAAACATTGTATCTTGGTGTTATCTACAAGAGATATTAAATCAGCTTGCTTTTCACTCATCGTAGTAATTTCCTCACTTCTGCTGTAAGATAGTTATTTATCTAATGTAAGTTTGTGATTTTTTTCTAATGTTCATAATTTATTGGTTCATACAAAGAGATTATTTGAGCACTTCTGTATTCAAAAGAGCAGCTGAACAGAAAATTTTCCTTCCTGTTGCCATTTTTTATCCAGTTTGTTCAATTTAGGCTTAAAGAAATTCTCACTGTTGTCTTTGAAATGAAGGTGCCTTCTGAAAGAAGGTGATGTCAAAGATCAAATAGTTTCATTTTTCCATTAACAAGTACTTTGTAACACAGCCTTGAAATTATTGTTCATCAGTTGACACAGTCTAAGGAAAGCCCAGTTAATCATAATTTGGTTTATATGAGCTAGTCTTCTTTTAGGCTTCTCACACCATTCATCCTTTTGCTTTTAATGATAACAGAAGATCTGAACATTAATTACAGCTAAGTATTCATGGTTAAAAGTCAGTAAAAGTGATTTTTTTTTCTTCACTGTTCTTTCCTTTAGCCACTGGCCTGACATTAGTCATAAGATGCACAAGTACAGTTTTTGGTAGCTAAACTACCAGACATGACTCCAAGCTGATCACCCTGTTATAGAAAATATGTAATTATATATTGGAATAGTAAATTGGAATATATATATTGGAATACAAGGAATGTCTACTACCATAATTTCATTGGTGCCAGAAAAAAAAAAAAAGAATAAATAGCTGATGATGTAGAAAACCACTGCTATGGACTTTTTGATTCTAAGCAACTCTGTAATTGTCCCTCAAAACTGGAACAAAATGATAGTCTCAACTCAAAGCAGTGACAACCATGTGACAAAACAAGAAGGAACTGCTTTTCTTATCACTGTTGGAATTGAGCTGTTCCATTGGGTTGTCCCTTCCTATCACCCCCAGCAGTATTCTGGGTTTTAAACCAAAAATAATTAGGCAACTTTTCAGACAAGATGTCTTCTGAACTCTGGAGGAAGATAAAGAGTCATTTTTAAATTGCAGGAGATATTCACACCAATTTGAGATGTGATTAAACAGAACTATATAGAACATCTTGTACAATTTCAGCAAATTTCAGAGAGATAAAGTTTTAAGAAGTTTAAGAAATAGTCCATGGATTTTTTAGATCAGTTAACAACAGTTTGAAAGCTACAGGACTGTATGAACCTTTAAAGTACCCTCCAGTTCTACTTTTTTTATAGTTCTATTATTAACATTCCCCCAAGATAGCTTTACTGGAAGATGTGACAGCAAAAAAAAAAAAAAAGTTGACTACCTGCAAGACAAAACTGGTTTTGCAGGATATGATAGGTTTAATACAGTAATGTCTGAAAATAAGCTGTAGATTACTCAACATGACTTCAAATAATAAGCATGAAGTCTAGGTTTAGACATATAGCCTACATGGTATGGCCTACCAGAAATTAGTGTCAGAATAATAAACAGATATTGAAAGCCTACAGGGTGAAGTAGTAAGATATTTAGTGTCATTACCTTGCAGTAAGAGCATCAAAGACTCGCTGATTGACACCTAGTAATATTTATTTAACAGATATTTGAGATCAAGAATTTCTGTAATGTGAGAAATTGTGCTAGCTGAACTGCAGATTTACAAATCTTTAAAAACACATCTGAAGACAAACAGAAGTATCAGTACAATGTGGGGTGCCAGGAGCTGCCATACACATGATTTATATTCAGTATAAGGCACAACATCAGTGTTACAATATGAAGCTGTCCAACCGCCTTATGAAACGGTCACCGAAAAAAAGTACATAACAAGGAGAAATAGCAGAAATGTTCTTCAGTTTTCAAGAGTCAGGAAAAGAAAGGCTCCTGATAACAGGGCAATACATCGCCATATATTCTTAAAGCAATCCATAAAAATAACATACTTTCCATTATATAAGTGGCTATTATTTCATAACATAATAGAAACCCATTAAATAGTTGATTACTATATATTGTATAAAGCATAGCTGTAGTCGGCTGCATACTTTTTCCCTTGGAAAAAAATCATAGTGGGACTAACCCTTCCTTCTGCATTTCTAGTACATAGATTAGCAAAAGATCCTAGTATATAGATTAGCAACAAAAAACCAAACAACAACAAAAAACCTAAAACACACAGCAGTTATTATTTATATCAGATAAGTTCTATTTCTCAGAGTACAAAATTAATTTTAATAATTTTATGAGCATATTGTTTATCTATGAAACTCTTATTACAAGCATCAACCTTTGTGAAATTCTGACATTTATATCTATGCATACATATTTGTGTTTACATATGTATACAGACAAATGCATACATACATACGTGACAAACCTGTGGATATATATTATCCATATGTACCTCATATATACATTTTTATGCCTAAACTGGTAAAATTTAAGAACTTTATATCATAAAGGGATGCCATGCAATGTACAGGCAGTGATTCCAGTATGTCTGCCACAGCAAGAATATCTTCTACTCACTGCAAATTATTTTAAATTCCTTGAATTTAAAATAAATCAAAGTCAAGACACAACTTGAAACCTATCAAGTTTGAAGACACACTTAACATGGTGGCAACTTAGCAAATTCTTACTCACTTGAGGAGTTTAAGAAGCATTGTTTCATATACCACGGAGGCTAATAGCTGTGTCTCCCCTCTAAAATACAAGGAGCCACTGTGAAGAAACTGGCTTATTTCCTTGTTACTCTTCCCTTATCATTTCAGGTCTGTGCTCTTCTATGTCTCTTGCTGTCTCAGCTTCACAAGACCTTTACTATCATACCAGGTCTGTATTTGTCTGTGCTACATCATTATTTCAAAAGTCATAAATATCTCATTATACACAGACTAACTACTTTGTCTATATAAAAAACCCTGTATCTGTATAGTTGGACCACACAAAGAGAAACAAGTTAGTTACAGATACCTTGTCAATTAGAGATATTTCTTTCACACAGAAACCAAGTAAAACAAAGCTAGAGGCATGTCAAGAAAAGCTGAAACAGATGACAAGACTCAGTCCTAAGACCTTCAAAAATCAGTAAAAAGTTTATGGTCTGTTTCTAGCAATGGCAATATGGTCATGCATTCTGTAATATTTTTAATTTTGTTCTACTCTGTTTATTTCTGTTTCTACCCATTTGCCAAGTATGTTTTATCTGATCCTTTTTCTCATGAATCCATACACTGAGTAGGGGTAGAAATCTGCAGAAAGAATGTCATAGTGTGTAAATATTTGTTTTTATCAACAAAGCCTATGGGTGTAACAATGTCAATCCAATATTCATTCTGTTTGGTAGCACACTTTTAAAGCTATGTGCCATATGTTCTCTTACATTAAAGAGACAGGGAAATTCCATTAATCCAATGCAAATCATGGTAGGGTATAACCATAGTAACACTGCAAAAAGAAGCAAGTGACACCAAGTGAGAAGTGATTGATTTGAATATGTTGTATCCTTACCAGTATTCATCCCATGGTAACACAACCCGGTGGTGTGTCTAAAGAGGAAAATGTGAATACCTGGAGAACAGAAAGTCATAAAACTTCAGCTTGGAGGCCAGAGTCTGTTATACCAGCTTTACTGCCAGTGTTGGAAAGACAAGGAAGGATAGAAATTCAGAGCTTTTTTACAAGGTTAACCAAACAACATTGAATTTTTAATTTTTTTTTCATTTCCTTATGACTAATTTCTGGAGTATTTTTCCTTCTGTGGGGTCCTCTTTTGCTTTCAGAGCAATAGTACAATGGAATTCCCAGAAGATTCCAGGAGTTCTTAATGTGGACTCAAATAATACAAAACTTCATTTTTACTTTGAAGAAGTACAGAAATCTGCATGTGCTTTCAGTGGAACTTTCTTGAAACAACACAAAAAAATATACATTTCCCATGTAACCAACCACTTCATTTGCCATAAAACTATTAACTTCACAACCTCAATATTTGGAGAATCCTAATATACAACCTAAATCACTGTTTACTTAAGTTTAATCCATTTTTTATATTGTTTATGTGTGAAACATTGTCCTTACCACAGTTGATGATCATTCCTTTCTATTCTGTTTTACATTCTGTGAAATTGCAGCCATACCTCTTCTCAACCTTCTCCTGCCTAGATTCAAGAAATGAATTTCTTTCTTTGTTTCTTGTAAATTCAAGATTCTTTCCATAATGTCATGTGACTGTAAGCTATTTTTTGGTGATGTGGTAATTCCTGAAACTAAATGGCGTATTGCCAAAAGTATCATCCATTCAATAATAGCTTTCTGCTGTCTTATATAATGTTGGTTCTCTCCAAACTATTACCTTCCTGCGAACAAAAGAAGGACTAAGGAGGATCTCTGTCCTTTATTGGATGTGGGGGAAAACATACTGACAAAAAAATGAGGAAAAGTCTGAGGTACTTAAGTATATGTTTGACATATTTTTTTATAAGCAATTCAAGAATTATTAATAAAATGCCTTCTTTGCCTCAGTCTTTAATAGTAAGACCATTTGTTCTCTGGATACCAAGCCCCTTGAGCTGGATAACAGATATGGGGAGCAGAGAGAAGCCCTCATGATCCTGGTAGATCTATCTACCCAAGGGTACTGAGGCAGCTGGTAGAAGTGCTCACCAAGCCACTTTCAATCATTTATCAGTAGTCCTGGCTAAAAGGGGAGGTTCCAGTTGACTGAAGGTAAACAAATGCGATGTCCATCTATGGGAAGGGACAGAAGGAGGATCTGGGGAACTACAGACCTGTCAGTCTGCCTCAGTGCCAGGGAGCAGATTGTCTTGAGTACCATCATACAGTGCATACAGGACAACCAGGTGATCAGGCCTAGTCAGAATGCATTTATGAAAGGCAGGTCCTGCTTTACTTCTATCACAAGGTGACCCATTTAGTGGATGAGGGAGAGGTTATGAATGTTGTTTACTTGGACTTTAATAAAGCTTTTGACTTCATTTTCAACAGCATTCTCCTGGAGAAAC
>VWZY01004288.1:18443-33997 GCA_013399075.1 Chloroceryle aenea
TATAGTCTTGGAGTTAAGGCATTTTCCAAAATGTACAAACAAACGGCTAATTTCATTGCACTTCTGTCTGCAGGCGGTGAAATAAAATGTGATTAGCTAGCTGAAAATGTGTAACTTTTCAATCAGTAGTTAATTCAGTCCCAGAACCATATTCATATAGGTTCGAAACAAAATTGACCTTCTTGTTTATGTAATCTGTATGTACAATAAGTGCCTGATTCAGTAACAAGCTACTCAACAATGTAGATTTTCTGAGACCCGGGAAAAGAAGCAAAATCTGAATAGACCCATCACCTGTGTGCTGCTAATGCTCTGAAGTTTCTGCATTTGAAAGGGACAAAATTATTACGGGAGGCAAATTCCCCACGTTACGTAGAAGACAAAACGCTCGCGGTCAATTTTCGAGTAGCTGACCGGAGAGCTGTGGGAACAGGGAGGGTTAGACTTCTCACGGCTGCCTGCTGTCCTTCCCTGTGGCTGCTGCTGCTATGTCTTGAGTGCAGGAAGTTTTGGGGCTTTACCCCAGCACGGGCACTGGCAGATAGCTGTGACAGGGGAGGCACCCACAGAGGCACCCAAGACGTGTGATGGCGNGGCTGTGGCTGAAGGCAACTGAATTATGGCAGTTCCTCTGACAGTGGCAGAAATGGGAGTAGGATTTATTTGATTTATCTTCAGTGCAGAGGAGCCCTCCCCTAAGGCCCGGTCAGGATAGGTGCTGGATATCCACAGCTCTCTTTGATAGCTGAACGAGCTCAAGGCATCCCGCACCTCACAGAATTGTCTTTGTTGTGAAAAACCTCAGGATACGTGGAAGCTTTTGGCTTTGCTCTGAAGCTTCTGAGACCATTCTGTGATGAGTTGGATCCTTGCTGCTACCTTCAAACTGGAAAGGTTTGAGGGCAGAGTGGAAACAACTTGAAATCCACAGGTATTAATTTGCCTACAGCTGGAACTGAGTTTTACGTGCATATGTCTGGTATTTTGGTACCATTTTGGACTTTCTGCCCGTAGTTTCAAAAAAACCCTTTTGTCTTTAACTTCACGTGTCTTTCTTTACTTAAAAATGGGTAGCAAGAAGCTGAATTGAGCACCTCAGAAAGGCACCAAGCTAACGAAAACACCATCACTTGTAGTCAGTTGGTATTTGCCGTGCGTGAGCGAGGGGTGCGCCGTTAACAGGCGCGCGCTGCCTTGCCCGCCTGCCCTCTCCCCGCCTGTGCGTGGGGGAAGAGAAGCCAGGGGCATTGCTCTCCCTGGGTGACAGCCCTGAGAATCGGGGGGAATGGTGTCTTGTTGAATCTGCACCCAGATGGAGATGGACTTGAAACAATAGTGCTGACAGAGGCGTGAATCCTCTCACCTCATCTTAATGGGGTGTTAAATTAAAAAACTTAGTTATGACCGTATAAACACCGTCGTTAAGGGAGTTGTCCACCGTGCACAAACCCAACGTGAGTCACTGAACTCCTGCATATTTCAGTATATTAAGATATTGATATTGGTAATGTGTAATACAACAGAACCTCCTGGATTGATTTCTGAAATTTGGAACTGCGTTCTGTCTTTTAAATTACTACTTAGGTCTTTAGGTTATCGATGGGGGGTGTCATTTATAAATTCACAGCCATTGTGTAAGGCTTACTTGGGTTGAACATGATTTTTGTGCTTCAGAAATGCATCTGAAGTACATTATCATTTTATTCTGTTCTAAAAAAGAAGTTTTAAGAGTAGGCGTGCAATGTGCCGCCGAACCGATCCTGAGCAGCACAGCTCCGAGACCTTGGCATGGTCTGGGAGTTACAGGCTTTGCCCCATCCATTTTCTTAGAAGAGTTAAGGGTGTTATCACAAAAAAGTAGATTTTTCTCAAAAAAAAAAAAAGAAAATGAGCACCTCTGCCTTCTCAGATGCTCACATGGAGCTAAGGTGCATCAGATACAATCTCCCACGAGCGGATCCGATAGATTTCTTTGCAAAGCCGCCGCACATGCGTGATTGATACGCAAGTATGCAGCAAATGCTTTGTATCCCAGCTAGGCTGAGCCTCACTGCACGTGTTGGGGCTGGCTGCACGCTGAGGAAGCCCAAGGGCTGGAACACAGCAGGCTTGCCAGACATCCACAGGTCACCCCTGCGTAGTCATTTGCAGATTGGGGGATTGCTTTGCTAGGTTTGTCAGGTTTGCGTCGTGTAAGCAAGCAACCTACCCAGAACTGCTCACCCTAAGCCTGCTCCTGTTCCTCTTCCCCTGTGAGGAACGGTGGGGGGTTCCTCATCCTTTGGTGAGGACAGTTTCTCATGTGGGGAGCACTGGCTTCTCAGGGGAAGAACACAGAAGATGTTCAGAAGGGGTTTATTGAGGCAACTCAGAGAAGGTCCCTCAGAATGAAGCTTGGTGAATCCCTCTTCTACGTGGACTAGTAATTTTACAAAGCAGAGGAGAGTGACCTGGAGGGACAGTTCTTAATTTTTGAAATGCTGCTCAGTTGGAAATATTTCCCCCATCTTGGACTACCACCTAAATTTGCCTGCCAGTCCATTGGGAGCAGCCAAGGGGGGCTCAGCTTTGAGTTTCATTTCTTTTTTGATGTTTGTTTTTCTTTTTTTCAATGAGCTATTGGAGATCTTTACCTGTCCCATCAGACAGCAGCTTTCCAAGTTCAGACCCAGCACGTATTTACCAGTCCTAACTGGGCCAGTGTCAAATAGCAACATCTCTTGATACACAGGGAGCCTTCTTCAGGAAAGGGCTGTTTCTTCCCCAAAAAATTAGAAATTCTGAAGTTGTGAAGAAAAGAAAACTGAGAAATCCAGCTGACACACTTGTTTTTCCAACAGTATGTATGTTGAGCCTGAACTTACACATATTAGGACTGATTTTTCTCCAGACCTCGTAGCGTCCCATACATGACGTGGTCTCTCTCAGAACTCCTAGGGTGAAGTTCGTATCAGAATCGAATCCTGCCTTGTTCAGAGAGCTGGCACGAGGCCCGCACAGTCCCACTTTGGTTCTTTAACTCAGGCTGCACAGGGCTCTGTGAGTTTTCCCCAGAACCTGCTCACCACCTTCTCTTAAATACAGAACCTGTTCTAATTTTGAAAGCCTCTGGGCCAGTTTTTGAGTAGAAGAGTTGTTCTCCTTTAGATTCGGTCTCGATTTTGTTCATTTCGACATAACTTGCTTAATCCTGCTCACATGTAACTTGGATTTTTTGTGTGTAATAGTATTTGTTTTTATTTCTGTAATCTCTGTATTGTTTGCACAACTGCTGTCAGACTCTTGCCTGAAAGTACTGCAGGATAATTGCAGAATGCCTGCATAAGTAATTTTTTTTTTATGAAATCAAGCCTTGTCTGCTTGTAAAATTATTTTTAGTCACTGCATAAATGGACTTCATTATATTTAGACTGCTACCAATTATTCACCTTTCCCATGAGCTAAAAAGGAAAAATACAACACAGAAACATTCAGTTGTAGCACTTTTGGAACGACAGCGTCCATATTATTTTTATTTTGCAGGACCACATTTTTGGAGCCTCGGCATTTCACGCTGAAGTCATTAACACCGGGCTGTTCTTTAGATGGTAGTCAGAAGAGTTTACCTAATTGATAATACGAGCTCAGGCATTGTATTGCTGTTGATGTTGAGGCCCTGCAACTAATCTTTACTTGTGCAGTGCATTTCTTTCTACCACATTTCTGTGATATTAATGGTGTATGGTAGTGAAAGAAATGTGTTTTATTCTAGAGTCTAACCCTGCTGTTATCAAAGTAACTTCCAGCTTATTAGTGACAAAGGACTTTTATCCTTTGTGCTGCCCTATTCGCCAGTGCTTCCTGAATTAAACTGCTGTTTCCTGTTCTTTATATGCATGACCACATCTGGGTAGCTTGCTCACAGCCCTGCTGCTTAATAACAATCACCTTCCCTTTCAGTCTCTGTTGATTGTTTCTAATTCACTCTGACAGATAGTGCCTGACAACTTGCCTGCATTTCCCTCCCTCCGTGACCTGAAGTTACTCACAGCACTTATATAGTCTGTCATTTTTAATATTTGATTTCATTTTAAGTTATGTGTTTTACTGAGAAGATGAAACCGAAAAAAAAAAAAAAAAAGAAAAAAAGAAGGGGGGAAAAAAGGCCAGTAATGGAACATAAATTTAACCCTTCTTACTATACGGGGCATGCCACACAAAAGTCTTTTTGTGTGTATGCTTATGTGGCTGTCTTTGGCTCTATATAATAATGCTGTTGCTGTATTTTTTTGGGAGCCTAAACCTTAATGCTATATTCTTTCAGTGAACTGGAGCTTGATCAGATTTTATGTAAGAACTTTTCTCTCTTTTTTTTTTTTTTTCTTTTTTTGGCAAATAGCTCATAATTGGACATCTTTCTCAGGGTTAGTAGTGGGATGTGCAGGAAGAAATGAGTTCTCATGGTATTTAAACAATAGCCTCGACTAGACTGTCACCATTTTTAACGTGCCTGTCTTTTCACTTGTTTTTATTTGTCAGGGAATGCAGATCAAGCCGGCACTCTAGGATAAGGCAGTTGAGCCACAATATGTCTGCTTTCCAATTGCCCCTCATTTTCTTAGCTCAGAGGCCACAATATATCTAGATAGGTGGATAAAACTTTAAGACGTGCCATTCATTCTGGCTCTCTGCCTCATGGACAAGTGTGTTACTCTTGCTGTCATTGCAAATTGACATTTGAGTTACTGGGGGGGTGGGGACGGTGGGTTACTCTGTTACCTATGCTGAAGAAACTACAGATCCCTGATTTTCAGGCTTACTTGCCTACTATTTTGGCTTTATGTCGTGCATCTTCTTGGCAGCATCTTATCTGTCCATCGGCACGCGCACACACGGGAGATAGCGTGGCTTGCCTGGAAGGAGAACTGACTACAGGCCATGCTTGCTGTACTGAGATTAGAACCCGCCCTGGTTCTATGGAAAAATAAAAAAGAAAGGGTCTGAGACTTCCAACTGTTGAAAAATGTTTTCTGATACGAGCCTGGTGGGGCAGGGGACATTCATATGGAGTTCTGTGTTTACTCGTTCAGGCGACAGCAGTGGGATGATACCAGAAGCAGCAAGAATTAACAGTTCCTCCAGTATGGAACCTCTCTAAACCAGGGTCTCTAGTGGATTTCATTCAGTGCCCACATTTCTTTGGAAGGTCAGTCAACTGTACATCTTAAGTATGAGACAGAGTTGACTGAGTTTGTATGATTTATACATTTCATTGCCTGGGCAAAGAAAGAGTGATGACGGATTCTGAACTTGCTTGAAGATTTGGTTCCAGTCTTTTCTGCAGTCCACAGTTTGCCAAAATATTGCATTTCAGCCTGTAATTAAAATGAAATCAGCTTATATAGGAATTCCAAGTCTTTGCAAAATATTTTGGACTCCTTGGTATGAGAAGGGTAAAAACTTTCTTAGCAGGGCTGCTGGTGGTCTGTATGCGGTTGCTGATGGCAGATTGCCTCTGGGGTGGGCTGCAGTACTCAAATTCACTTCAGAATTCCAGAGTGTGTTTTCCTGGTAAATCTTGTGTGCTTCGGTGCTCAGAATTCGATGGCAAAAACTGTCATTGACCTCGGTGGCAAAGATCCTAAAAGACCTGAAGTGATGTGGGTTTGGGGTGTAGTTTTCTTTTGTTCACAAATGGTCAGAGTGCAGACAGGCGTTTTCTGGCGTTGCTTTGGTGCTGAGAACTATTTGCAGCGCTCTTCGCGGAGCGATGCTTGGGCTGCCGGTTGTTTGCATTGTAAACAGTTTGTTGTAAATATTCACCATGTTGATTACTTGCAGAAGTCACATGCTGTTGTTTACGTGTCCTCATTGGCTAATAGATGTAACTGGAAGCAGATGCCTCGGCTAATACTCTCTAAAAGAAAATTTATACTAAACAGACTTAAAACTCATCTCCTCCTTGGGGGTTTGTTTTATTAGCAACAAAAAAAAGCGCGATCAAATAACGAGAGTCAGCTCATACCTTCTGCCCAGATTTGGGTGCTTCTGAGTTTGGTAGCCGGGGTCTCGTGAGGTCCTGCCCTGTTGAGTTTGATGGCAGCGCTCCCGTTGATGTCGGGAGGAGGTGGGTTCTCTGCTGCGGCATGGCAGGAGCGGTACACGGCACAACAACACTTGGGACGTGGGTGAATGTATGTGAGAAACGGCCCCGAGTCTCTCTCATTTGAAGGAAGGCTTTTGTTTAGGTTTCCCTCAGTGCGGTTTCTTTCCCGGGCCCGAGAGCTTCGCTGTTATTTTTCCTAGACTATTTATGAGGAAGGGGGACTAGCTGGAATAAAGCTTAGATCATTGTTGCTCCGTTTCACTCTGGTGAAAGCGCTGCTGGGGAGAACACAGGACCCTGGCCCTCCGTGTTCCATCAGGTTTGTATTTAATTATGGTTCTTCCTTTTTCTCCAGGCACTCTCCAGCTTCCTGGACCACACACTACAATGTTGAGCTGGTCACTGTTTTTTTCAGTCCTGCTGAGCACCCTCCATTCCACCTAAAGTGAATGGGAATTGCTGAAGCTCAGCACTCTCTAAATAAAGGCCCCTATTATCGATGTCACTGTTTGAGATAATAACTTGTGCCATGCATAAAGAGTGAAATCACTCTGCTTTTTTAATTCCTTCATATGAGATTTTGCTACTCTTTACTTTTCTCCACTGCTCAATGGTCCAGCTAGATAGCACGGCTTTTGAAATAGGCAATGCCTTCTCTAATTAGGCACCATCGCAGTTACTGATGGATTCAGACAATTTTGTGTTCAAAGTTAATGAATGTTGGCTTTGATCAGCCTCTGACCGTGATTGGTAGCAGTAGTTTTATCCACGCTTCATGCAAGTCACCCAAACCTCCTGGTTATACAGATCTGAGCTAACGGTCTTGCAGGAAAGAAATATAAATATCTACTAAGTGAGCCATTGTCAGAATGTGCCACGTGCAAGAAACCCAGCCTACCTGACTCCTTAAAGAGATGCAAGAAAGCTACAGGGAGCCCTGAGTGTTTCATTGGAGTGTCAAGCACGTGGTCAGAGGTGGTGCTGCAAGGGCTGTGTGCAAGGTGGGTTCAGTACAGGTGGCTTCCCATCCTGGCTCTACCACCTCGTCACTGGGAGTGACGCTCCAGGAGAGGTGTCAGGCTCAGGTAACGAGGCTGCCTTTCCTGATCTGTGCAGCCATCTCTGTCTCCACACGCTTTCTGGACGCGAGGTACGTCCGTCTGTCCCGCACCTCTCCACGCTGCCTGTCGCCACGGTGCACGCTCGGTGTGTCAGAGCTTGCGGGGAGGAAACTGAACCTCCGCGACCGCTGCGCTGGTGCTTTCCCTGTAGGGTTTTATGATGAACTTGCATTAGGTGATTATCCCCCCGTGTGTGTCTCAGGCAGGTAACTCCACATTGTCAGTTTTCCATCTGTAGCATGTGGATAATTATACTTTTCTGCCTCACATGGGTGTTGTGAGCACAAATTAGTTAATGTCTTTTCAGCACTTTTATCTTACAAATACTAAGCAGTTATTGCTATCATTATTATTTCTTATTATTTTGTTGTGCTTCAGATAAGAGATTTTGGGTGCTCGGTCACATCCGAGTATTTGGAAGTGTAACTTCCTAGAGGTTAAGTGACAGCGGTGGGGTGGCGCCGGCCGGTCGCTTTAGAAGCCTGGTGCGTGTTCCCAGAGCCACCCCAACTCGAGCAGCGTTTTCTTTAAAAATATGCCTCTGGAGCAACAAGATCACACTACCCAAGACAGAAATCCAGTGTCTGTAATATAATAAGGCATAACACGGTTTACATTAGTTGATTAATAGTGCATGCTTTGGGTGTGCTGCGAGCACTGGAAAAAACTCAGTTGGCTAGAGGGTATGTGGCTTTGGACATCAATAGCTGAACTACAGCTGTGTCAATTCAGCAGTGTGGTATTCCCGAGTTTCTGCCAGAATCACTGGACTTCTGCAGAACTTGAGGTTCTCTTGAGCCCCAAAGTTAAGTAAAACTTTTAAAAAACCAACACCCAACTTAAGCACGATTTAACAAAGTAAAGATTAATCCCTCACGTTTCTTGCGATTCCGTGTGGAAAGCAAAGCATGTGCCTACCAAGGGTCATCCAGAGGATGCTGAGTCTGGCCACAGTAGTGCATTCTCAGCTACCCAGTCCAACCCCAAGATGCCCTCGGCCAAGGAAGCGCCTTATGCTCCATAAGACATAATTTTTAGGTTTGGGAATCCTGGATTTTGCTCTAGGGAACTGAAACGCAACAGTTGTTTTCCTCTTGGAGAAGGGGAATCCTGATGTGGGAAAGCTTCCTGCAGATGGAGGACTCGGCTTCTGTAGCAGGCTTACATTTTCTGGAGCACTGTGGAAGCTTTTCCATATAGTCTGATGACAGTGTAGAAGGGTAATGGCATGAAGGATTCCATTCCCAGACAGAGAGCACAGGCATGGGAATGAAATTCTTCTTATGTACAGCCACTTGGAATTGGATGCAGAACAAAGCAGATCTCTGGCAAGCAGCTGACAAATTGATTGATGACGGGCGCTGTGGGGTGAAGGAGTGGAGGCCGACAGGTAGGGATGGGTGGGTCGAGAGCTGTAGAAAGCTGCAAGTCATCAACTTCTGGGCCACGAAGACCAAGAAAAAGGAATGCAGTTCAAGCCTTAAGCCATCTTTTTCTTGGAGCCTTGTAAGGATCCATGAAAGCACGGCTGTAATTGGATTACAGTTTGTGTGGAGGCGCAAAGCCCCTCTGCAGATGTCCTTGACTTGCTGTCTGCTTCCCTTGTGGAGCAGCTACGGATTTTGCTGGTGAGGAGAGGGCCACGGTGTGAGGCTGCCGCAGGAGCGCACGCTTTCTGGCGGAGCTCCTCTGTGCCACATCCCAGCCAGTTTCCTGCTCCGTGACCACTCATTCAGCTGCAGTGGCTAGCTCATCCCAGAGCAAGCCGACAGCTCAGTGTGGTGTGTGACGGCACAGAGCGGGGGCACGCCGGGCGCAGGGCGGGATCAAGGTGTCGAGGTCCCTTCCAGCCCTTAACATTCGATGAGATCTTGCGGGGATGCTCCGGAGGGGGCTGGACCAGGGTCGGATGGGGCTGCTGGGTTAGTCCTCCCAGCAGCAGGCAACTGCTGCCCTGCTCAGCTGGCTGGATCACGTCAGGATTTGTTCCGTTCCCAGCCTTTCCCACGGGATTTTCTGTGGGAAGGTAAGATCTCTGCTATACAATAAGCTGTCAGCCTTCTGACAGCTATATAGTGCCTGGACTGGTTTGTCTGCAAGTGAGGATTTTCAAGTTAAGTCTGTTTCTTACTGAGGATTGTCTGGGACCGACTACAAAACCAGAAGTACCGTTTTTGGATGGTATTTTGCAGATGCCTCTGTTAGCAGAGCGATGTGTATGATGTGGATAAATAATGTAGGCGAGTCTCGCAGCTCCTACGTAGCCCGGCCAAGGTTTTCTCGTGGAGTTGCAACCACAGTTACAAACTTCTTTGGCTTTGCTTAATTCAGCTCTAAAAGCGATTTAAAATCTACAATGAAGATGGGAATAATTTTCAGTTAAATGCCTAATTAAATGCAGGGAGGATATATATTTTTGAAATGTGACAACTCTTCTCTTCTAGTTGCCTGTGCTTACATACACACTGCAGTATTTTACGGTTTGCACCTGAAGTTACTTATGCACTCTGCCCAGCAGCTATATGAATATCCATTTATGTGACCTTGTAATCAGTTTATTAGTGTTTTAGTGCCTCGTTGCTGTTATTTTTATCGGCCTGAGCTACACGTTAATTTGAATAGAATTTCATAAACGAAGATTGAAAGAAGTAGTTCGATGAAAGTTATGAAGCCATAGATACAGTCCAATCATGACAGGTTTTTGCCAGTCTTCAAGGAAGTCACAACACAGGCTCTAGTTCTGTTGGCTGTGTTTGTCTGGTTAAAAAGTTAATTTTACAGTCATCTTTATAATGTGTTTCCAGAAAGACAAAATTTATAGGCACGTAACATTGTAGTAAGCGAACTGGTATCTCTGCAGGGGGAAAAAAGTTGCTACAGTTTAGAGCAGTAAGTCCTTTTTCTGGTCCCCCAGATATTATTTTTTCCTCCCACAACTCTCCTGGCTGGTCAGATAAAAGCTATTGCATCTTTGTGCAACACTTGTCCTTCTTAGAAGAGACGCTCATGGTTCCAACAGCACACCTACTACATACTGGAAACGATTTCTTTAATCTCTGTCAGAATGAAACACTGCTTTAGAAAATAGATGCATGGATTACATAGAGAGAAGTGTTTTAGTATCCACGCACAAGTTCTGAAGAGGCCATCGTCAGGCTTTTGTGTCGTGACTGTCATTAGGTGTGGCTTTGTTGTGGCAAATAAACACGAGGAAAAAGCCAACTTTCCAGTGCATTCCCAACTGAAAGGCTTAGGATGTTGTGCTTTTGTATCCTAAAATAGCAGCTCATCCTATTGGAAAACTAAACCAAACCAAACTCTGTTGATTAAGCCTGGACTTGTATCTTTTTATAGTGTTTTCACAGTTTCAGGAAGGGACAAATCCCACAGTGTCATCCATGAGCATAGCTGAAGTCAGGGTGGCCCATGTTTAGTCTGAGCAAGAAACACGGTAATAGACTGGCTTGCTATTATAGAAACTTTATTATTATTGGTGTATAAACTCGCTGGGGCTTAAACACAGAGCAGCTGGGTAATTTAGCTGGCTCCTGGAACCAGTTAAACCAAAAAAATCTCTCTTCTGGCCACAACAGGGTAATGGCCAGAGCTGTCTTCTAGAGTGTACACCTGTGGCATGCTCACTGTTCTAAGCTGTGCAGGGTGGAGGAAACATTAAATCCTCTCATTACTGCCTTACATAAGACAGGCTCTTCAAGCAGTTCCCCATCTATCTGAGATTACCAGTTAAACTCGTTAACAAGCAGCTCGGGCTTGTGCAGCCAGGATTTTGGTGTGCTTCCTGATTAACACCAGTATGGCTTTGATTAGGGAGCTGACATTTTGGGGAAGACTCACGCTTTCTAATTTCTTGTTTGCTGGCTAAGTCTGAGGTGGCAGGTAGGTTGTTAGCTCTCCTGCATGTTGTTGGTAAAGCTAAACTTGTGAAACTGGAACGAGAATATTTGGGTTTTTTCTTTTAATTTGAGGAAGAAATGCACCATTAGCACTCTGTGTTCCAGCCAAGCTCGGGCTCTGACAGCAATTACAGGCAACTGATGGAATAAATTGTTTGGAAACCTCTTTATCGTTAATGTTTCTTGTTTTGTTTATACCAAGCCAATGAGGGAAAGAAACGGTGACTTGTAACCAGGTAGCAGTACACTGAACTTTCTACAACCAGTGTACTGGTTTTCTCTGGCTTGTTGTGGTTTTTTTTCCCCTGGTTTTACACTCTGGGAATCCCAGTGAGTTGCTCACTTGTCGCTCCTTGCTTAACAAAACCTTACTAGTTTCTCTGAACCCAGAGCCTGGCACGTGGTCTCGCAGAAGGCAGCGGGGCCGCACTGGTGGATCCCTCTGTGCAGAAACAAGAACTGTTTTGGGGATCAGAGCCAACTCTCGTGAGCTTGGTGGACAGGGGCTGTCTGCTTTTGCACTACAAAGTTACTGTCGCCTTAGCCCTAGTAGCGTGCAGGGTCCCGCCTCTGAATCTGGCCAATGTCAGCTAAGCCCTTCAGGTGCTCCTGTAATACAAGTAAGAATAATAATGGTCTTTAACGCTGCTTTTTTCATAAATCAATCAAAGAAGTCAAAGCAGCAGGCATAACTAATATTCCTTATACTCAGATAGGGCTACATCTCTTTCATAAAAAGTGGGTTTCTGCAATATTTAACCATTGTTGGCAACAATCATCAATATTAATCCTTAACAGCAACATGATAACCAAGCTAGCAGATAAAATGGCTGTTAGAAAAAGTAAGGGGGAAAAAAAAGAATAATAGGATTGTGGAATTTTAATATTCTCTAGCTATTTATTAAAAAGTGCTTATTTTGTATGTGTTTATTTCTAATAATCAACTGTAACATTACTTTGCAAAAACCTGTAATTGCTTCTTAATTTCAAATCCCAGTTCCTTTGTGCCGTATACAAAGGTAGGATATTTCTGTACTTATTGTTCACAGCACTCTGTGTAAAAAATCACGTTCATTTCAAGAAGCTGTTATGGTATTGATTCTGGTAAAGACTTCCATTAACTGACCAATCTAAATCTCATAAGTGATGTCAGGATAGTTATGCATTTGCTTGGTTCAAGTATTCAGCCATTATGTTAGAATGCAGGCAGTGTCTGAATATGGCTGTTAAATTATTTCTAAATACCGAACCAGAACAGCTTAACAGTTCTGCAGTTTGAGACTGACACAGAAATGACAATCTGCCACCTCTTTGTTTTTTAAATATTAACGTTGTATTGGGATAGTATTTTTGGAGTAAAAACCTGTGGCACGAGAGGATAAGTGACATAAACAAAGGCAGCTGGGCTGCATGAAATAATGGAACAATAAGGCCCTTACAGCCGTTCTCATCACTCCAGTATGTTAATTAGCATTCTGTTGTGGCCGCAACACTGAAAACATGTAATCTGTATTGGTGTACTGTACAGCTGTGAACACACATTCTTTTTTGTTAGTCCCTAGAGTTAGCCTTGCCATTGGCATATGTGTGTGGGCCAAAAGTCAAACCATCGCCGCTAAAATTCCGCGCTGGAGGAGCGAAAGGGATTTTTTTTTTTTTCCTCTTTTATTTATTTCCATCGTAACCTGTGATGTAATCTGGTTACTTGGCTGGCTGCTGAGCTCTTCCCCGCGTCGCGCGCGTGTCCGCGGGTCTGCGCAGAAGGGTGTGCGTGCGCAAGGCCAAACTAATAATGTGAAACCAGTGATTTAGGAAGATAAAATGTGCTATAAATAAATAAAAGCTCTTTCCTCAGTAGAATAGTTTGAAAAAGTCCGCCAGGAGAAACATTACAGCTGTATTTTCTTCGCCATGGGTAAGGCTAGTTCGATATTTTTATTTATCATTTTATTAAAGAAAAATAGTTCAGAAAGCACCGGTGCTGCACCGAGTTCAGCTGCACGGGCATGGAAAGCTTGCATTTATTTTTTTAAGAAATTAAAGTTTTGATACAGATATGTCAACAACAACAACAAATCAGTGAAAGCAAACCACCAGAAACACAATCAAGGAAAAAAGTTTGCCCTTTATACTGAGTTCTAAAGGGATTCACACCAAGGTCTGGGTCTCGGCCCACTGGGTCCACGTTAACCTGACTTGAGCGGGGGTTAGAGGAGGCCATGTGGTCAGATGGAAATCATCACCCATTGGAAGGATGGAGATTTCTTTGTAGTGCTCCTGTAGTTTAAAACACGGTGACCTCCTCTAGTGCACAGGTATTTTACCTAGCAAAGAAGCCTACCTTTTGGAACGTAAATTAGGGGTAAAATTAAGAAATAAGATTGATACTATTTCTTCTCCAACGTACTTACCCACGGCAAATATTCACTTGTCAAACCTGTTTGCTACTCTCCATTTATTACTTCACTGCAATGATCTCTCTACTCTCACAAAAAGAAAAAAAAAGAAAAAAAAAAAGTAGGAAGAAATTTTCTTAGAAAATAACTTGCGGTGCTCTTGGGTGAATACATCCTTTATCCATACTCAGATGATAAGAGTGAAGGCTTAGCTCATATTTCTGCACTAATCTACTTCAAACCTGATCTTGAAAAATTACCCTCATTGCACAAAGAAAATACAGCATTTAAGTCACCATGCTGATCAAATTCGGTTCTGCTTTTGGCTGTGGAGGGAATAAATTGTTTGGTGATTCTGTGACGTGAACCAGTGTCCACTAGGGAACGGAGTAAGTTTGGGGGGTTTTGTTTAACCTCTGTCTGTCTGTCTGTCATTCTTTCTTTCTCTCCAAGTAGATTGTAACTCTTAATGAGACGGGTTATTATAACACTGCATTTGTATACAGGGTAGGGAGAGGTTAAAACAAAAAAAGCCCTTGATACTTCAGCGTGCTTTTGGACTAGAGATACTAAATATTTAGATTTCACGCTTGCATTACTGGTTTTATGGGAATAAAAATCAGGAACGCTGCTTTAAAAGTTAAATTTCTACGGAAGTAAAACACAGGCTGTCAAAAGGGGAGCGAGAACAACAACAAAAATGTTAGCAGCTCTCTCTGAATTTGTCTTTAGTGGTAAAAGTATATAATTAATAGAAGAATTTTAGCTCCAGATGTGGCTATACTATAATAGAGCCTTCTAAATGCTAGAGAAAGAAAAATTGCTTGGAACGAATGAGAACCAAATCAAGAGCACACCTGGGTTTGACAAAGATTGCATTTACTGACTGCTGTGCTATCACATTACAGAGAAAGACCAAGTCTTTGGGAGCAGCTGTAGAGAAAGGCCTGGCAAATCTGCATGCAAATAGCAGCACATTGTTAACTTAATCAGATGCCGAGGAAAAGATGTGCCAGACCATGAGGATGATCTATAAACAAGTGCGGAGTCCAGAGAGATTGTGAGGGCTAGGCAGATTAAAAAGGTATAGCACAAGGGTTCTGTCCTTGGGTCAGATTCTGGGCTTTTATGTTGCCTGAAGGTTACTGCCATTCAGAGTAACTTATCGCAGTGGTGGTTGTAGCCCATTGTAGTAAATTTGTCAAATAGTACCCGGGTTGTTCTTTGCACAGATATAAATAATTGCATATTATTTGGGGAGTTTGGTAGCTCTTTGTTCCTTGGTGGTAGAGATACGGGTATTATTTTCTGAAGGAACAGTGCCTGATTTCATAACTCTCATTAAATAATATGACTGTATAAATGTCCCAGCCTAGTGAGATAAGAAATAGCGTGGTACACCGGATAAAGAGACAGATCTTCTAGTCAAAGAAAATCTTACTTGGAAGCCGACGCGCCCTGACGAAATCGCCTGGAAGTGAAAGACACCTGCTCTTCCTATCATTTATTAATATTAACGGGAGTATATGTTTAAAATCTTCTCCAAGTCTAATATCATAAAAAATAAAGAAGTAATACTATTTAATCACCCACAGCTTAATAGTGCCTTAGTTGTTTACTGCCATTGCACTAATTGCTCTGTACTAATGTGTTTTTGTGTGATTTCCAGTAGTGCTAAAAGAAATGAGATCCATAACCAATTAAATATAGTGGGTTTATGTTAAAAATATATCTGCTGTAGACTAGCAAATGAACAGTGGTATTCTTTTAACAACAAGAGAGAGTTGGCAGTTGCATAGCTGCAGAGCAAGAGGTATTTTTCTTTGCATCTTTTCCACAGTGTCATCAGAGTAATCTTTATGAATAAGCAAACTGCAGAAGGCTGAGCATTTTATATTATATTATGGTCCAGAACCTCCTCTGGTACAGTTATAAATCAGATGTAACTTTATTAAAGACAGAGGATTTACACCCACCCAAAAGAGGTGGACTCAGGGCTTTTGTTTCTGCAAATGGCTTGGCTTTTTTTTTTTTTTTT
>VWZY01004288.1:34012-50653 GCA_013399075.1 Chloroceryle aenea
TTTTTTCTTTCTCCCAGAAATGGAACTTCTAAAACCTGAAATACAGCTTCATTTCAGACAGGCACCCGGGCTGTACCTGCCACGTGGCAAGCCCCGTGCTGGGCAGACGACCCAAGCCTGGGGAGGTGCTTTGGGTCCCTGGCTGGATGGCAGGGAGCAGGGTGGAAACGATGTCCAGAGGCTGGTAGGAGAGGAAGCAACACCATTTATACACTGCGGCGTACCCTGCCAGAGGGTTAATTGAGTAACATTGTTGTTGGCTCCAGAAGGAGCTCGCTGCCTGAGACAGGGCACTGCAGTGGAGACTGCGAGGGTGAGCGAGGTGAGGGGAAATTGGACATAATAGCATTAATAATAATAATTAAAGACTAAGAGTAACAAAAGAACGCATAACTAATACACCAGGCTCTTGCTTTTTATTACAAAATTAATATTCATATGAATGCTATCGGAGCTATTCAGTATTAAACTGGTAAGACAAAAGCCACGTTGTAATATATTATACGGTATAGTACAAGATGTTTGTTTCTGGGGATTTTGACCAGCTGAAAACAAACTTAACAGCACTACCAAATAATCTGTCCCCAGGTCTTCTGCACCAGGCCCTCGGTCAGCACAGGATCCCCCCCAGACCTGCGGAGCGGGGACGCTCCTCACTTTATATGGGGGGAGGTAATGAGATCAATTAGATCCTCATCCATTGAACTGTAGACAGCTGTTGGTGCATAATAATCATCATTAGAGATGGGTGAATGTGGGATACTTGATTTGCCAGACTACCCGCAGGTATTCTAAAAATGCCAGACTTAACTCTTGAGTATTTTGAGTACTTGAGGCCAACGTCTTCTCTGAAGCCTCTCCTGGGACTGTTGATCATAAAAGAAGCAAAAGGTACATCTGAGAGCAAGGAGAGCTAAAAGGCTGCCAGGCTGGTTTTCAGGGCCCAGAGAAAGTTGAGCAGATAAAGCCTGCCAGCTGCTGTGGAAGCACAGCCCTCTGCAGGGCCATGCGGAGCTTGGAGCAGCTAACCCCACCATTAGCCACCACCCACGCTCATTAGCCAGCCTCTTATTCTCTCTTCATGACAGTTCCATGGTAAGAACTTCACCCTTTTTAAGTTTGGGCAGATTCTCTGGCTCTGTCCATCCCCTAATTCGAATGTTACCTGTCGACAAGGGTCACCCCTGTTCTGAGGGTGTGAGCTGCGTCGTTCACGGTTGATAGTGTGAGACTTCTCTTTGAAGGCTGCATAAGAGCTTGTAGCATTTGATACCCACGTGTTAAAACCTTATCAAACCCTCTTAGCTGCTGCTGCCGTTACTCATGTCCACCCTTGCAGCTCCATACGTTCTGCACTCTTAACCTTTACAACGATTTTATAATGGAGTCCTTTTTTGAGGCAGTGGGTGCTGCCCTTCCAGGAGAGTAAATATGATGTGTGGTACTACCGTTCAGTTTTCATTTGGTAGGGCGAGTAAACAACCCACTTATTTTGGTGGGCTTCCTTATTCCTGTGTGCTCTTTAAAACAGGTAATGAGTTGCAGGTAACTCCCTGCTTGAGTCATGGCAGGATTTATGGGAGTTTAAGAAAAAACAACCCGGCATTCATGGGACAGTGGGACTTAGAGAGAAAACAGATATGTGCAAGAGAGAAAGAGTGCTGGGTGAGATGTTCTGAATCCTAACCTGAGGTTTTGACCGTGCTCCTGCCATGTTCTCCTGGCCGGCTGGTTCCCAACCCCATCCTCATGCCATCGGGCATATACGTGAGCAACAGATTTGGCCCCGGCTTGGAAAGTACTGCTTAGGTAGCCTGCAGATTGCTGGCAGGATTAATTTGGTAATGTTTGTACAACACTCGGAATATATAAAGTGCTGTAGAAGTGCTTAGCAGTATTAAGTCCCCGTGCATCACTTATGTATCCTCAACATCAGTACAGACTGTGGTTTTTGCTCTTCTGGACTAGCAGAGCTTAGAAGGGGAGAAAAGGAAATGAATATTATGGTCCCAGCAACTGGCAAAATGATGCAACTGGCAAAATGTGCTTTTTTATTCTCCGTGCACACAGATAATATTTGGGTAGATGGTCACACAGTACCAGCGTGCAAATATTTATCTGTTTGCAAAGAGAGTCTCAGCCTTTATTGCCTAATGCTGCAAAGCATTATTCTTGTAAACACCATTGGATTTCTCGTATGCAGAAAGACTATTTTTAAGATTTAAGAGTCTGTGGAGAAAGAATCTAACATATCTTTTTAGATTAAATAGACTGTACTGGTTTTATGGCCTAGCAGGTTTTTGGTGGATCAACCAGCTGATTGCAGCTGAAGATTCATCTGCAGAGTGGTCTTAGATTCGTGTTTACGATGCGTGCAGGAACAAATGAAGCTCATGCACCTAAAACACGCCGAATACGTGAGTCGATGGCTAGGTGGCAGGTATTTGGGATCTCTTAGCTGGCTTCAGAGTCTCCTTCAGAGATTTCACCATGCTTTTCACTGGGGACGCAGCAGTAATGAAGTATCATGAGATGGAATCTCAGTATTGTCTGGGGAAGAGCCAGCAAGGAAACTATTTTTGGGCTGTGAAATTTGGATGCATTTATGAATCAGAAGACATTTTACCTCTGTGGTTCTGGGTTACCCAGGCTGTTCCCAGACTCGGTAGCGGAAGGCAGTGTGGAAGCCCCATGAGTGCAGCAGCAGCAACAGCAGCGCTCCTGACAGGGCCTGAGAGCGTGTGCAGTGTGAGCAGGGGACCACCAAACCCTGACCTCAGCTCTGGAGCAGGACGGGCAGTTTCTTTCTCCTTTTGATTTTGAACTAATGGCTGGTTCGTGAACGTAATCATACCATGTTTTGTAGAAAGGAAAAGAGGAAAACCTGCACGAGTAAGCCAGTGGGGGAATGTGGGATTCTTACGGTCACTTGTCTTTTCTCCAGCTCTGTTGTCTTCCAAATGCAATTTACTTTCCTTCAGGTTTGTCTGATTCCTTCTTCTCCCAGGGTGCCTGGCTGTATCCCTGAATGAATGTATCTGAGAGGTGGCCCCGGTGTCATTCGGCGGTTATGCCTTGTAAGGTGTAGAAGAACACTGAAGAGCAGTGATGTGTGATCAGCTCAAGCAGTGCTGTGTTTCTCCTCCCCTTCCTATACCAAAAGTTATAACGTATTTTGGTCTCAACAGTCAGCACGTGGTATGAGCCAACCAACATTATGGTTATAACTGGTTACAGGTTACAATTACAAAGGTTACCACTGTGAGGAAAATTAATTGGCAATATTTTCTTCATGTTTTTGCCAACTGCAAGAACTGAAATTTCTTTAATGTCATTCCCCCACCACTCCAGCTCTTCCCAGATAATTCCAGTCATTCATCTCTCCAACTCAGAAGCATTTTAAATTAAGCTAAAGGAGGAGGTGATCATCGCTAAGTAATTATAATTATAATCGGAAGCAAAACTAGAAATGCAGTCTTCCAAGGTGATGCAGCTATTCCTGGGTGTCAAGGCAAATCTCCCTCTTCTCCATGCCCACTATGTCTGGACACGGAGGACAGCTGGAGTCTGACCCTAAACTGCAGTAATGTTTTGTGATAGTCTGGTGGTATCAGAAGTGGAGCAGGATGGAAGTGTTTGGCATCTCCAAGTGTCTCCATGTGTGTCCTGGTATCACCAGCCATGACTGAACCTAGCATTTTTGTGGTTCATACTGGCTTGGATTTCTCTGATGGGCAAAAAGGACCCATTTTTTGGCCGAGTTAAACTTCTCTCGGGTGGCATTCCAGGTTTGGAACATACCTCATTCTAAAGTCAAGCAACATTTAAGTCATCTGCCCTCATGGGTGTGAAGCATTCTGCTGCATGTAGGTACTCTCCGTCGCAGTCCTCCAGCAAAGGAGGCTGAAGCCTCTTTCAGCACTAATGACTCTATACACCCAGCACTGAGATGTATGATGGCTAGAATCTCGACAGTCTACTGTGCAACCTCCTTGGATGCCTTTTGGAAGCAGCTTCTGTTGAGCGCAGCTACTACGTACACCTGGTTTGGTTTTAATACCATGACTAATGACTGTGGGGATGCAGCGGTCGAAAGCAAGTGCAGTGCATGGGACTTCAGAAGTTCTGCTGCTTCAGAATTGTTGGGTAAATGTCACAGAAGCACAGGCAGTTGTGAATGTATGAAATCATATTACTGACATTATTGGGTGTGCCAATTATTTTGTTGCCGAGTGCGTTTCCGTTAGCAGTGGCACCTCGGAACGGCATCAAACCGCTTCCTGGCTTGATCTGGGGCTTGTGAGAGGCTCAATCGTTATCACTCATCTTGGAAATGTTACTTGTGGGTCCTCGTTTGACTGTCTTCACTGTTCCTGAAATTTCACTCGGGTTGCACCCAGAAAGGTCTCTCAAAGATGCTGCTGGCACAAGTTTTTCATCTCGGCTTTCAGCCTGCAGGCAAAATAGATTTCTTTGCAGCACTTCAGTCAAAAGAAAGCCACTATCTAACCAGGACCATTTCTACACTGCAGTGCACTTACATCCAAATTCTGTGCTTTCAGCCGTTTCCACAGTCCAAAGTAAGAGGGATTTGTATTTTTTTTTTGTCTTAGCGCTGACATAGCCTGAATTCCCATCCATTATTTTCACAAAAAGCAATGGCTTCTTTTTTTGAAGTACCGATCAGCAAAAATTTTGTGGCTGGCTGTTCTTAACTACGATTATTTTTGTAGATGGGTTATTTGCTGTGCTCTCCCAAGTGCTCCCCAGGCTTTGACTCCTGATGATGTCCAGGCAATTGAGCTGGTATACCATAGCCCGTGTAAGTAGTCTCACGGGAGACTTGTTTGCCTGCTCACTCACCTAAATGGGTGTTAGTGCAGCGTGTGGAGTGGAAAGACTCCCTTCAGTTGAGGCAGTATGTTCCAGACCGAGGATTTTACTTTTTTTTGTTTGTTTTACACAGTTTCCCTATTTAGAAGCTGCTGTTGCTGGGTGACTGCTGGCGTTCTGCTGAGTAACTTTAGAAAGCCATAGCCTGGCTGAATAGATCGTGTCACAACTCTAAACATCAGAGGTGGAATTGCATCCGGTGTCTGTGGTTGGCTCTTGTTCTGTCAAGGCTAGAAAAATGCAAACTGATTTGAGAAGCAGTTAAAACACCCTGTAAACCAGGAGCATGAAATAGGCAGGATTTGTACTCGGTGAGGGCTCTGTAATGGCAGAAGTGCGCGCGATCAGAAATTCCTGACCTCTACCAATGGGCTGTTGGCCCGTCTGCTACTCCGAGTTGTTGCTGTCATCAGCCGTGCTGCCAGGGGCTGCTCTCGCCAGCTCTTCTAAGCCATGGCCAGCTTGCTGGGAGCAGAGACCACTGGGCTCCTCAGCGCAGATTTCAAGCGGAATGGCAACTGGCGCAAAGCTCTTGCCTTGGCACCCTTCAGTCATCCAGGTTCTGTTCTTTATCCCTCTCTTCCCAGTTTTTCTCTTGCCTTGCCAAAGAAATGTGGCACTAGAAGGATCTTCCATTCTGGGCAATTATTTTAGGCACTCTTTGCCAGAAGACCCAGAATTACTTGTGTTTTTTGGTTGTTGTTGTTTTTTCGTTCCCTCAAATTAGTTCCAGAAAAGAATCTGAGGAAAGGGAGACAAGAGTCTGGATTCATCAGCTCTGGTGTCAGCACTCTTAGGGCCACCTTTGCTGGCTCCTTTTGCCTACCTCGTGAAACTTCAGGGCAGTTGAATTGAAGAATTAGTTTCTCCTGGGACTGCAGTCCCTGTTGCATCAACCCCAAAGGCTTGCTTCTCTCTAGAGAAGACAACCAACGCTAGCAGTAGCTTCTTGCAACGTGTTTCTCCAAAAGGAAACTGGATGTGAACATGGACTTTGGGCATAACTCTTTTTCTCTGAAAGTTATTCCACAGGACAAAGGAAATTGAGAGCTTTGTGCTGTTGGAATAGTTCCCTGTGTAACGGTGGTGAAAAATCCAGTTTGAGCTGGGATCCCAGCACAGCCCGCTCAGAGTGACCTCTCAGACCTGTTGATTTTCCTTGCCTGTGAAGTTTGTTCCCCTTAAACCTCACTTCAGAGCAGAGTTTATTTGGAAGACCAGAATTTGTAGTCAAGCGAACAGTTAGTGCGTGAAGTCAACACGGAAGGAAAAACTGTACATCCTCGCTACCTCTGGAATCTGAGAGCAAGCAATGAATTCTCCCTTTTTCTCCTCCTCAAGCTCTGGTAGGAAACAGAGTATTTAGTGTCCCTGGCTCAGGCTGTGAATAAGCAGTAGAGGTTCTCCCAGAGGGCTGAGCTTGGCTCTCAGCTCCCTGGTTAGCGCCCGCGGTAGCCGCTCGAGCTCTCTGCTGGGAGTGAGCACCACCCTATGAAATACTCTGCACAGGGGTGGGGGCTGGCCCTTTAAAAGCTCTGGGTTAGTAGCAGCACAATTAGACTTTACTGTCTGTAGTTCCTGCTATACCTCTGAAGCACTTGTATGGAATGGATGCCTCAAATTAAGTATGACCTGGTTGTCCAATCCCAATTACCTAAAGAATCCCTCAATTTGCTTAACAATTCCCTTACAGCTATTATGGCTCTGACTGATTGTCCCCAGGACTCTCTTAGGCTTACAGCTAATGTAATTGATTCTTCAGTAGTAGCCTGAAGGGCCGTTTGGCTTCAACCATGGTTGGGAGATTTTTTTTTCTTAAAGCTAAGTTAAGAGAATAGTTATTTTTTTAGTTGTTCTGGTTTTGGAGGCTGAGGGTGGAGGGAATCATCTGGACGCAGCTTGGAACAACAGTCCCTGCCAGATGGGGAAGTATTTTCCTTGGGCTCTCAGTTAAATTGGCTTTGGATAGAAGTTCTGTGTAGACTTCAAACCCAGATCTGGGTGAGTATTTCCGAAAAAGAGCTGCAGCAAAAGCTTTGTTTGATGCCCTCCCCTCTCTCCTCCTCTTAGTCAAACTGTTAAGAATGTTTGGGGGGTTTTCTCCACCTGAAAGAACATCAGTGATGACAGAGAGATGCACCTCTTCAGCTGTGACAAAGCTATCAATCCTCCAGTGGTTTCGTAGGGAACGGCTGTGTGCCGGGCTCGATTATTAGCTTCTGGAGGAGGTCTTTGGCGCTGAACGTGGGCTGTCCTTTCATCATCAAGGACTAGGTTGTAAAAGTCAGTAGACTGTGTTAGCAGATCTGCGTCAGTGTTGGGATCTTGCATTCTGAGTTGTGTTGTAGCCTTTTTGGGACTCTTACATTTCACTGGGGAAAAACTAGAGGGGTGCAGATACAAAATTCCACCCGAATCATTTCCACAACCCTCACCCCCTTTCTTTTCCACCCAATCCCATAAAACCGTAACTAGAACACCCAGTGGAAGTAGCAGCAGATCAGTTGAAAACAGATAAAAGGAAATAATTCCCAACGCAGTGAGTGGTGAACTTCTGGAACCTGCTGCCAAGGGAATTTGTAGAAGCAGACAGCATCAGCAGGCTCAGAAAGGGATTAGACAGATTCATGGAAAACGGCTCAATAAACAGATAATAATAAACAGGTCAATAAACAGCTAAAAAAATGCCATGGCTTTGAGTCATGAAGGGCACTAACTTCTGCATATCTAGAACCTTAGAATTTAAGGTGCTTAGCCACTGCCTTGTTAAGAAACATGAAGAGATGCTCAGAGTTTCTCTTTCAAATGCATAACTGGTATTTCTCGGTCACTACTGGCCAGGCTGTTGGAAAGAAAGTTCACAGGTTTACATCACTGAGCTAAACCAGTGCCCCCTCCTTTCTTCTGTACCTCTCATTTCCTCTGGAAAGAGGAGAACCAGGAACCAGGAGAGAACAGCTTTTGATGGGTTGGGTAGGAGGAGGGGGGAGGAAGAGAAGGGCAACTGGAGGCTGTCTGAGCGCAGGTCGAAGTGAAAGCTGACCATGAGTTGCTGAAATCCATAAGCAGGGAACTGGTTCCCTGAACGGGGGGTTCCTACAGGAATGAGTCACTAAACATGTTAGGGAGTTTGGACCCGTCCAGCTCCGGCAGCCTGTGAGAATGCTTCGTTCTCAAAAAGGTCTTCAAGTCCACAACTGTACCTGCTGTGTACCTCTTGCCAGGCAGCCTGGGACCTTGCAGGGCAGCGGTGGACCCCGCTGCTGAGCCACAAGAGACCACCCTCCCGTTCCTCACCCAGCCCACCCGCCCCACCCCCAAACAAAGGAAAATAGGCCCAGTATATGTTGTCTATATTGCTTAATGCATTTTCAAAAGATGATGTCAGCGTTAATTACTACAACGATGTACTTGCCAACAGAATAATGCACAATATTCCCCACCTCACTTCCATGTGCAGTCCATTAATTAATGTCTTTACAAAATGAACCTTGTAAGTAACAATTTAGTCTTGATTCCTGTAAAATATGGTTTGGAAGAGTGCTCGTGGCAAAGCAGCGGAAATGCCAGCTGCCCTTTGGTGAAGCACTCAGGATTGTTTGGATTACAGAACACTCTTTTTCCTGCACAGGGTAGGGGAATGCTGTCTGAAAGTTGTCTGAGTCCACCTCTGACAGAAGAGGCATAGGGATCTTGGGATGACTTCATTCTCTTTAAAGACGGGTGTCTGATTTGGGTAGCTGAGCTGCTGGAACAGCTGCACATAGGTGAGCTAGATCCTGTCCTAAACCAAGACGAGAGTAAAACCAGAAAGTGCAGGTCACATCGTGTGCCAGACCATATCACAGTCTGGCAGAGAAACGGCTCCAGCCAATACCAGCACTATTTGCTTCAAAGTTACATCTTCCTCATCACCTGCAAAGTGACTCTGCATCTGCTTTTGAGATTTCAAGAGTATTAAACAAATTTGTCTGTTTCTTGATTGAAAATCCACTTTGATTCCCTCTTTAGCTGGTGAAACTTGTTGCAGTTAATGGTCTCTAATGTACCAATGGCCACTGATTTTCTGCTGTACAGAAAAATTAAATATGGAAGGGAACCCCCCCCAGCATTTCTGGTTAGTAAGGTCTCTCACAAGCTCAGTGACGATGCTGAAAGTGGATAATAAATAGGAATTGTGTGCTTATTTTGATGGTGATCCTTGCAGTTGCTTTGTGAAATTTACAGTTGACAAAAAGGAATAACAAAAATAATAAGTTTTGTTTATAAACATTTTGCCAAGGGTTTTTCTTGGTGGTTGCATTGTAAACTTCTGGAGCTAAGCTTCCCATATATTTTGCCTTTGTTTAGGGAACACGCAGACCTGACAGCAGAGCGAGTTATAAATAAATGTGGTTTCTGTTCATTTTGCTGGTATCCTACTCCTCATTACGATATAGTTTGTGATGTGAGTGGACGTGGCTCCAGATGAACAAAGTTATTTAGCATGTTCAGTATGTCAAGGCTTGAAGACGAAAATTGAGCCTCACCAGTTTTTCACTGGGTGCATGTTTGGTAACCAGTGCACTTTCTCTGCAGAGGAAAAAAGATTCTGTTGTTTGTTCTCTCCCAGGTGCACAAGGGCATTGTGTCTGCTCCCTGCTCCTCTTTGGTGAGATGTGTGCTTACCTGCAGCAGAAAGCAGATTCATCCATCTGATCCCCATCTTGGGTTGCTGCATGGAACAAGTCAAAGAGAAAGCAAAAATTCAGTTTATTTCAGATATTCAGTTTAGTCTCTAAAAAAAACCCAGGAAAATATTCATGATTAGGAATAATTTGTTACTGGTTTAGTCTCTGTCTTGTACCACCATGTCCTCTAATCAACTCCTTTCTACTGCCTATCCCAAAATGCACTGAGCTGATGCAGGGTTTGGACTGGATCATCTCCAGAGGCCCCTTCCACTCCCTACCACTCTGTGGGTCTGTGATGGTGGCAGTGCTGCTGGTGGAAGAGCATTCCACTGTCAGTGAAATAATGCACGAAGAAATGCATGGGATGGCTTTTTCCATTTGAATTTTTATTTTCATTCATTCATGAAGTAATATGTGAGGTAGGACTCCTTGTTCTCCCCATATTCCAACTTCATGCTCAGTTGCTACTCGGTGGTACTACAGAGAAATTTTTGAGCAGGAGAAAGAAGGGTGAAACCCTTGCCAGGCGGTGAGAGGAACAGAAAGGAACTGTAGAACAGTGTGGTGCTGTAGTTAAATGGTGTGTGGCTCATGCTGGAATTACACGGGGGTGATATTTTTTCTTTGAAATGTTTTGTAAGTCGTGCGTTAGAGTATAATGTTGTTTGGTTTCAATAACTTCAAGGCATTGAAAGTAATTTTGCAGGGGAGAAAGGTCTAGCTGAGGTCTATTTATAATACCCACCTTGATTTTTGTGTTGCGTGGTGAAGATAAAAGGGTAAATTAAATCTTTTCCTGTATAGGTGGTTGGCATTTGCATCAGTAAGCTCCACGTATCTGTGGATTCAAGTTCTACCCTGAGAATCTCATAGGGGCATAAATGTTGTCAATGATTCAGTGTTGGTTTGGACCAGAATTTGTGAAGGTTATAGGAAAGACTGTCACCAAGTTGGTTTGGGATTGGGCCCGTCACGCAAAATCTGCATCTCCCACTGTTTGAAGTGTTGGTGTCTCTGTGAACTGTGGAGCTTGGTAGGTCTGGGTTTTATCATTTCATTTTGCCAGCCCGTACCCTGTCGTGCATTCGGTGGGACTTGCACGGCAAACGGGCCCGGGGAAAACGTCTTGGAGCTGTCCATGAAAAATTCAACACAGGTGCTGCAGCGAAAATCTGGCAAAACAAATGGCAGTTTGAAGTCTCGGGTTTTCTGAACCCTGGCAGAAGAGCACAGAAGGGAGCAGTAAATGCTGCTCCCCCCGATTACCAATCGTCAGCTGCTCTGTCTCTCTCTGCAGCAGCCCCTGCCTCACAGCACGCGAGAAGCAGTGTTTTAGTTTAGCCCTAATGAAACCAGTGAAATATGTCTTTGACTGAAAGCTGTACTAAGTTTACATCACATTTGCCAAGAGCATGTACACTAAAAATTACTGTGAATCAGTTAACTTGTGCTAACATGTTACTCTGGGAGAAGTTGTCGCAAACCAATTTTCTGATCTTCCGTATCTGCGAGCGTTACGCTGAATTTAACTTTAGATGGTCATATTTGAGATGAGGGGATTCAGTCTCTTGCTGTTTGTTATTAGTTATAGGTCCTTGAACGAGACCAGAGCTCCATTGTGCTAGCACCAGTGAAGCCAGAGGCTTGGGGTGTTCTTTCAGTAACTTCTCCATCCTGATTTAAAAAATCGAGTTAAGATTTCAAAACCCAATCGTGTTGACTACAGTGCTGCTAGGGAGATTATGAGAAGCTGGGTTTTAGAGATGAGAGAGGGGGGAGTACAGTCTAGCAGTGGACAAAGCCTGTCCAGCTCCCTGGACATCACTGCGTTTTGTCCCAAGAGAGAGTTACCTGCTCAAGGACGACCCTTTGTTACCAGCTCGTTCCCAGTTAGTTCAGGTATTTGAAAACAATCACATCAAAATAGATTTTCCCCATTCCTCTCTTCTCAAACACTTTGTTACAGGTTTTGCAAGAGATCTGAAAGTCATCTGTGCTTCTCTGACACCCGTGAGAACTTTTTCATGATGCTGAGGCAAAACTGGTTTTGTAAAAGGAAGCATGAGAACTTGTGTGCTTTGGGACATATGTGGGTTTGGTTGTTTTTTCTTTTTCTTTTTATTATTCATGAAGAAATTCACTTGTTTAAGAAAGTTGTTTAATAAAAGACACACATTGGATATGTTTCCCCAATACATTGGCAGAATTCTTCATGATCAGCTGACTGTAAATATGACCCTGAGGATGGGAGGACCTTTGGTTTGTTCTGCTGCTCTACAAATGCCATTTGCACCAGTTCAAATTGTCTGGGTCCAGCAAATACAAGCAACATTTTTTAGCAGCATTTCAGACGTTACAGTTGCGTTGGTGTTGATATTTGGGGTCTCTGCTATTTACAGTAGCTCTGTTCGTATTTTCTGTGAGCGATACAATTGAGCATGATCAAATTTTCATGTGGTTAAATACTGGGTTTTACAGGATAGTGGAGGGAGAGTCACTTTCTTCCAGACAAGAGAGTTTAACCTCATCAGAGGAGGGCATTTAGTGATAGATGACTTAAAACTTTTCTTTTTTTAATACAAAAAACCTGCTGTAATTCTAACGAAGGGCAGAAAAGTGCTCTTCGTGGAAGCAACAATGGCTTTCAAGTGAGAGTCCACTTCTGGTGTGGGCTTTTTTTTTTTGGGTTTTAATACTAGGGAAAGAAAAAACCCAAATATTTTTTGAGGCTCCAGAAAGACTTATTCCTGAACAGCAGCAAGATCAGCTTTTCTCCTAGCCAAACAGTGTGCTGGTCAGTCAGTCGTGTCTCAGCCTGGGAATGAGGAGAATTGTCCTCCTGGACCAGGAGAAGAGGGTGGAGGATCTGCAGGCTCTTGGCAGCATCCCACGCTGCTTTCTGCCTCGGCACAAGGTGCTGACCGATGGTGATGCTCTTTGGGTTAGCTGTTGGTAAGGCTTCAGTTGCTCTCTAAATGAACCCAGCCGTTGTCACAGCTTTTTGAGAGATCTAACAATAACAGCCCACCAGATTCCTGAGAATAACAGCAGTGACCAACCGCGCAGGTCAGAGGAGCCGGGAGCGTGCCTTCGTGAGGGCTTCGGCTCTCCTTGGAGAATTTCAGACAGAAGCTTCTATTAAAGTGCAAAGTATTGTTATTATCTTTGTCCTTTATACATATTTAAATAGTACATGATAATCATCTCTGTGAACTCTTAACTATTCATAAAGGTGGCTGTCATTTAAAGGCCTGAACCAGTACTCTAGATCCAAATGCTTAAAATGATAGATCATGTTGTAACCTTCTGAGAATTATTCATAACCTTTGTGGAGGAGGAGTTTCCTCTTAAAAGATAGGCTTTGTAAATGATTATAAGTGGGGGCTTAATTGTTCTGTTGGGATAACAATATCCAAGAGTGGTGGAGAAGCTTTGTCAACTGAAAGTCCTCTTTGGAGAGTTACCTGAGGGGAGAGAGAGAGACAGGGAAGATGAAAGGTGGTCAAACCCTCTACCTTCATCCTGCCTGGTGTAGCATCATCTGAGCATACGGCACAGGGAGTCCTTACAGCTTACAGGTTGCAGCTTCAGGTGCTCCCCACCACCACCTCTACCCCCCTTCCTTTCCCCTCTCCTTCCCCCTCCCCAAAGAAGGTCAGAATAGTATATGACATTAACAGCTGTGCAGATACGTGGATTCTCTGAATCATGCAGGTGTTGAGAACTTCATACCGTATTTTGTAGCTTGATAGTGAGAGCAGCTACTTGGTTAGCACGAAACCTCAGGTTGGAATCTCCATGTTGGATGTAAGGCAACGGAGATTTTAAACGCTAATTTTCCAGTCTGCGGGGTCTTCCCAGATGCCTTGGGGGTGTTGGATGTTCTTGGGCCACTTTTTCTCCTCGTTGACTTTAACCAGAATTTACTGGACCTGCAACAAGCAAACCCCCCTCCCCCTTCCCCCCTAAAAGTGTACTCAGAAGGAGCTTGCAGTGGCAGTCTGTGCAGGAGGTGTCTCAGCCTGCTGCTCATAAGCCGGGAGCTCAAAGCCACGTGCTCTTGGTGGGCAGCAAATGGCACCTGCCTCGCGGGGAAGGGGCAGCACCTTTCCTTCTCTAAGCATGTCGTGCAGGACCGAGGTCTCTGCTGGTCTTCCCAAGGGTTTGCCAGGGAGAAAGCATCGCCCGTTTCCCCTCTGGTGCCAGGAGAGCAAAGAGCAGTTGGTGCTTCCGTGGACCGAGGAGCCTCTGCCCTTCCTGGAGAATTTCACTCGTGCTGCTTGAGGGAGAAGCCATACGCTTTCCTGGAGTTTATTTTCCCTTCTTGGTATGCGGAGTGTTCTTTGTTAATACTCCTTATTTATTTAAATGTTAATTGGTCCTTGTTAATTTGGTTTGCTGTAGTGACAGCCAAGGTCAACAACGAGTCCTTCCGCGGTGGCTCTCAGCGTGATTACGAGGCAGCGCAACGCGTCTTGGAGGAAAGTAGCAGGAAGCCTTCCCCTGCTTTTAATGTAACCCCTGCCTTAGGTAGAGGTTTGGAGGGTGAGAGAGGAAGAGAAAATGTGTGTTCAACGCAGACTGAAGGGTCTCGCTGATTGAAAGGGACTGCTAAATTAACAGACAGTTGTTTTGAAAGCAAAATATCACTTGACCCCAAAGAGGCAGGCAGTTGCGGCCCTGGGGTTAGGTGGAATAACAACGCTGGTTTGGGGCTGGGAATGCTAACAGCAGACCTGAAAAAAACACACTATCTTTCTATTTTTTTTCCCATTTGCAACTTTCAAGCTGCTGCTTTTGTTACTCTTAAGAGCAATCTCTTCGGAGATCACCCTGCTTTTGGGCTGCAATGCCCATTTTATGAGATAAAAGCCAGATTTATTTATTATTTTTTTCCTCAACTGGATTCTGTTCCATGGGGCAAAACAAACAGAGCTATCATAACACTTTAAATAGTAATCAAATACGTTTTTCTGTTTGCATTCAGAAGGGTGGAAAGGTAACTTGACAAGATGAAAGAAGGAAACAGATTTGTGTATCCCCCCCCTTCCCCAGTAACAGGTATAGAGTTTTAGAGAAGACTTCAAGGCAAAAAGAAAAAAGCACAGAATATACTGTTATGGTGTTATTTTTGTCTTTCATTTTTATGACAACTTATTTGTATTTAAAGGAATCTTTCCAAAGAGTTAAGAAGCATCATTAAATAAAGACTGTGAAATGTGCAATATGGCTTATTTATTTAAATGTTAATTGGTCCAACGAACACTTCTAATTAGCTCTATATTTGCTTAGCAAAAAGTTTTACAAATTCCAATTGTGAAAAGCAGCTATTTTGAGCTGGTAAGCATGTTGCAGAATCAGCTATGATTTTTCTATAGTTCTCAGCCCTTGAAGGCACAATTTAATTTTTCATGTATGCATACTAGCAACGGTAAACACTTGCGAGTGTAAAGAACCTTCTTTAATTAGCTGCACAACAATTAAAGGATTCACAAACTAAATTGAACCCTGTCTCTGTGCTTACTAGCTGAATTCTACCACCTGTCACAACAGCACTTTGTTCAATCTGTTATGCAAAATCATTATAGCAATATAGCTGAGGAAAAAAAAAAGAGAAAACAGCAATTATTTCTTACTTTTCTCTTGAATGGGTTATTTTGGGTTATACTGATGTCAGGTTCATTGAAGCTAACCTTTTGAAATCTGTAACAGCATAATACTTATATGGCAGGCTTAGAATAGCTGGGAGAAGATTTTGTTTTACCCTTTTAAGAGCAAGTGAGGCACAGCCTTAAAGTACGGTACTTCTCTGATCATTTGGAGGAAAAAAAAATAACACCAAAATGATGCTAACTCCTACAGCAGCCTGGTGTTTCTTTGTCAGACAAAAAACCAAACAAAATAAAAATGACCAGCATCTGATAGGACAATGTACTCTTTTTATTGGGAAAGTGGTCAACCAGTATGAAAACGTCTCAAAAACAAGAGTGCACTCTTGGATTACCTCTCCTGGCTTTGGACTGGGATTATTCTTTGGGTCTTGAAAATATAATAGTAGAGAAATGTAAACCATGAAAATAATGGCTTTATTTGTGAGCTAACTTCATTTGCCTTCAAGCAGAAGTGGTTGAGAACAAGTTTTTGTATCTTTACAGAAGAGCCTCATCTCTCTCTTGTTCTGTTGGTGTGCCCGGAGCACCTGGTGCACAAATGCACTGGAAGTGTCCCCATTTTCACCCCACTTGGGAGAAGTCAGACCCCTGCTGCTCTGGGGGTGGGGTGTAACCCACTCTGTTCCTGAGCTTCCCTCCCCCTTCAGTAGCCTTCCGATTGATTTTGGGTTGACTGTGCTCGAAGGGCATTGGGGGGAAGCCTGAAACCCGTTTGGAGCAGTGTGAAGGAGGAGGGCTGCTGTGGGGAGGAGGAGGATGAGGTGCATGAGGGATGAGGGCCCCCAGCAGCACCCTTGGTTACCTGCCCAGCCGCTCTCTGCTCCAGCTTCTCGCACGGCACAGTCAGCTGCACCTCAGCGCCCTGACAGACACCACTGAAAATTCCCAGCGAAACCAGCAGCGCCTTTCAGCCGTGGAAGGAGTATGAGGCTGCATTTAGTGAGGAAGGCCTGTTTACATTTCTCTCTCTTCTGCCGTGCCAGCTGACAGGAATGTGCACATGGCTGCCAGCTTTCATGCAGGAGAGCTCCAGGTACGTTCTGTGCGTACACTCGCCAGAGCTGAGGAGCTGAAAGTTAAGCTGCCTGATGACAGTTTCCTGAAATCATATCAATAACATATTGTTAGCTCTTGTGATTGAAGCTAAAAGAGTCTGCTGTTGGATAAAGGATACGTGATACAGGCATTTCAGAAGCTGGGGATAGAAATGAATAACTCTGCGCATTCACGGTGCTTACATTTTTTACAGTATAATTTTTACACCATTGTCATTTTACAATATTTTTGGAAAACCTAGAGAGAGAACAAAAGTCCTTTAGAAACACAGGGATTATTCTGGTTTTAAGTCACTAGGAAAATAAGTCAACAACCAAAAGCTGAGAAAGGACTTCTTTTTGTGACTT
>VWZY01004288.1:50673-93173 GCA_013399075.1 Chloroceryle aenea
AAAAAAAAAAAAAAAAGAAGGAAACTCCAAGGAAATCTGATACTTGGATTAAATATTACTTCAATTCTTAGATAATTTTGCACTGAAGTACGAGAATAATTTGCTATATTCTTCCCCTTCTTGCTTTCTTACATCAAATAAGAATAGCTGGTCTACTTAGAGGTTGAAAGTGAAGGAGATGAAACTCCTTGGAGTTGGGAAGAGAGATGTAAGAGTCTCTGAGTGCTGGTGCAAGGCGCTGGAAATCCGTGCAACAGGAATAGGAGGTTCTGCTTGGGCAGCCCCAGCGGTACGGAGGTTTTGGGGGGAACTGCTGAATGCTCTCAGCTCTGGGGCTTTCAGTGTTTGGTCCTGTGCGATGAGGAGCACTTTGAGATGCCCTTCTGCAAGTAGTGGGAGCTCGCTCACCGCCTTGCGTGGCCAGATCCTTGAAACTGAGCTACCAAGACCTTCCCCCTCCTTTTGTCCGGCTTTGTGCTTTGCTGAAATTACCCAGGGTCCCGCAGCTTTGCAGCACCGTAAATTAGCGATGAGTGAAGTTAACGTGAGCTGGAGAAGGTGAACGCAAACCCCTCATTTGCACAGGCTGCAAATAGTTTCCCCGAGAGTTAGCTCTGTTTATTTGCATGTTGTATCAAAAGCTCTCGGAGTAAAGCGCTCCCTGCTCTTTCTGCTAACAGCTCTCAGCTGCTCTCAGCCTGCCGTGGGACTGAAGCCACCAGGGATCCTGTCAGTCACTCGAAGCTGTATGTGGCCGGAGCTGGCTGTTAAGGATATATTACGGTTAGCAGAGTCCATCTCCCAGCTGACTTTGCAACCGTAATTGAACTTGCCAGGGTCTGTCATCCCGTGATTGCATTTCTTTCGTCAGCTTTGTTGCCACTCACCCGTCAACCGCGATGGGTTCTTTTCAGCCAAGGGCCTGGAATGTTGCAATTAACATCAAAATTACTTAAAGGATTTTTATCTGGCAGAGAACTTTGAAATACAGTACTATATTTTTACAGCATTCCTCCTCTGCTGTTTTCATCTATCTGCTACGCGTCCGACAAGTTTTCTGTGCCTGTTTTTCCAAGGATCAAAGCGATTGCACCCAGATAAAACAGGGGTGTGCAAATAGCAGTCGGTGCTGGGCTTGTTGGGATCCTGAGGATCTTGTTGCCATGTTGTTTAAATGGATGTACTGCTTTACCATATTCAGTGCTTGCATTGGGCTTCCTTTGGTACGTGCGCTACGCAGCCATTCCCCGTGCCTGATCTTGCAGTGCAGTGGTAGGAGGAGATTCTCTGTTCCCTTCTTGGGTTGTTCCTCTCCGCATTCAACGCGTCGCAAAGATAGGACCCTTTTTTATGGGTGCTAGTGTGACATCGTTGGTCCTTCCTTGGTCTGAGCACTGAGCTGTTAGCTGTTGTGCACCATCGTTCAGAGGGAAACGTAGAGTTCCTGTGAGGCAGAACGATCTCGCTCTGACAGGTAGAGATCCTTTAAAAACCAGCTGGGGAAATCCAGGGAAATCCTCCCAGGTCAGTTACTTTTAACGTAGATCTTCCAGCCTGAGGTTGTCTTCCTGCTCAAGAAGCCATCCGAAAGAACGGTGTGATTGGCAGCACCGCAGAGAGATGTCTTTTTCTTTGCTTCTTTACATTGCCAGTCTGAAAAAGAGCATGTGTGCTGCGTATTTCCCGACCTTGGGGTAGATGTGATTATCGAGGTTGCAAAATCAAGCTGTTGGTGTCTTAGCTGTGCACAGTGACTGCTAACCACACCCTTTTAAGTCTAAACCACTTATCTCGGTGTGAAAGCATCAGAGGAGGTATGAGGTGGCTTCTAGAGTTACCGGCTTTGCCCTTCTGTTCGTGACAGTGATCAATTAATAAAGTTAACTGACAACAGCAGTAATACATCATAGCGGCAGAAGTGTGCGCGGACCAGAACGCCAAAGGATAAAGGAGATCTGGGGGGTTTAGTGTTTCATTTCTCTTGAGTGATAATTAAGGATATATTTTCTTTTCTATCCTTACTCTTAAGTTTGTGTTGTGTTCCCTCATCTATCTTTTCCACTTAACGCTGTAAGGAGTTCAGTGTTTCTACTTTTTTTGGGAGGCTGCAAACACGAGGAACGTTCTGAGCGGTCTGCTCTATTTTTTTCTCTGCCTCTTTCAGCTGCATCTTTTACTCCATCGAATTCTGCTGAAACTGAGGCTTTCTCAGCATCATCCTTTTCCTGGAAATTAGTATTAAAGTATTAAAATTGACTCGTTGAAGCTACTTGTATCTAAGACTCTCTGTGACCCTCTAAATGGTGTCTTTTCTTTTTACCATCAAGTCATGTGTTACAGGGAGGGGAAGAATAAATCAGTTGGGTTAAGGGAAGAAAGGAGAGAAGACAGGAATTGGAGGTAGAACGGATTAACAGCCAAGAATCTCAGTTATTAAAAACCAAAATAACTCTCTGTAATATTTTAAACAAAAAAAAAATATGCTGACATGTCTGTCATGAGTTGAAAAGCCCAGTCTTTTCAGCAGTCTATTATGTTTGATAAAAGAAAGCTATCTGGCATACTGGACTGAGCACTGGGAGTCAAGAGTTCTGGACTCTGTCCCTGGCTTCTTTACAGAGGCTGAGCCATCTATTTAAGTCAAGATACATGGTGAGCTTTTTCCTAAATGAGATGTGGAAATGATCAGTTAGGGATTCTCATTTCGACAGCGTGGAAATTCTGGAAAACGGAGTCGCTTCCCAGGCTTGGAAGCTGTCTGGGTGCACCAGAAGGTGCGCTTACTCTGGAGTAGCTAACTGTTTGCATTGATGGTATATGAAGATGTTGGATATTGCTGGGCCCAACAAAGAAACAGGGAGAAAATGTCTCTGTGTTGATGAGGGTTTGCTTTGCCTCCCCATGATGCTGGGCAGCTTTGCGCAATGCGGGGAATGAGGTGGTGGGAATTGCTGCTGGGGACATTTCAGCAGCACGCTGGGGCAAAAGCAGGAGCTTTACTCTTCCCAGTTACGTAGTGTGGCCCTTCATGCTTTGCAGGGGTGGCTTTGGGTTTTTTTACTGTTGGTTTTTCTTAAATGTACTGCCCTTGAAGAATGGAGTAATTCATCTTTTCATTCTCTCTGTGTCCTTCCCTCTTCTTTGTTCCCCAGTTCAGTGTCATTAGAAGTAAAAATAAAAATAATTGTATTATCTACACATGTGTGCGTATATAAATACATACAGATGTACCCTCACCTGTGTTCTCTTGCACGTGCAACAGGTTGTGAAAGCTTTCATGTCCTCATCTTTCTTCTTCCTTCCAACCAGCATTCAAACATTGCCTTAGGCACGTAGCTTCTGTGTTGATGTCATCACAGGTAGTCTGATGTTTAGTGATGCATTGTTTTGTCTGCTCTCTAACTCGATAGTATGCAATTTGGAGCATCCTTAATTATCTTACAACCCATTTGATAATAATGAAACCAAATATGGTGTCGACTTGGCTGACAGCTCTGGGATATTATTTGGCATACCACCTATTTCTGCTTCAAATAGAAATGGTGAAAATATGCACCCTGTTGGTTGAATCTCTACCTGAGACATCGTTTTCTCCCCCTCTGAAGCTGTTGTAAGTATTCTCCTCTTCCTTGTTCTGAATGCAGATAGGTTGGGTGTGGACTCTACTTTGACAGAAATTAGGCTAACCTTGTGGTCTTGGACTCCTAAAACTACAGTTGAGTGTGCAATGTCTTCCCATGTACCTAGGTCTGTTGTTCCACTGGAGAAAATGACTTAATTTGTTAAAGAGCTTTTTTATTTTACCTTTTTATTAAAAAAAAGGTTTAACGAGAGCAATCGCTACCTAATAGACCTGGGATACCAGGGAGGTCATTAATGTGAGTGAAAGGGTCTCTGTGATACAGGACTAAAGGACAGGATCACTTTGCTGCTGTTGTTGTTGTTCATCCCACCTGTGCCATATCGTTTCTTCCCAAACCAGATTTCCAGCATTTTGCATAAAGTTCAGGTCTAATCGGACCATCTACTTCTTTTTGAAACTCTCTTTACTCAGGGATGTTCCCTTCCTGCATTGTCATTGGGCATGTGTGTCTTTGTCCCTTGAAATCCATCTATTTATTGCAGTGACACCTACTGCTGAGAGAGCTGATCCGCAACAGGATCGGTTACTGTTAAACTTGGCCAACAAGCAGTTCGTGACTCAACCAGCAGATGTTTCTGTGGCTCAGGTCAAAGGGAACTTATGGACTCGATTTTTTTTTTTCCTTTGCTCCTAGCATTAAGTGCCAGCAAAGTCAACACTAGGTACAGACAGTTGACCCGATCAGTAGCAGGAGGAACTGAACTAGGGCCCTGAGGATCTGCAGGGACCAAAGCCTTAGTCTGTTGAGCCACTGTGCTGGCTACAGTCCAAGAGTTTCAGACAACTGACTATCTGATTGCATGCCTGGATTTTAATAATGATTTTACATACTTATTTGATGATTTGCATCCAAGCTTATGCTTCTGACAGGTGCCCTTGTGAACAAAATCTCGCTGGGCTATCACATACGAGTATTTCACAATCAATCACACTTTGAACTCGGGGACATATGTGCACTTGCCATTGTATTTAGTTGTGCGCAAAATCTTAAGTCTAAGCCCTTGTGAAATGAAAATAAAGTCCTCGAGCCAGCATTGCAGTTTGGGATTTAAATTGTTTCGGACCGTGATTTGGTTTGAAGCCCTTCTTGCTTGGTCTGTTTGGAAGGGGTACGGAGGGCCTGATCCTCCTGTTCTCACTCAGCACTGCCTCGACTTGGAACCGGCCTGCGCAAGGAGCGCGGGATTTGCGGGGTCAACATTATGTAGGTTTTAGTATCAGATAATGAGTTAGAATATTGGGGTCTTCTGTCCTCGGACGAGACTGGAAGATTCAGAGCCTCGTTTATGCTGTAAAAATGAGGAAAAAGGAAATCAAAAATATGCTTTTCAAAGTCTTCCAGACATTTCATTATTTTATTTGTACCGCGTGAAACTAAAGTGTGTCATTAAAAGCTTAATTTTAAGGTTTCTTCAATCTGATGTGGGTGTCGGTTAGATTAATTAAAGTGAATGATCAGATAGGAGCTACAGGAGATTGATCAAACTGGAGAGAGTTTAATCAGTTGTATACATTCCAAGTTACATGAAAATAACAAATTTACTTTTAAAAATGCCGTTCCTAGAGGAACGGAAGCTTTAGTTTAATGAAGCATTCCGCAAACCAGGCTCCCATTTGAATTTTGGTATCACTCTTATCTTTACTTTTGTCATTGAGAGAATACTAGGGGGGAAAAAAAAAACAGTAGTAAAATGAGAATCAGTGCTTATAAGCGAAAAAATAATGATCCCAGATGCAAACAGTGCCTGGAAAGAAAAAAAAGCAAGCAGGATCTTTTTATTATTTTTTTTAATCTACTGAACTTTCAGTACCAATTATTTATCTTTCTCTTCTTTGGATCTGACTTCTTAAGTATATGCAAGTGAAATAGAATAAATAAGAAGGAAAACAGATTTTGCTAAGTCACATGCAAAGTAGCAATAAATCAAACAGCTTGTCTGCATTCTTCTAATCTTTCTATTCTAATCTGCGAGTGAGATTTATAAATGACCTCTCCTCTCCTCTCTGCTCGTCTTCCTAGATTGTGATCACAAACAGTTCACAGTCCTCCACTCCATGGGTGCTACCAACCAAAGCCCGCTCTGGTGATTTATCTTCTGCTGATCAGTTATCAGCCCAAGCCGCTGTGCTGGCTGAAAGTACCCTACAGATGTAACAGGTATTTCAGAAAGCAGCTGTCTTGCGAAGTCCCCAGCAAAAGCACTACAGCCTCAGCAAACAATTTTCTGTATGCTAATGACTTCTGAAACTTCAAAATCCCTCTGCTAACCCTTCTTTAAGACATAAAAACTGTTGTGGAATGAGTTGGCTCTGTTGTTACCAAAGGAGTACTTTGTTTGGGAATCAATAAGCAGCTTGTTTAAATATCAGCACTACAAAGCAGCTATAGTTTTGTCAGATGCCTTCCCTGCTCCCCCCTGCGTGGTCTCCCTGCGGCCGGGTGCTGGAAGATGCGTGTTCCCGTGACGGAGGCTCCAGCCCCGACCCTGGGTGCCTGCTGGGAGCCGCTCAGCACAGGAGCACTCGGTGCTTTGGACAGCCCACGGTCCAGTGGTGCTTCACCCCACTTTTTAATCAGTAGAAGCTCCATAATGCCTCGCAATGAGTGCAAAACTGGAGTGTGGTGAAGTGACTGAGGGCAATAACAAATTGCCAGGCTGCCCTTGGTAAAGGGAGGAAAGCTGCAGCGAGCTCGATGCAGTTACTCTATTTTACGTAAGTAAAATGAGACTAGAATCCGGCCTAATGTTTATTTCATCCTATCAGATTGGATAATACTGTCCCGGTGGCATTAAATACAGCTGATCCCTCCCCTCCCCTGCACGCCTGGGTTTGTTAAAATTTAACTATTTACAGCTCTGTCTCTTAGCATCGCCTACAAATCAGTCAAAGCAGAGCAGGTCATCCCTCCTGCCCTACTGTTTATATATTAATCATCTGGCAAATAAACTGCTCGCTATCCTACCCACCTCAGTAATATTCGTGATGTAATTTGTTTGGATGCCCAAATGTCACCAGCGTTGATTGTAAGAGATGAAAAAAATGTACTTGCTCAGCACACCAAGCTCTGGGCTAAAATGTAAGCATGAAATCTCTGGTTTATTTTTGTAATAATGTTTACAGCTGTTTAATGACCCTGAAAGGGTTCAGTAGTCTGGTGTTCTGTATTTCTTAACAGGAGTGTATTATGCTTATAACAGCCTTAGTTAAACTGCTTCAGCTACAACAATAAGACCAATATTTAATAAAAATCCAACCTCTCTTCGGAAGTTTCTCGACGACACCTCTTTAGGAGTCGCCAAGAACCGAGGCGGTCTCTATGGGAGCGCTTAGGATTCGGTGGCGGGCCGCGCGATAATGGAGATATAAGAGAATTTTTCTAGCTGGAAAGATAAATACCAGGTCTATATTCTGAAAGCATACGTAACAGCCTGTGTAACTCTAACTGCTCAGAGGATCAGGGCCAGAGCGAGCTTGTCATCTAAACACGTGAGCTTGTAAAGCATTACTTTGCTTACTGAACTGTAAATCTTTTAACTAACCTAATCTAGGCTATAATAACAGCACAACAGTGGCTTTAAAGCGACTGTTTTCTCCACAGCAGCAAAGAGGGAAATGCTGTAGTGTGTGTGTGTCCGGTAGGAATGAACAGGTGTAAATAAGAGCTGAATTTGGTCCATCTGCTTACAAAGATAAGAGGTGTGTGTGCACACCTAGGATCCCATGGATCCGTACCTGTCTGTAGGTATATATTTACACCTCACCACGTGTCTGCAGGTATCCATTTGTACTGAAACTTTGGTTTTGTTCCATTTGCCATCTTTGTGTTGGCTTGTGTTTTTTGTTGTTTGTGTTTTTTTCCCATTTCCAGCAAAAGGAAGATGAGCTGCTCACATTCCATTAATGTAGAAGTGATGACAGGCATTTCTGGTGTCATAATTGATTTTTAAGTTCCAGTAATCCATTTCAAATAGTTAAATAAACCCCGTGTGTTCGGTTGGAATGGCTGAAGCAACCACCATGGCACCAAGGTGGGCACCTCGAACTGCAGGGGCTGAAGGAAGAGGCTCAGTGGGGAGAGAAAGCCCCTTGCCCCACCTGGTGTAACCCTGTCTGGTCACAGACCTAGGCAGGGATGATGGATAAAGAGGGAGAGAATGGAATTGCTAATTTTTTTTAGAGAAATTAGGCAAATTAGATTGGGTTATCTAATTCATAGTGGGATGATGGATGAGGAGGAGTTTTATTTCTGTCTTGCATGTGGATACAAGATGAGATTTTGGTAGGTTTTGCTGTGAATGGGCTGAGGAATACATGGAGTCTGATTTACGTGAGAGCTGAGCAGTAGCAGGGTCCCTGCCTTCCAAAATGCAGTAACTGGGGATTGCAGGAGGAGAAGTTTCACGTGGCAGTACTTTGAATGCCACGCTTTTACTTTGCAATGAAACCAGTTAGGAGTGAGGAAAGGATACAGTTTGGAGGCAGGAACCGGACTACTTCCATCTGGAATTTTTATTTTATTTTTATTTTCTTGTCCTATGTATATTCCACATTGTCTGTGTCTGTAGGTTTGTGGGAGAGAAAATAGACAAAAAAACCAACCCAAACTTAGCAAAAATTACCACGTTCCAACTACAACTGCTGTTGTTACTTTACTAAAGTTGTAGTTGAAAAAGAGACACCAAATAACTTAAAATCTCACCCGCAACTCCCCCTCCCCTCCTCAATCCAAAGAACCATACGTTTGAACTGATGCTTAGGGTTAAACATCAGAATTAATAAACTCCACTGGGATCTCTCAGCATTTCCAAACTTCGATAGAGCATAAAATGCTAAAATTAACTACCCAAACCTTCCTGAGCACGTAGAGGCAGCGGTTCCCATTGAGGTCAGCTGAGTAAATGAAATTTAGGCTGCATTTTTCAAGCCGTTACAGAATAATGACCATTCCAAAGGACTTTTCTAAACCCCCTTCAGCGTACGCGCGTCTCTACGCACAACGCATCGATGGCTTCTTTGTGCTTGTCTTTGCCAACAGGCCTTGTTTAGGCACGTGGAGGAGAAACACCACCTGTGGTATGTGGAATCCAGACAGAAAGTAGATTCTGGTTTGGGGGGGTTCTTGGGTTGTTTTTGGGGGGTTAGTTGCGTTGGTTGTTTGGTTCTTTCAAGCGGGCAGACTTTCAAAACCTCGGTCAGCTTGAGGCAATGGCAGATGTAAGCACTCCAACTGTCAGCTATTTAGCTAAGCCTTTTGAACATGAAATTCTGCTTGTTTCAAAAGTTAAGCAAACTTCCAAAAACTTACACACACACACACCCCCCCCGCCAAGTGTTTTTACCTACCCACATTTTGAGTGATTGTGGTTTGTCGCACGGAAAACTTGCGTGGAAACTAAGATATTTCACCTGTTTACTGCCTGGTCTTGGGTGAACACCTGGCTTGACCATCTTGCTCTACCTCTGGAAATCAGACCTGCAAGCTAAACTCAAGCGCAGTCCTATGGCTTGTAGGTATATGCCTTTTAGATACTCGATTTCATTCATATCTTTTTAAGTAAGAACATCAGCAGCATCTCAGTTAATGGGTCCCCACCACGAAACCTGAATCTCGGCAGCGCTGTTAAACTTTGAGCAAGATCTGCTTTACATCTGAGCAAAATTGTGTAGCTCGTGTTCATCTTTAATACACATGAATTGACGCTTCCTCTTTTACTTCTTACAAGATCTGCACTGCATCACAATCGATGAGGACCTCCTGTCGAGGTCTCTTCTTGGAGACCACCCGTGCTTTTTTTTTGTTGTTGTGTGGGGTTTTTTTTTTAAGCCCTGATCCTGCAAATACTTAAGCATGTGTGGAACTTTGCTTTCAGGAGCCATCCTTTGAAGTCTACCGGACAACTCCCATGAGCACAATTACATGCATTTTAAGTATGTGCCAGATTTGGGCCTCAAATTGTCTAGCAAGTGGCCACTGCGAAGCTGTGCGAGGAATGGTGTCCACCTGTAGCCTGTCTAGGAGGCGTAGCGAGTAAATGCTTTTAACTGAAGCCAAACAGAAAGTTGACCAAATGAAATATGCTGTAACGTATAGAATCCAGTCATTTTATTAGTGAATCAAGTGTCAAAGCATCCACAGAACGACACAGATCATAATTCGTTCTAACACAGCCTTGTGGTGCCATGCCTTTTGAGAGGTATTAGTGCAAAACTTTATCTCTGAAGCAGAATTTTATAGATGCATTATTTTGGTAGAGAGGAGAGAAGTGGTGAGGACAGAAGATTGTTGTGGATGGACAATTACTCAGACCTGAACGGAGCACTTGTGTTTAACAAACAGCTTTGAATCCTAATTTCCCGCAGCGTACGTAGCGGAGGCACAATTTGGAGTCATTAGTGTGTATTAGGAAAGTTATTAGAATTCTTAAACTTGTTGAGGCTTTCCACACCACCTTCCCCGGATTTTAATTGGTTTTATCTAGTGCCGTAAGAGAGCTCCTTAAAACAAATCAAAGTGCCTTAAATCACGTGCCTTATCCATCCAAGGACGGAGATATTCCTTCTGTAATCTGGCAAGTTTTCCTAAGAACTGAAATCCGAAGGTTCTCAACGATGAATTAAAGGCCTCGCAGCAGATAATTTACGTGCTTTTTGATGGGCTCAGTTTCAAAATGACAAAATAACGATGTTTTGTACCAGAAGGGTTAAATCTTAATCTCAGAGGTTTACAAAGCTGCTAGTCGCAGTCTCCTTAAAATTTAATATACCTCGTTAATGCTTAACTTGCAAACACTGAAGGATTTTTATGATTATAATCATGTGTTACAGCACCTAGTACTGTTTCTAAGCAGCATACTAATCAGCTTAATGAGATATTACTGCACTTTTTGTTGACTAAAGCAAAATCCCTTTTATTGTTCTAAAGCTTGTCCTTTACTTTATTTTTTTCCCCCAACATTATCTTGTTTTATTGTACACCAGTAAATATCATACCATCGTTTTTTTTGTCAAATCATAAAACTATCTTTCTCACCGTGGAATGTGTAATATATTGAATATGGTTAATGGAACTGAAAGTTACAAATGGATTTGTCTTTTGTCAGGGTGGGTTTTTTTTTGCTGGCTTTCCTAATGGAAGTGGGAGAGACGCATGCCGTTGCTTTTTCTATGGTTTTAGAAACGTAAACAGGTGCGATTTCCCAAGAAGAAAGACAAAGGGAGGTGGTAAAAGCACAACCATTCGATTTTGAAATTCTAGCATCTTTGAAAATAGTAGTTAATGGTTATTGGTAAGCATGGCGGGCGCTGAAAGCGCACGTGTGATCGGAGTCGTGTAGCGCAGCTGGCGTTTCATACGCTTCTTGTAGTTTTTACACTCATTCCTCTGCCTTGTTGTGAGTAGGTAAAACGTAAAATGCAACTCGTACGTTGGTGATTCAATGCTTGTAACTCTTTCACAGTCTGAACTTAAAATATCTTCTGATTTTCAGAGATGGAGGAAGCTAGTTTGTGCCTTGGCGTTTCTTCAGCTGTGCCAGAAGCTGACGCCCATCTCAACAGCACCATACTCAATGGGCAGTATTCAATGAGCCAGAAGCTGCACCAGATCACTTCCCAGCTCAGCCATGCCTTCCCGGAGCTCCAGAACAGGCAGAATCCGGAGGAGAAGGCGTCGGCACCGCTAGAAGACAAAAGCCACCTGTCCATAGCAAACCAGCCCATCAGCAGTCAGATGGCACTGCTGGCCAACCAGCTCAACAGAGAGGTCGATACCAGCTTGAATGGGCGCGTGGACCTGCAGCAGTTCTTGAATGGGCAAAACCTCGGGATTATGTCTCAGATGAGCGATATCGAGGATGACGCCAGGAAGAACAGAAAGTACCCGTGTCCCCTCTGTGGGAAGCGCTTCCGGTTTAACAGCATCCTGTCGCTGCACATGCGAACTCACACCGGAGAGAAACCGTTCAAGTGTCCCTACTGCGACCACAGAGCAGCTCAGAAAGGCAACCTGAAGATACACCTGCGTACTCATAAGCTCGGAAACCTCGGCAAGGGGCGCGGAAGAGTCCGAGAAGAAAACAGACTTTTGCACGAGCTGGAGGAGAGGGCGATTCTTCGGGACAAACAGCTGAAGAGCAGCCTCTTGCAGCCGCGGCCCGACGTGAAAGCGCAGCAGCACAGCCAGCCAATGCCTCTCGCAAACTGTAACTTGTCTGTGCCAGCTAATCACAGCACGCCCGATCTGGCAAACCCCGTGCCCTCTCCAAAGCCGGCCAGCGTCCAGGAAGAAGTCGTCGCCCCGACGGCCGGGTTCCGGTGCACGTTTTGCAAAGGCAAGTTCAAGAAGCGAGAGGAGCTGGACAGGCACATAAGGATCCTGCACAAGCCTTACAAGTGCACCCTGTGCGACTTCGCTGCCTCGCAGGAGGAGGAGCTGATCAGCCACGTGGAGAAGGCTCACATAACTGCAGAGTCAGCACAGGGCCAGGGCTCCAACGGCAGTGGGGAGCAATCCACCAACGAGTTCCGTTGCGAGGTGTGTGGCCAAGTGTTCAGCCAAGCCTGGTTCCTCAAAGGCCACATGAGAAAGCACAAGGATTCCTTTGAACACTGCTGTCAGATCTGCGGGAGGCGATTCAAAGAACCTTGGTTTCTTAAAAATCACATGAAAGTCCACCTGAATAAGTTATCTGTAAAGAACAAATCTCCTAATGATCCCGAGGTGCCCGTCTCCATCGGCAGCATGTCCCAGGAAGCTCATGCAAACTTATATTCGAGGTATCTGTCGTGTTTGCAGAGTGGGTTTCTTCCTCCCGACAAAGCGGGTTTAAGCGAACAAAATCAGATCTACAACAAAGGAGATATGCCCATGAAGGAGAAAGAAGTCTTGGGGAAGCTCCTTTCACCCATCGCTGGGATCGGCCACGGCATTGCTGAAGGGGATAAACATTCTTTATTGGGCTGTCTCAATCTGGTGCCTCCTCTGAAATCCAGCTGCATAGAAAGGTTACAAGCTGCTGCCAAAGCGGCGGAGATGGATCCAGTAAACAGCTATCAGGCCTGGCAGCTTATGGCAAGGGGAATGGCCATGGAACATGGCTTTTTGTCTAAAGAGCAGCAGATACAGCGCAGCCATGAAGACACTTTGGCAAATGCCGGAGTTATGTTTGATAAGGAGAAGCGGGAGTATGTGTTAGTAGGAGCAGATGGCTCTAAGCAGAAAATGCCTGCTGATTTGGTTCACAGCACTAAAATGGGCAATCAGAGAGACTTGCCAAACAAACTAGACCCTTTAGAAGGCAGTAGAGATTTTTTGTCACATGGTATGAACCAGGGACTCGATTACAACTTACAAAGTCATGGAAACGTGAAAGAAAAGCCAACTGAGTGCCCGGACTGCGGAAGGGTTTTTAGAACATACCACCAAGTGGTCGTTCACTCCAGGGTTCACAAAAGAGACAGGAAAGGAGAAGATGAAGTAATTCAAGGTAGTCTTGATGAGCGACGCGGGTCTGGAAGCGATCAAGAGTCTCAGTCTGTCAGCAGGTCGACAACACCAGGGTCCTCTAACGTTACTGAAGAAAGCGGAGTGGGTGGGGGTCTCTCGCAGACGGGGAGTGCCCAGGAGGACAGCCCGCATCCTTCCTCGCCCTCCTCTTCAGGTATGATAACTTCTCCTTCCCTCTCTGCACCGAAAGCTACGTTAGCTATGTTTGAAATTGCAGCAGCAAAGTGGCTCGTGCCTTCTCGTGTCAGGTCCTTATCCTAGTAGGGTGGTGTTCCGCGTTCGGGTTCTTGTGATGGCTCCGAGGTTACTCCTCGGCTCACCCCTCTGTCCCCTCCGAGGGCAGGCTTCCTAGACTGGCCCCTCCACCACCCCATCGGGGCTGCACGGCCACCAGTGGCCGTGCCGCTTCCAGGGCCTCTCCCTCCAGCTTTGGGAAGGTGGTTTGTTTCCCACCTCTTCTATTCCCGCTGTCCGCCTCGCGGGTCTTGCCGTGTCCTCCACGTGAAAGGTGGTGAGGAGAGATGCCTCCTTTCAGCTACAGTTCAAAGACACGGGATTAATAAACAGCCTGTTGGCTGCCCTCTCCGATTGCCCTTATTCCCACAACCGTATCAATTACTTAGCTGCCATGTGTACTTGTACCTGGCCACGGGACTGATTAAAAAGAGAGTCACAAATACAAATGACTCGCTTTCTGACGGTCTTTTAACTTACGTGCACGTTTTACCCTGTATAAAGCCTCCTGCTGAATTCACATCTATCTGAAAGTACAAGAAAAATAGAAATTGGGCCGAAACATTTTAATTGCCTTGTAAGTCACGTTAACTTGCTGTGTATAAAATGGCAAAGCAGATAATACTTCAGTGGAGATGTCTATAAAATATTGAGCCTGCCTGATAGGATTTTTAAAGTTGCTAGCCTATGACTGCTGAAGTAAAATCTCCGAGTAATAGCAGGTAAGATTCCTGGCCTCACCTATATTTCCAAAGTCACTTACTAATGGATAGTGAATTGAAAGTTATATCTTCAGCCCTTTATAAAGCAAGCACCTCGCTAATACTGTAATCATTCCGCAAGCCTAACAACAGAGGAAATCATGCCATAACAAATACTCTGTTACTAATGGCAACATTGATTTCTGCAATCAGCCATTAAGTCTAGAAAATGAAAGACAGTTTGAGGTACCTTAAGGCATTACATTGCCCACTGGTAAAGAGCTGGTAGCAGGCTGCTGAGGGTCATTCTTTTTCGTTGTGTTGCTCCCCCACCCCCCCGCCCCAGGTTCAATAAATATTTTAGTATCAGAGGCAAGTCACCGTTACCGTTATTAAGTATATGCCAGTTTATTTTTGTTGTTCTTGTCATGCTCCAGTATACTCTACTTCTGAGGCCAAATTAATATAAAAATAAAGTGTTAGTTTGCTGGCTTATTACAACCCAGTAAAGAAATTGTTAAGACACATAAATCTGCGCTCCGCATTCCCCAGATTCCTCCAGTACTTAATGCTGTTGTTTAAATACCCATGAAACACACTGTCTACTCTTAGAGTCATAGCCTCGCTCACAATTTATTACTGGAGAGACACATTAGAAAATTCTCTGTAGCAACAAGAGCTAATTTCATACTATATGTAGTTGTTGAGATTGTTTTAAGAGGATTGGAAATACGTCAAGATGTAGAAGATGATTTGTCTAACTTTCACTTTTAAAAAGCCTACATGTTGGCAGGGGACGGGGGGTGGGACACACAACACACACCCTCCCCCCCTGCTCCTCTTTAGCATAGAAAGCACCACTTGTTTTGCAGCTCCATAGAGTGATCGGAAAGAAAAGATCCTGAAATTGTTTAAATTCTCTATGAAGCCTTCCAGGGCTGTCTGGAAAAGTTTGGAAAGAAAGAGCCTCAGAGTCTTCTGAGTGAGGGTGAACCGCTAGAGACTGAAGAGGATTCAAAAGAACGCATGTGAAAGTTGGTGTGTTTTGAGAGCCCTGACAACGTTCATTCCCAGTGTTCTGCTTTGTTAAGTGTATTGTTGTGAGAAGTTTTTCCTGCCTTTGGAGGCTGCAGAGGTGATCTCTTCCTGGCCACCGCTTTAAAATGCTTTTTAACTTCAGTGTTTTCAGTAAATGGCAGTTTCTTTTCACACCTGATGCATTTGTATTGGAGCACAGAAAAATGAAAGCAAAGGATGTGCAGGAGCAGTTGCTAGGAGCATGCTCATTTTTACTGTCGAAAACCAGACCTTTTAAATTAACATCTGATCGTCTTCTCTAGTCTGTTATTAGTAAATCTAGGAAGGCTCTCAGTGTCATGCATCCTATCATGGAAAGTGTGCACATTTTTATAACTTCTTAATCAGATGAAAGGAAAGAGACTATTGCATTTTACCAGGGGAAAAAAAAAAATAAAAATCCAAGTATTCTTTAGCACTTTAAAAGTAAATTTTATTGCCGTGTTGCTGCTGGAAGTTTTCATCGTTCTGAAGTGTGGTTTTTATCAGTACCTGTGAAAAAATAAACTGTAGCATATAAAGAAATCAGTTTTTTAAATTTTTTTTTGGTGTTTTTTTTTTGTTGTTTTTGCATAGGAGAGAACTAAGTAGTCATTGAATCTTCTATTAAGAAATTACCGCAAAACACAGTTTTACAAATTTCTCAGCCTGCATAACAATGTCTCAAAACTTAATTTGCATCACTTGATTCTTTTTTTGTTGAAAACTGGGTCAGTAGGGCCTGAGAAACTATTTTTTCAGATCTTAACCAATGAATTCTTCTTTATAAATTGGTGCTCTTAACATGATAGTAGTTCTGAATTCATCATAAAAACCTTTTTACACAGTGCCTCTTAGAACAGATCTCCAGAAGAAGGCTTACAATGAGTGGCAGAGAAGTCTTTGTTATCTGATGTAATTCTTTGCAAAGGAGGATTGGGAATGGAGTGCCTGTTTAAAAATGTCTAGCTCAGGCTGAGAAGAAGAAAGGGTCAAGTTTGCAATCAAACAGTTATTGCAGAGATGTGTGACTGTCACTGGCTGGGCTAATGTGGTATGCAGCTGTTTGTTATGTGAGTAAAAGAATGTTTGAATCAGTGAACATGTGAAAATGACTCCAGTGAACCAGAAAATGTGTTTGTTCTTTAGCTCTCCAAACTGCTGAGAACTAAGCTTAAGATCAACTGCTAAAACTAGGACCTTTGACAAATTGAGAGGTCATATTTTCCAGCAGAAACGAACGCAAGTAGTCACACAGATCATTTCCCCGTGTTTTTCGGTGGTTTCTCTCGGGGTTTGTTTACTTTTGTGTGAAATTATGAGGGAGTCGAATAAATGTCATTTCTGTCCCCACGTACGGCACAAAGGGAAGCTGCTGTAAAAAGCCCTGTGCCCGCACACACTTTTCCATCCGCAGGCAGCGGGGGGGTGTGTGTGTGGAGATGCTGTCTGGAGGGGTCTGCTCTAAACACGAGCACTCTTCTCAAATTAATCTTGCAGCGTCACGGCAGAAAGGCGGCAAAGCCGAGCTGGGTGTCCAGTCTTCTTTCTAGACCTCTTCTTCAAAACAAAAAGTTGTATTTGGAGAGGTTTTGCTTAGGAATTAACGCATGGAATAATTAAAACTTAATGTAGTAGGAAATGATACTGTTCATTATATCCAGCAGGGTAGTACCTTCTGCATTTTCCTATCATTTTGGTGTGGGGATAATTGAAGTCTTGATAGTTTGAAAGGGGTAATTGAATGCACTGACCCTCCAGTTCATTAAATAAAGTAGGCCAAGTTACATGATCAATGGAAAGCATGGGGCTTGAAAAAAAAGAAGAAAATAAAATACTGTTAAATATTACCAGTTCTTCTTGTACGCAGCATTGCAGGTTGACTTTGGCATAGTTTGTTTGATCAGCTGTTTTGGAATCTCTCAGACGTTCTTGGGGGGGTTAAAATGAGGTTTTCTCGGGAGAAGAGCTTTCCTTATTAAACACAGAGTTTCAGCCCGTATTTATGTCCTTTGACAGAACACATAAAAAGCTTTTGTACTGGGCATCATTGTACAGGCGTAGGAAAGACAGTGATACCATACTCTTTTCTTTGTCTGTCTTTTTCTTTCTTCCTTCCTTTCTTTCTCTTTCTTTTTTTTTTTTTTCTTTCCCCTCCCTTTCTTCCTTTTTTCTTTCTTTCTCCTTTCTTTTTCTTTCCCTTTTCAGTGATAGTCATCAACTGTTCAATGTGAACAAAACAGGCAAAAAAAATTTAAGTCTGAGGATTAAGATCTTCATTTTTTTTTTTTTTTGCTTGTGCATTCCAATTGTTCTTAAAATATTTGGCAATGTCAATTAGTAACTGAGCAGAGTTAGCTGATGAACACAATTTTCCACTAGACTGAGCACCCTATTGTTGTCGAGCTAACAGCAGATTTCTGAGGTCATTATCATTCCCTGGTAGCTTGGCCCAGCTGCTTCATGCTGCAAAAGCCAAACTTTATACTGGAGCTGTGGGATGGCATGCAGCAACAGGGGGCTGGGAAGGGAGGAGTGGGAAGTTGGCCGAGAAGCTGCAGAAAGCCATTAGCATCTGAGGAAAGAGAAAGTAAAAGTTTCTAGGTGTTTCCAGGGACATCTGCTTTCGAGCCCGCCCTCCTGTTTCCTTTCTGCCTTTCTTGCTACCTCTAGGATGGGTTTATTCTCTCCAACCGGGTGACTGCAGGGACACCAGCAAACCCTCACTGCTGTCACTAGTCACTCCCAGATGGAGGGCTTGAGCTAGCCTGCTGCCTCCAGGTTTCCTTGAGCAGGTATTATGCTTTGGTTTGCTTCTCCAAGCAGGGACACGGGGACAAGCAGGGGGAAATACTTTCTTTTTCCCCCTCCCCTGGCTGAAGATATTTTACCTTAGGAAACCCGCTGCAGATAGCGAGCTTGAGAATTGCAGGCAGCGAGCACTGCTGTGGCAACTTGTCAGTCCCTCAGGATGGCAACCAGAACTTGAATTGTAGAATTTCTATTTAATACAGGCATTTCTCTTTCTGCCTTTCCTCCTTTTCGGTTTGTTGGTTTTTTTTCTTTTTCCTTTTTTGTCTTTGTTGGCCTCATTTGGTATCAGGTTCAGCAAGATGCAAAGCTGCACTTTTTTTCAAGCTCAGCTGTTATAACTGAGCACCATATGCAGCCTTTCAATCCCTGATATGGAATACTGTACATGCTGCTCCATGTTTGTAAGAGATTTACAGAAGCTTGAGTTGTGTGTATTAAAGCTGTGTACATCTAGACATTTGGGCAAGTACTTACAGCAAAGCTGCTGTGGGTGCAGCCTATACTAATAACCTGGCAAAGAGTCAGCTTTTGCTCTTACATAATGCCTTAAATTGCCATCTCTGTTGAAAGGTCAGAGTTTACTGAGTGAGGATCATCACTGTGGTCCCAGATCTGTTTTATTTCTTTTCTCCCCCACCCTGCTTTTCACACTGGCTTAATTGCAGACTCATTTCTTTTTACTTGGAGACATAAAAAAGCAACTTTAAGAGGCTTATTTTACAAGTAGAAACACTATAGCTAAGTATCTTTGGTAATGCTTTGACGTTCTAACGTTAATTAATGATGTTTGAAAGGCTAGGTTTTATTTATAGGTGCATTGCTATAAATCTGGGATCAATTCCACCAGCACTAGTGAAATAACAGAACTGGCCCCGCCGTTGCTACTGTCGGGCTGGACTCCATTATGAGGACCAGCTGCAAAGGGGCACTGTACTAGAAAAATAAGAAAACACCTCCCTGTCACATCTTTGCAAAGCACATGCTTTATGACCTCTGGAGGGGGTCACAGTCGTTCTGTGCAAGGCAGATGTCTGAGACCTGTCGGGAAGGCTGCAGACCGATTCTCTTCCTTGCCTCTTGTGACGCGGTCAAGTAACGCGGTCTGTTGGCAGTGAGAATCAGAGCACCAAAAAGAAAAAGCCAGAAATGTGGTTTTAGTTGCCAGGAGAAAAGCCTAAATCACAGCTTTGTGTTTAGCCCTCAGATTGTGGTGTCTGTGTGTCTCTAGGTAAATAGGATTGTAAATGGTGGCAGGAGATGATACCTTTATTCTCAGAACAGCTCTCAGAACACTGAAGGGATGTTTCTTTTCATTTAAAAAGTAAATAATAAGTTTAGAGGTTCAATTTAGATGATTCCCCAGGTGTGAACTTCTTCCAGACTATCCAGTTCTCCTCCTCTGTTTCACTGGTCTCACAGAATCCTAAAATAAATAGAAATAAGAAGATACAAAGTTTGAATGAGCTGGCCCAGTACCCTGTCAAGGTGAGTCTTTAAACTGTCCAATGTCAAGGAATCCCTGACTTCCTTTGGGAGATTATTCCAATATCTGATTGTTCTCATGGTGAAAAAATTTCCTTCTGGAGTCCAGTCGGAATCTCCCCAGGAGTAACTTGTACCCATCACCCCATCACTTGCGGTTGGTAGCTCTGCCAGTTACAAGAGGGCTTCAGAGAGTCCCTGAGTGAAAAGCAGGGATGTGAATTCTGACCCATTTCATGTCCATGTGATGGATTCGTGTGGGTTTTTTGTGGCGGGCCGTTGCTGCCCAGCAGTTTATACCTGCATCAGCTGGTGCTGAGTTCAAGAAGTCTTTGATTAACACCGTTCCTGGCCGTGGAGCATCCCTGCAGCCCTGTCCCCAGCAAAGCAAGCCTGAGCATGGGGCATCTTCTCTAGCTGTGGCTCGATATGGTTGACTGCAGCGACGTAATGCTCTCCTTCCTTATTTCAAGAGGAGGGTTTCTTACTTGGACCTTCCAAGATCTTAACTGCCGAAGCTAGCTGTGGTTTTGATAGTTTCAGCATTTCTTAGACAGGTATTTTAGGGTCCAAATAAAACTCAGAAGCTTGGCTGCAGTTTCACAGACTAGTATATAAGTGAATATTATCAAAAGTGAGGGGGAAGAAGAGGGGGAAGGAAACGTTAGGCAGAGGTCCAAGCCTAGGCTGAAATACCAGTGTGGTATTTTCTGTTTGTGCACTGCAGTCACGCGGCCTGGAGTGTGACATTCCTAGGAGCTCAGTCATGGACGGCCTAAGTCCCCGAAGAACCAAAATGCCTCAGGTACTGCAGGTTCCCCCGAGGCACGGAGCATTTGTGGGTGTGGGCCGTGGCAGGTGCCAGCCCTCCTGTATCCCAGGGAAGGTGGGAAGGCAGGTGTGCTTGCTGGTTGGAAAGAAGCCACGGTGAGGTTTCATCAGGTCCCACAGTGCCAGCATGGCCTCTGCAGGCCTCTCCTCCCTCCCTCTTTCCTTCCTTGCTTCTCTCCTTCATGGCAGCAGTATTCATCCCTAAATAACACCCCTTTTTTCCCCAGTATAAGCCAGACTCTGTATTTCCTGACTGGTTTTCTCATCTTCCCAGATGTTTTGCATCTTAAAATGTCACTGTCATCCAGCACGAGCAGAGGCCTTGAGAGGGCACAGTGGAGTAGCCAAACCTGGGGCTTTTTTTTAAGTACTAAACTAAAGGAGTAGGAGGCAAAAGTAAGGATGGGTCTTCCAGGCTGTGCCTGGTTTTTGGAGCTTGTTTCTGGTCTTCCTGGAGCAACAAAGATAGCGCAGTATTGCCAGGTATCTTCCTAGTTAGAAAATCTGCAAAATGTAGGGTTATTGCTGCTTATCTTCCAAGTGTGCTTTGGAAGGATGGATGGAAATGGGATTTATATACTTGCTCTTCTGTCAGCTGTGATTCCTGCTCCTTTCTGTCTTGAGTTCTAGCTGGGTTTTCCTCGCGTGTCTCTCTTCAGTTGTCCCCTTCATTAGGTTTTTAGGAATGCCGTGTAGCCAGTATCGTTGAAACCTGTTCTGCTCACATCTTCCCTAACATTGAGGCAAGGGAGTAGTCTATTTGTCAAAGGCAGCATCATTTTCCCTTTTAATGACCTAACAAAACTACTCAGACGCGGAAGCAAATCCAAAAAGACTTTCTGCAAAGCCTTACGCGTTCCTCTTAAATACTCCACACTTTCCTGGGAGATTTATGGAATACCAGGTACGATCTGACTGAGACCAAAAGGTGATTCAATGTTTTCTGGGGGAAAAAAAGAGAAGCAAACAGTCATTTTTCATCATTTGGAGAGGATTCAAGGAGAGAACAGAACGTTTTTGATTATTAACTGGAAATAGATGGGCTTATAAGAATGCCATCTATGTAAAGAGGAACAACTACAGAAGGGGAAGTTGAGTTACTGTTCTTTTGTATATTCTGGTGCCTTTATTTAAATCTTATGGGCATGAACAGGTGGTTTTACACATCTCTATATATCTTTGATCATGTAGATACCTGTTAAGATTCATATTTTCCATCTCATTCTGCCACTGAAAAAGTAGTGAAAGTTCCGAAGGGGAACTTTGTCTATCAAATATTCTCTCATTCTCTAATTTCATTTGTTTTCTTAAAATAATTGTGATGCCAGTCCAGTGAAGAACATTCAGTCAACATGCGGCCACATTTACCACACGGTGGTATCAGGGTCACCACAGCTATTTCCTACTCCGTGTAGAAATAATACTGTGGTCGCTCGGATGCTACTATCTGGTGACTGTGTGTAAATGTTGACTTTGTGATGGTGACCACTGTTGTATAATTACAGTGAATTTTCTTCACGAGAGGGGTAAGGCATGAAAGCTGACATTCCTGAAAAGGACAAGCAGTACCAAAGATCAAATACAGAACACTTTATTTTACTGTTTCTTTGGCTGCTCCTTTTAAGTCTTATCACTGAAGACGCTGCTACTTTACAGTGCGAACCAAACTCCCTTTCCGTGACGCTGTAGGGAGGAGTGCGTGCAGTGTGGACAAGGCGTCAGCTCAGAGTTAGCTGTGAACTGCAGGAAGGCGTGAAAACTGTGCAAGGGAATCATCTACCAGAGCTCCGTCTGTACTACCCTGGATGTAAAGCTTGACACAGCAAGTTTGCCTGTAGTGATGAGAGCATCCGATGGTAGGGCTGCGCTACCTGGCTTGTGCTTCGCTCAGTCTTCGGATCTGACAGGGTCAGCAGCTGTCTCAACACGGGGAGAGAAACTGGAGCTGCTGAAATAACACCAAGGAATAGTCCCTGTTTCTTTTGCACTGAAAGAACTGGGAAAAGACCTGAAACCACGTTTGTGGCAGCCAGAGCTGAAGAACTCACAGCTGTGGGTACAATTGATGCCCATCAATTCCCAGGCGTTCTCCTCCCAACTCCCCCGTGGTGAATAGCAATTTTTTGCAAACCTATCTCAGGGCAAGACAAGATGCAGAGCAGTGACCCCTATGCAGGTTCTCAGCCTGCTGAGGAGAGTGATTAATATCAGAACTAGGCACGCTGCAGATACCTTGTTTTTTATGTGCAGCAACACTGAAGTGATCTCATCAACTATCTGAACATTCAGCAAGTCCAAAATCAAACGCTTGTGTGTCAGATAGACACAGCTGTATTTGTACTGTTGCTCTATCTAAAGAACATGCCAAATGCTTTACTTAGAGTTGGGAGAGAGACTCATTACTAAGAACATGTATAGCATTATCAATGAAAAACAGTATTGTTCTTTTCCTCAGTGCTTTTAGTGTCCTTGCTTTTCCTTTCATGAGAGCCCGTGCTAATGTATCTTCAGACAATGAACGCGGGGCCTGATTCACTGCTCCCATGCACAGTGTGTCATCCTTTACACCTCTGCACGGCGGGCTAGAACAGTAGCACTTTGTGCTAGTTCACACGTGTGCTGCAACACTACACACAATTGTGCAAGGCAGCGGAGAACCTGAGTGCGCCGGGCAGTGTTTTTATTGCATTTCTTCCCAGAAGTACATGAAGTGAACTTTTATCAGCCAGACTCAAACAGAACTGAATATAGCAAAGTGCAATTTCATTTTTTTTGACAGTAGAAGAGGGATGTCCAGCAATATGTTCGGGTACCACAGTTAGAAGGTGGGTGAGTGTGTCCTTATCCAGTGAAGTTGCCTTACTGGGCTTTTAGTTATTTTCTGCTCCTAACTGGCATAAAGATGCTGCACCTTCCGTTGAAAGAATTCCAACCAATTAAACATTGCTGTATTTTTTTACTTCCTGATCTGTATTTAAAAAGCAGCACTGACTTGAATTTAGCTTGATGAGACTAGCCAGCCTGGAAAATACAGAGACAGATTTTTGAAGTTAAACACTCAACGTGCTGCACTACTGTGCTTGTTCATCGTCTGGGTTTTCACAGCTCTGGTCAGAATTTCAAAGGATTCTTGGCCAAAGAAAATACTAGACGTTAAGTAGCAGAGGGCTTTCTTAAACTGTAGAGTAAATTCTGGCAAGCGTAGAAGGCAGTGTTTCAAAACTGTCTGTTTTCATTGTTCCTGTGTTCGCAGAAAGGCCCATCGTAGACAAACCAAAAAGAAAAAGATCACCGTATTGAGAATAAATATACAAAAGGTCAGTTTGAAAAGAAATGGAACAGGGTAAACTCTTCAGCAGTGATCAGTTCAGACAGCGGGTTCCACTCGGTGCTTTCCAGCACAGTCACTAATGAGTAGGCAGTGTAACAGAAACAATGTGATACTCCATTTAAAATAATTCTATAAATTCTTGAAGGTTTGGGTTTTTTTTTAAATCAACATTTGAGCTGATTGTTTGATGTCATTTTCTTGTATGGCGTACAGAAAGCAGCTTCTTCAGTTGTATCTCTACATTTAATCAAACCCATAAACCTGGTTCTCAGCTGCAGGCAGACCCACGCTGAAGATGAAGGATTAGGGGAAAGAGGTTGTAACTGCACTCAAAAACTTGAAGGCATAATGGTTTGGGGGTTTTTATTTTTAAAATACCACCAGAAAATGAGTATCCTGATCTGACTCTTGCATGAGAAAATTGTGGCGGACTCTATCTTGGAGGGTAATAGCAGCAGCAGTTGACATTTGTACCATGGAAGGATGAGTGAGCTGTTGAGCATGTCATAGTCATTACGTAGGTGTTTCTTTTGTACATTTTATTTTGCTATCTGGCTTTACACTTTTTAAAAATTATTTTACTTTTTTTAATGGCTAAGGATACGGTAATAGAATAGTTGTCAACTAAGAGTAGAGTTGTTCTCTGTTCTACCAGCAGTTAATATAATCTTTTGAAGTATAAATTAGAAGGGTGGGAGCGTGAACGAGGAGTCTCCCAGGTTCGTGGCTGGTGTTTTGTCAGCGTGACTCCGTCTCACACCAATGCTCAAACTCAGTAGGCAGCTACCACCGGGTTTGTCTGCCTGTGACGGTGCCAACAACAGCAAGGGCACTTCTCTTAAATGTCTGGAGGGTTGCACCAAGAAAGAGGCACTGCCCTTCCGACTGACAAGAAACAAGAGCTGTCCATCTGCTCCCCCACCTTCTGAAGCGGAGCGTGCACAGAAGCAGCATTGGAAATAGTTTTTGCCGACAGAAATACCACTCCTACCATTTTCTTACCCCCTTACCAGTTTTTGTACCTTCTGCTGATGAACTGAATGCAGCCTACATGCAGGGAGAGAGATGGAGAAATAGAAGACCTAACTTGAAGGACTTGGTTTCTAAGGTCTTTCTTTAAACTATCCGTGTCTGGGTGGGTGAACAAAAATTCAGAACTTCCCTTGAGACAAGTAACACGGAATGTTTGCTGGCGTGTTTGCTTCCCTTTCAAATATTCCACAGATTGTACAGACAAAAGACAGATTAGGCTTTGCATCAGATTTACTAGAGCTCTATCTCCTTGCCTTTGGACTCCAGCTTGCATTTTACACTCCTGTCTGAAGTTGAGCTGAAGAATTAAGCTTGTGTGTGAACTGTTTGTACATAACAGGCTTTCCCAAGTGACTGTTTAGCACCATTAAAAAGCAAAACCAAGACTCACAGTAAGATTCTGGTAAAAGTAAATGGATTCTCTTGACAAACGGCTGATGGCATCTTTGTGTAATGACCATCTTCTCACCGCATGCAGAGTGCTGGTGGCATAAGTGAATTTCAAAATACACCCGTTTTTCAGGGATTTGGGCCTGATAGGCATTTACAGTACAGGTGTTTAGACCAGTTTGGCAGTGCAGTGAACTTAAAGTATAGGAAGAACAGACTGCAAATACACTTCAGGGCTCCCTGACACCGTCTGACTGCTGCGTGTTGTGCAAGTGTTAAGGTACGCTCGATTTTCAGGTCAAATCTCCTAATGTTGCCCGATTCATAAGGCCAAATTCTGATATACCAGTGCCATCTACTATGTTTGAATCGGTTACGTCCGCGTGTGAGTTTCTCATGGTGCTTTGGAGCCCAACATGAGTATGGTGATAATCTTTACTGCTCTTCTGTAAATGTTGTGCTTTGAGAGGTGCTCCTCTCTTCAGTGTCTGCCACTGGATAATGTTTTTGCTTTAATCCTCATCTGAATTTTTACGTGCTTATTTTTTAATTGCCCACCAATAGAAATGGAACCAGTGTCTGCCTATTACTGATATTTAAAACATGAAGGTTTGGGGTTTTTTAACACCCTAGTTGCTATGCCCCTTTAAATTTCCTTCAGTTATTCTTTACCTCTAAACCATCTTTCATTACCAAGTTGTTTATCTGAGAAGAAAGTGAGACTGTCTCTTTGTATTGCTGAATAACATCACTCTCTTTCTCAAGAAGTCATTACACACTGACATCATATTGTTCTTCATTAGATGATCTGTTGCCTGAAAGTATCTTGGTGACACTCAACTTGAAAGCAACAAGAGTACACGTGCTAGGATGCCTGGAGAGCAGAGACTGGCGATACCTCGCTCAAGCAAGTACCCAGGATAATTTCAAAAAGGCATTAACAAATACAAACCACCCCCACAGAGGTAATTTTCACCTCTGAATTTTAGCTTGTTCCTTAGTTCAGCCCAGACTTCAGCCATCACCGTTACAATGCTGGAAGCCAAGTCTTACCTAGCAACCATACTCGTGTACAATAATTTAAACTTAAAGAAAAATAACACAGTTGCTGGTGGAGTTGTGTCCAGAGATTTCTAGGTGCTTTCCACCAGTGAAAGTGTGGTTTCTGTCTTTAAAATGTGCATCAGCACAGAGAAAAAAGACTTTTGATATTCACAAAGACCACAATTAACGCTGTGCTGACAGTCGCTGTTCCCTGATTAGTTGGAAACCTCCTGTACTCAGTAGATTTTATTTTTCATGGTCGTGAGTTACCTGAGAAAAGCTCACGATGTGGTTGCTTGAGAAATTTGCGCAAGTATTCCTTCGATTTGTGCTGATTCACAAGTTATTTGTTACAAATGTTCATAATTCTTACTCCTGTGCCCGGGTGCATAGCTCTGGTGGTGACTATTAGTACCATGACTGGGTGAGAATAGTCTTAAAAGTCTTCGTAAGCGTTTGATCATCCAGAGTAAAATTTGCCTTTTCTTTAAAATCCTGTATTGTTCCCTTAAACTGTAGCGCTCCGTGAAATATTCCGCCCATGCAGTTATTGAATGTAGAAGGCAGAGGAACGCAGCCATCCAAAGCAGACGAGAAATTTCTCCTGATAATCTCCACCCCTCAAACCGTGGAGGAGAAAATGGAAGGAAAGGGTCCCTTTCCCCACGGGTCCCTTTCCCCACTTGGCCCCAGCTGCAGCTGGCACTCTTCAGGTCAGGCATTCCTGCAGTCACTAAACCACTGGCTGCACGGAAGGGAATATTGGGTGCAGTTCCTCCACCTGTTACCCTTTCCAGACACCTTTCGACTTAGGAGGAGCCAGAGCCACGTGGCTCCTTAATTCTCCTTCGATTACCGAGCGGGGCTCTGCCAGCCGCGGGGATGCAGCGAAATTCCAGTTTGGGAATCCCCGGTACACAGTAATCAAACAGAGCTCCGACAGTTAATGCCGTGTTTGCAGATCCTATTGGATAACCACTAAAGTTGCATGGGTGAAATAGATAAAGTTGGGAAGTCTGCAGTAGAAGTGTTTGCCTTTATGCTTATTTACTCACTGGTGTTGCCTTTGTACAATAATATCTTTTCCCCGAAGGCCTTTGAAAAATTTGATCACAAAATAGAGAAAGAGTATGTTTGTTCTGGGTAAAATTTGGAAGCATTGTTCTGATGACACCTGTAAAACATAATTATAACTCCCATAGCTGTTTCCTCTCATATTTAGAGGGGAAAATTCTTTGCCTCTAATCTCAGGTGCATACCTGTGGAAGGTTTAGATTCCTTCAAGCAGTATCAAAGTAACGATAACAGTGTGCAGCTGCTGACTGTCTTTGCCTTGTTGTTACTCACCCAGCTGTTTAGAAGAGAAGAAAAAGAGAGAGAATCTCTCTAATCAGCCATATGGCACAACATTTGATTTGCCACAGTAAGTTAAAACCTATGCTATTGGTCAGCGTCTTGAATGCAAATGTTGACCTAGCTTTCCAGGAGCACCAGATACGAGGGAAAAGAAGACCAGGTCTACTTAATTCGCATTATTTTATACTAAGTACAGAAATACTTGATTCTGGCTCAGTGGAGTTGCCGTGACTGGGGTCTGCCTTACCCAAAAGATGGTGAGAGCAGGGCTGTTGAGGTATCACAGGGTGTTAGGGGTTGGAAGGCACCTTGGAGATCTTCAAGTCCAACCCCCAGATGGTGTTTTGGATTCCTGTTTGCTTATGTTGTACACAATACAAGTTAGGATTCTGGATCAGACTGCTGGGCCGTGACATCTAGATGTCTTTAGTAGCTCTTGAAGTTTGTAGTGCACGTGGACAATCGGTTTTTTTCATTAAGAAGAAGTTAAATGTTGCTGTTCTTTTAAAATTGAACAGGAATTGTAGAGTTAATTACGGGGAAAACATTTTTGCCTTAAAAAAAAAAACCCAAACCACCATCTTTGTGGGTGCAAGTGAATGGTAGAGGAGAAGTGGGGGACTAACACGTGTGTGGTTTTTGCGAGTCTCCATTCTAGAAACTGCAGTGGAAAATGAGGTTTAGGGGCTCGACCTTGGAAATTTAGCAGGTCCACTTTTTCAACTTTTTTCTGCCATTTCATGCATGTGTAAGACTGGAAGTCCTTTGGTTACTGACACGCTGGCTTCAGATGTGCCACTGGGGAGATTCAAGGTTAGAAGGAGACATAAGAGGTGGGTGCACATGTCTGTATCTAGGACTGGGGACATGACTTTAGAAGGTTTAAGCTGCGGGGAGATTGCAACCCTATTCATCTTGCTTATCACAATATTACAAGAACCCTTTTTTGTTGTGTTTTTTTTTCTCTCTGAAACATTTTATTTCTAAAGGATTTAAGGATATGATTAATTTTGTTCTCCTTGTAACGTACATAAAAACACATTCCAGAAAGAATAATACTCAATTCCTCTAAGTGTCTTTAATGCATAGATCTCAAAGAGCTCTCTTATCCCAGATTTCCTGCTTAATTGATCACAGTTCTATTTACGGTCTGTGCATTTGTTTGCAGTAAACGCTGGTAAGCTGGAGATGCAAAGATACCATCCATTTAAGACTTTTTTTGCACACGTTCTGGTCAACTGGATGAGAGTTTCTGACGACACCGTGTTGGGGCGCAGGTTTGCAGGGATATTAAGTTGGGGTGGAAAGTATTGTGATTGGTAAGGCAGAATGGATTTTCTGGTTGATGCCATAAGAAATCACTGTGTACTAATGTTACTTAAAAAATAGACATGCTTTTTCCATTTGGTTAATGATTCTGGATGGTATAATCCAGATGAGTGGTTAGGTCTCCTGTATTTTAAACAGTCTCTCTTCTGCGATTCCTAATGTCCTTTGACTTGTACTTCAGAAAGTACCGAGAAAGGTTTGATCAGATAAGAATCTTGTTTTCTAAGAATAGCTGCTTAAGTGGTTCTGCACTGTCTTACAAATTTGTAATTCCACGTGGTGAGGTTTTATCTCTTAAAAAATGAGTCTTGACCCAGGGAATCAGTACAAGTTTTGTTTGTTTCCTTATAGAAGCGCTACAATTAAAACTCCTAAGAGGATACAAAAAAAAAGGTGTGCAAATATTTTTCCATAGAGTACGATTCTTTCTTCATCTGATGGCCCATGTTGTTATTCTTCTCATTGTTTCCACTGCTGTTACTTAAAAAGCTTTGACAAATAGAATAGACTTTGCGTAACGATTCTATTGTAAGTCACTTCCAGCATATTATAGTGTGTGGTTAAAATGACTCTTGTGGTTACCACTCCCAGTGCCTGTACTTTATCATGGTACCAACTGAAATGAAGAATAGGAATGTTCCTTCCTTTACTCACCAGTATTTAACAACAACAACAACAACAGCAACAAAATAATTAATGTAAAAATAACATTGCTGGCTTTTATTAACTTCAAATTCATTTTAGATCTTTTTCTTCCACAGTTCATCAGGAAGCATTTGGCTTTAGAAATAGATCTTAAAAATATAGAATACATGAATTTTCTGGGCAAATTCCCGTGCAGTTGGGAGCATTTTGTAAATACATTTTCTCGGGGGAGAAGACAATGTCATTCGCAGAAGGACTCTGCTGGAATAATAGATAGGGAATGGAAAAAGCCATACTTCATTTCAGCAGCATCTTTCACTACTCGTCTAAAGTGTATGGTTATGGTTCTGCAGGTTCTAGATCTGCATGTGTCCCCCTGGCAGAATCTGCCTTTCAGTCTCCTAACCCAAGATGACAGATTTCTTAGCTGTGACGTGGTTATTTTTTTTCCCTTAGTGAGTAAGGAAGGGAATAAAGAGCTGAAAGAAGGAAGAAAGCTTTTTCCCCCTCCCTATTTCTTATTTTCCCCAGAATAATAGCTCTAGGGGATGAGTGTTCTGTTGCAAATGACTACTATGCATATGATGAGAACACCTTAAATAAAGTGATATTGTTACAGGATTTAATAATGCAATGGTGAAAATACTCAAAAGGCAATGAGGTGAGTGAATGAGTCTGAAATTAAATTATGTAACTTGACCAAAGTAGAGTATTGTAACTACAGCTCACATCCAATAATACCGGTCAAGAATGTAGAAGACCATACCTTGATTTGTTTTTTTTTTCCTATGGAAAATACTTGCTTCTCCTGTGAAACCGGCTGTGTCATATCAGAATGGAAGGCTGAGCCAACATCAGTGCTTTGTTGAAGATGATACCCAGGTTTTCTTCCTCTTCTGCCTTCTGTTTTGCTACCTGCACTTGTGAGCAACAGTCTCCTGGATGGGTCTTACCCGTAAGTGGATGTGATTGAGGCACTGCCTTCATGTATTTTGTTGGCTCTGGAGCAGAGTCAGCTTAAGCTACGAAAAAAGGAGACCAGAATAACAGTGCAGTATAGTCATCTCCAGCTGCGTGAGGAGCTACCAAATCCTTGACCTGGTGCGTCCCATTTATCCTGCAGTACAGGAGACATCTCCGTGCATAGCGGGTCCTTTGCTGCTGTCCACCCAAAATCACAGCCTGAGCAGCAAAATCCTTGAAGGCTCGGCTCCGACACTGCACCTGGCTCATTCTTCACTAGAATGCATTCCTGTAAGGATTCTGGAGGTTGTGACTGCTTTATAGCAATCTGCTAGTGTGGAGCAGAGGAGACAGGCAGCTCTTAGTGTGCTGTACCACAGGCTGCTTCCCCTTCAGTCCCCAGCACTATGACTGCCCTCAGAGGTACCCAATGACTGGCGAAAACCTGTCTGAGCTGTAAAATCTGCTTGTCTCAAGGAAGTAAGAAGGCAGACAAGCCAACAACTTTTGTTTCTCTTGCCCTAAGGCCTCTTGACGAGGCTTTTTAATGAATTTTCATCTGCTTTTGACTCTTCTTTAAGGTCATGGAAAACTTTTGCGCTTCTATGCCAACAGCAATCTTAAATGACTGGTTTAGACAACTGGATTAAAAAAGGTGCTCCTCTAGATGTTTTCACTTTCAAACAAATCTTCATGTCCTTCTCTTTTCTTTTGGACCTCGGATAGTGAATAGCTCAGACTTTGCTCTGATCTGTACTGACCTTGTCTCACAAGCCCTTAACCAGACTTCACCTGGTTAACGAAAGTTAACGGGGTTGATGGAGTTTAAACCTGGGTCAGCAGGTTCTAAATCTGTTTATTTCTGAGATGCTGAGAGTCTCCGATCACGCACTCCACATTTAATACAGTTTCATTGATGACTTTGATGCCAGAGATAAGTGAAAACTGCTAAAAACGTGAAGGGGTTTTAATGTGGGATTGTCAGCTAAATGAAACTGCCTTCTGCCTGGTGTCTGTCTTGCTGTCGCTCATTGCTGCAGCCTCAGAAGGAAGCAGTGTTTGTGCTTCTCCTGTCTGCCGTGTTTTCGGTTTCAAACCTGGGAAGGTTTTCAACTTCTCCTTAGTAAAAGAACTAAGAAGATCTCCTATTTAGCTGCAGTAGTGTGTGATGTTCAGCAGTCACCCAATGCCTTCCAGTGGTTGAAGACATCTCTTCGATATCTGGTTGCTATTGATTCTGCACAATGACAAGATCTTCCTAACGTCCTGAGCAGATGTTTTGTCTGGAATGCTTAGTCCTTCTCAGGCTTTCCAGTACCATACTGGTTCCGAGGAAAGCTTCACTGGGAGCCCCATGTTCCAGAGGGAAACTTAATTTTCAGTGATGTAAAATTTTCTGATATGCCCAACCCACAGCTGAAAAATTTCTGATTCACTTTGAATCTGAGGGTGTTCTAGGGCTGGGACACTGAGGGCCCGTGGGTTGTGGAGAGGTTATCCTGTCCTCTCCCGGTCCTGCTGCAGGTCCCCTGTCATCTTCATTTGGGCTGGGAGGTGAATACCTGTAGAGTCTAAAACCATTGGTACTTTTTCTTTCTTGTTTGTTTACGTTGTTCATTTATTTATGAAGAGAACCACACAGAACCAGCCTCTAACTGTGAACCTTTAGATGGAAAACTCTGCACGACACTGGCAGTTCCTGCAGTCTCATGTGGCTGGCTTTGGAAAGATCTTCTCTGGGAAGATCCTTGTTCTTACTTTCATTTTATAGCGCGCTGTTGTTGTGTACCTGGGCACTGCTTATGCTACATAGTGCTATGTAAATGTCCTGTCTCCAGACTGAGATGTCCTGCTGCATTGATTCACAACTCCTGATTCTTTAAAAGAGGTTTTTGCCCATAGTCCGGGGTACTGGGAAAAGCCACATCTACTGGGAAGCTGATGACGTGGCTGAGAGTGCCCTTGGGCAGTTAGTATTTCACAGTAGTTACTCTTGGAGAAGCATTCTGTGAGCAAGTCTTAGGCTTTATGAATAAGGACTGTATACAGTAAGCGCAGGGAGTACCACAAGTCCTGACAAATGTAGTTAATTGCTCAAATGCCAAACTACTGGTGTAAAGTCAGCCATTAGAAATGGGTGCGTCTTTCTTCTACTAACAGAGTGTGTCAAGTACTTTGCCCACTCTGCTTTTAGAAGATGATGTCTGGGGGCGAGTCTGACTCTCTGGAGTAGCACGGATTCATGCTTCCTTGTTCTTATCCTGGGATGCTATACACTCGTTGGTTTTGATGGAATCTATTTTTGCCTGCTTTTTGATGTTTTCTGCAGAAATCTGTGGTTTATTCCAGGATGGACAGAACTGTTTGTATTAACACATTGTTTCATCCATTCTTAAAAGAAAAACATTTAACCAGCATCATTTGGTCAGCTTCCTTCATGTCTCATACACAAACAGCTGGCTTTTGCACAGTATTTGTTATTGATATTTCTCAAAATAATTGAAAAGAGGAAAAATGTTGCTAATTCCAACCAATACGTCGCAAAACTGATGCAAGAAAGGCAAAAGAATTTGCCTGAGGTCATTCAGCATTCCAGTGGAAGAGTCAGCAGAGCATCTCTGGGTTTGTGTGTTGATTGGTACACTCGCCTGTATTGAGTTCCCCACTTGGATCCCGTAGTTCTTCTTGTAGAAAATTGCAGATCTTTCTGCAGCCAGTACTCATGATGAGTAGGTCCAAACTAGAAGTATTATTGTATCAGCTATCAAGTAAGTTGATAACTCTGTATCTGCATTGTTCTTCTAGGACTGGCTGAGACCATTTTTATTTTTTTCCACGACACGGTGGCAAGTGTCCAGTACTTGGAAACAGATGCGATTACAGCTGAAGTTAGTGTGAGTTTTTAACCAGGCAGCTTTAATAAGTAGTGGCTTCTAAGCTACAATGCCTAAAGTTGGTACTTTATACAACCAGTACTAGTTGGTCAACACAGACAATTAATAGAATATCCTAGAACTGTTTGAATGTGCTCTGTTGATTGATGTATAACCACAAGCAGTCTCCCAGACAGCTAGAATACTCTTCAGGTTTCCATTAACTGAGGGCAGCCGTCTCCTGTAGTTGTTGGCGATAAGTTTATTTCCACTGGGGGTATTCTGCAGTTTGGAGAGGCCTTTAACAATCATTACAATGAAGGGGGTAGTGGAAGTGCTGTTCCTCAGTGTCACTTCCATGTCACTTGCTCCTCTGGCCATCCGAGGGATCACAAAAGACTCTTTCCCCTTGCATTGGGTCACTGCCAGCTGCCCGACTGGTTGCAGAGAAACATGCATCAGTTTGACCGAGTTGCGCTAACATCCGGGAGAAACTGGATCAGAGAGATAAAAATCAGTTATTAATTGGCAGAATAGATTAATTTAATCTCTGAGGAAAGAGAACATCAGTAAAAAACTTTATTAGATCTAACACTGAGTCTGTGTGGGTGGCCTGCCAGTTATAAGCATGACAGAATTTAATATTTATTCCAACGTACCTTTTCATTTCAATTATTTTCTGGGAACTTTTCAGGTTTCCATTATGGAAACTTAAGGAATTTGCTTCTCTCCATGCAGTCTTCTTTTCATAGCCTGAAAGAAACTGTACTGTAATCAAAGCTGTAATTTCCTATTTAAATATCTATCTGATTTTCTCCAAAATTATGGCATATTTTGTCAAATGAAAATAGTGGGTAACATCAAACTAAGTCTCAGCCCATAGCACTGTTTTAATCAGGCTTTAAAAAGTCCAAGAAATTGTTCTATTTGAGAATTTTGACTTGGAAGAAGAAACATAATACTAAGTAGTAATGAAGACCCAACCCAATCAACCTCACTGAAGTCATCAACCCAGTGACTAATGATGCTCATGAATTCACAGAGCCTGATTAAAGTTACAAAGTGTTGTTTTAATGACCTTAAGCAAGCAATTGGCAATTCTACACCGTTGAGGTGAACACTGGGTGCATATTTCAGGCAGTAGATAGATGCTGGTATTTTAATAAAGCATAGGAAAATAAAGCATAGGTGTACAAAAAACAGAATTCACTTTGAAGAGCATCCTCTAAAGGCAAAGGACATCTGCTGACATTTATTGATGTGGGTATCCATGGCGTATCTTGCATTTGGTGAGCCATAGCTTATTCTTGCTGTGAACAACCCTTTAATTTGGAAGATATCACTTACAAGGGTTTAAAAATCTGGGGTCCTCATCTCTGGCATTGCTCTCTTTCCCCGGAGCCTGCTGTTGGATCAAAATCTGTTGTTTGGTGCCATGCAGCTACTGCTGGGCTCTATGTTGGTGATTCATATCTAAAATTATGCTCTTTTCTTTTTTTTTTTGAAATCACAGCTAAAATTATGAACAAAGCTACTTGAGGCTTTCTTATATGTTCCACTCCAGTTGAGGTGAAACATCTCCTTTGGTGCTGGGACATTGCAGACATTTAAATTAGCCTAGTTCTTCTGAAATCATCAGTCATTCCGGTCTACCAGAGCTCTGGGTTGGGTCCTTGGTTTCACAAATTGCACAGGTTTTTGGGAAATGAGGAGCAAAGAGAAGGATGACAGACAGAAAAGATTTAAGAGAAATAAAAGAGCAGCTTATCTAATTGAAAGAGTATGTGCCAAAAAAGCCAGCTACGACTGTCAAAGGAAATAAACCAAAGCCAGAATTCTTGAGTTTGACCTGTTTCCTTCATAGAGAGTCCCTTCTGGACCAGCTCTTGCGCTGGGGTGAGATGGCCTAAGAGTATAAATACCAGGGGAGCATTGCTGACTGAGAATCTGGTCATTATTTAAAGTAGTGGTTGTTTTGGGCGTTCCTCTCTTTCTTTCAATAAGCAATCCACTTCTGAATGAAAAGACTCTCGGCGTGTTTTCATAAAACCATGCCACCCCTAGCACAAGGTTACTATTGAATCAGGGCATCTTTGAATTGTGAAACTTTTCCTGTTTGCATTTCTAACATAATTTTCTATGGTTCTGTTCTACTTGGCAGCCATAAAAAAAAGAAAAATTCTATTTGTTCTTGCTTTTGGGTCAATCACCACTTGGGTGTTTGTGAAAGGATCGATGTATATCCTGGCCAAAAGGATCTGGTACGGAGGAGATTTGAATCATAAAAGCAATGATGTTATTTTACTTAGGAAAGTCTCTTTTTTTATATACCCTTTTCCATATATATATAAAAAAGATAAAATCCTATGTAAATAGTGCATGTTTTTCCTATAATGAATGTTCCTTTCATTCTGCATCTCTGTATAATATTGGAAATTGTGTTTTTATTAGAAGAGGCATTGGATGGAAGCCAACAATTTTTTCTTTTAACTTGATATTTTGGGCTCTGATCTTTGTTAAAACTACAATGGCATGTATCTAGTACAGTCAGAGGTCATTTCTATAGCTACTACCATTTCCTATCATTTCTGGGGAATGTTTGTTTTCAAAACAAAGAATTGGGTTAAAGCTTAAGTATTGTATTTCAGAACATATTTCAAACTGAAATTAAGAATGCTAAAACCTTTCCTTTAAAGGTCAGCTGATATTTATTATTATTATAAAAATGATCTGTGATTTATGAATTTAACTTCTCGTAAACCTCCTTTGTAACAGAATATGCAGTCAGAAGCTTAACATTACATTGTTTTCCTTTGACAACGTATCCACGAGACCACTGCAGCTGTTCCTTTACTCACAATAGCAGATTAATTAACACAATCATATGCTGTTGGCTCCTACTCAATGAGTAGGTCTGCAGTGGGATAGATAGGTAAATCCTTTAAATGTGTATGAGATAAAGGATATACTATAGTAGTTTCATAACTAGCCAGTTTTGCTTCTGACTAGTCAGCCCTATCAGCAATGGTTCACTGACTACAGAAGCTGTGAGCTTACATTTCAAAGGCAGCCACACCTATTACAGAGCAATAACGCTGGAGCCAGTGCAAAACTCAGAGATGTAAAAGCACAGGAACGCTCGGAAATCACCGCATTTTGCTAAATTAACAGCCAGCCTGCTTCAAGCATTTTCAGTTGAGAGAGTAACCAGGCAAAAAGGAAGGGGCGTTTTTGTTGGTGGCTTCATTTTGGGGAAGAAAAAAAATAAGAAAAAGAAAAAAAAAGTTCAGTCATTGCTCTCCTTAAATATCTTAATCTGGTCATTAGTCACTTTTTGCCCACTGTGTATTAGAAATACTTGTAAGCAGCAGCCATGGCATCAGTTTTAAGCAGCAAAAGAATTTTTCATCCATTTCTCTCTGTGTGCTAATGAACATGTGAGCAGCTAAATCTCCTTTTCCTAAACAAACAGTCATCAGCAGCGTGTAAGTATTTATTTGGCAACTTTAGCTGACATTTTAGTGGATGCTAAAACCTTTGTTACCAGTAAAATAACTCCTTTTGGGTTGTTTTTTTCCCCTTCTTTTATTTTGGTTTCTTCTTTGGTATTTTTTTGACTTTAAAGAGAAACATGCCCTTTTGGGGAAAGAGGTAAGCAGCAAGTTAAAAAAGAAAAAATCCCTTCAGACTTTCCACTAAAATCTGAGAGCGCAGCAAACTGTTACATTAAAATTGTCTCATTTAAGGGACAAAGAAAACTGCTCCTGAGCCCTCTCCTCTGAAAAAACACTCCCTAGCTTAGTGTCATCGGGGTCCTGTCCTGTCCCTGTTTGTCTGCAGCTGAAGTTACCTGCCTTACATATTTTATGAGTTTTGTGTAGTGGTATAAATATGGGGTTTGATCACCATCAAACATAAAAATTAGGGAACGTGAAGGACTTTGGTGGAGGGCTTTGCTTACACAGAACAGCAGCAGCAGACCTACAGATGGAAGAAACCAAGTCTGGAATCTTTTTGTGCAACACAGTTGCTGAAAGATAAACAACATGTTAATAGCACTCAGCTCTACATCCGAGAGTTCTTCTGAGTACCCAAAGCCACTGGTTTTGGAGAGGAAGAAACAGAGCTCAGAGCTGGCTCCAGATCCATCAAAGACAGCAGCAGGGAGATTTTTTTGCAGTGAGGACTTAAAAATTTCCTGAACTTCTCCACAATGCTTCTGCTCCTCACTCCCTAATGCTGAAAGCAGAACACGCTCTTGAGACATTCACTGTCAGTATCCCTGTCAAAAATAAGGGTGAGAAAAGGCTCCTGCTGCCCATAGCCTTCTGATTTCCCCCAATTACAATACCTGCACCCTGCTGAGTAGATGGCTGCAGCATGTTCTCCCTCAGGCTGGCTGAGAAGGCCATTGAGAAGCTGGAGGTAGAGCAAAGGATTGAGGAGGCTTCTGGATCAGCGTGAAGAGATCCTGGTGAATGAGGCTGACAGATGATAAAATTAGTCCCATGCTACAAAGTGATGCTGAACTTCATTCCTGATGTCCATCTTCAAGATGTAGTAGCAGACATACCCTGCAAAGTCCAGGGGCTTTGTCACATTGTTTAGATAGGAAGAGGAGGTTCAAGAATTTTAGTGAAGAGTATTACTCAACAGGTGATAGACTTTCTTTCACACCCCTACTAATGGTAGATTTATAATACATTTCCCACAATATGTATATAAGTTAATAGGTTCATTGTACAGATGAGCAGCTGAAAGCAAAGGAGCCATGAATCTTACTGTCAGTGTAAAAAGCTGTAGCTGCCAGTGGTGAGCTTTTCTGGAAAATCAGGCACTTTTAACCATGCTGCCTCAAGTCTCCGGCTCATCTCGCTACGTGGTTGGCTCTGGGGGAAAGGCCTTGACCCTTGATCCCAGAAACAAAAGGCCTTATCTTATATAGTGCCGGTGCTGGGAACTGCACTTGGGTGTCCTGTGATTCACCGACTGGTTTCCAGTTCCCCATGGATTGCTCCAGTGCCACGAGACACAGGTGCTACAGGAGTTGTTTTGAGCAGACTAAGGAACGTGTTTGGCCACTTGTCAGACTAAAGACCATGCCCTGCCTTTCTCAGAAGGAGAATTTTCCTTAATTTGGTTTGTGTAATTACATTCTTTAAGCCTAAATTGTCCATGCAGTTTCAATTTGATACCATTTTCCTTCGTCTGTTTTCAAACTGTCTGTTGTTTCAAGTCCTTTTAACTAATTGTTGCCTTCTGTCCCTGCGACAGGTGGAGAGCTGCCCCTGTAAATACACCCACTACACCCTCTCTCGGACTTTGCATTCTAGGAAGATAAAAGTGTTTGAATTTCGATGATAAATACTAAGCCCTTTGTGAAATTTATCTGAAGATGGACTCCTAGGCTCTCCATCTTCTGTCAGCCCAACCCAGAGCGAGGGTCTGGAAAACTTGCCTCTTTTGGTAGGTTGTGCTGGCCCTGCCTCGTAGTTTCTGCACTTGAAGGATCTCCCTGAACTTATGGTACAGATTCCTGTTTGCCAGGACTCGTGGTGAAGTAGCTGTGAATGTCTCTTGCTGTTCTGTGATGCAGCAGCAATGTCTTGTGGGGCTGTTATTGAACAACGTGGAGGACCCTCGGCCATGGATGGAGCTTCCTGGCTCTGGGATCTGCTGTAAAAAAGGTTCCTTGAGAAGTGTTTGAGAACAAAGAGCTACTTGATAAGAGCAAATGGACAGCTTAGAAAACAAAGTCATACGGAAGGCTGTCAGTTTGTGCCTGCACAACAAACTGTGAATGCAGACTGTATTTTTTTTATTTTAAGATAAGGTGTTTATTTTTCTCAAGTCCGCTCTGCAATGATAAATATTTCATCCGGTGCAACTTCGCAAGTGGCTCGCAGTGTGCGTTGCTTATAACAATCTATATCCAGAGTGACAGGGGAGTATTGATTTGTGTGACAGCTCCTCTCTGGGATGTTTGTCTCTTAGTCTGTCAGGTCGTCTGTGCCGACATGCGCTGAACATATGGCTTTAAATATTTCGGTTCGCTGTAGACACTTCAGGCTTGTTGTTGAAGTCATGGGGATGGGACCAGCACAGGGAGTAAAGTGAAAAGAGCTTTTTACTTCCCCAAACTTTTCCGTAAGCCTAGGTGGGTAATTTTCTTCTTTATACGCTCCCATTTCTGCCGTTTGAAAATAGAGATGAGCTTTCTTCAGTGAGATCTGTGGATAAACATTTGTGCACAAAAGCTAAATGGCGGTGTTGCGGTGGCTTGTGGTGTGCTGAGCTTGGGGAAACTGAGCTGAGCCCCACCCCTCTGGTTTTAATATTTAAACAGGATAGCTGACGAGTCCGTTTCAAACTCCAGCCAAATAGTATTCTCCGAGCTGGTGGCAGATGACGTAGTTCACACTTTATCATCAGTTAGCAAAGCTTCAGTTAACAGTAAGTTCATACTGGGGATAGGATAAGTTTTGTACCCTTGGTTTTTTTGTTGTTGTTGGTTTGGTTTTGTTGTTGTTTTTTGTTTTTTTCCTCATGAACATTTACCAAAAGAGTTGAGTATGCAAACCTTCCAGGGTTCATTTTGGTCTTTGGAGAAGGAAAGTTAAGCTTTTTCATTTTACTAACTTAAACCACTTCTAATATACTCTCCTTTTAAATTAAGGGGATTTTCATTTAGTTGTGAATAAGAGATTTGGTCAAAAAATATCTTTGCACTCAACTGCCCAGAAGAGCCAGAAATGACCCTAAAATAGCAAGATGCTCCATTTTCTTCAGGTACTAACAGCAACCTCCAGCACTGGACAGTGCTTCACACAAAACCATATTTCTTTAAAAATGTATGGTTAGGAGTTTTTAAAAGATGACTGTCGGGGGTTGAGTCAGCAGCAGCAGCAAATGCTTAGATTCCCACACAAAAAAACCTTATCAGCCTCTGACAGTGACCTTTATAATAAACTTGAATTTTATCACAACATTTGTAAGGTGCAGGACAGGCTTGTGTTGGTTTACAGGTCTGTCCTTCACCAGAATAGAACAGTGCTGGCCATGGCAGGGTTACTTTACTGGTACATGTTTGCTAAAGGGATATCTTAAAAAAAACCCAAATAATTTATTTCCTTAACATCACATTTTTCCTGAAAATAAATATTCAAGTTGTTTCTTAGAAAGAGAACAACAAACCACGCTATCAAATGTGAGGTAAGCGTAGATTGGAAACAATTGCTTTGAGTTTCACTTCTGTAGTTGAGCTTCAGATCTGTTGGTTGCGCTGCTGCTGAAAAAGAATTTGTGCCTGAAAAGCAGTTCTGGTTTTTCAGGTTATCTTAGCTGGCTCAGTACCAGTTAAGCTTTAATAGAAGGTGATACTTGCAAGTTCGGCTGTGCTTTGTCCTTAGGTGGTCATAGCTGTACCAGCACTACTCCCATGAAATACAGGAGAGAGCTGCAGGAAAAAATACTGAAACTTACTCTGCTCTTCAGATTGGATGGGGACACTCTTGGCATCAGTGTTAAAAGGCCAAACTGAGAAGATATCATTGCTGACACAGAGGAACACTTGGCCTCTTTCATAGTGTGCTATTAGTGAGGCATGCCTTGTAGATGTTTCCCCAAAGATTCCAAAAGTTCCACGTTATTCCATTCCCAGCTTCTGTGCTCTGCAAAGCCCACTGCACTTAACCCAGGGACTCTTTCACAACTCAAAGCACATGAGTTTCCCAAACCCAGATCCTAGTTTCACTGAGCTCTAAGCAAAAATGCAGCTTAAACACCCTTCTGGGTTGTGAGTGGACCATGAAAAGCACCATGCAGTTCTCAGTGTTAGGGATGGAAAATTCTGGTCCCTTCCCATTCTGATACCGTGCTAAGAAATGGGCTGGTGTTGAGTATCTGAGCTTAGCTTGGAAACGAGGAGCTGGTGGAGAGGAGATAGTACCTTTGAAATCCCAGCAGGATTCTCTGTGTCTGGTGTCCCAGGTTGTGGAGGAGCTCTTCCCCAACGCATCTAAAAGAAGTTCCCCTCCCAGCTGCCCTGCAAGAGAAGGATTTGGTTTGGTTATTAATCTCAGACTTGTTCTTTATTGCTGGAAGTCAGGGTTTCAGCATCAGCTATGATTTTTACTTCCAAGGAAATTTTTCTTGCAACTTAAGTGCTATTTAAATACTTGGTGTTTTCTCTTAATGGGTTTGTTAGTAGGTTGCTTTATATTTGAAATACTGACAAATACCCACTTCTTTGGAAGTAAATGTTTTTGTGGTGTTAGATAGATGACTAATAAGCGAAATGCCAGGTTTTTTTTTTCCCCATACAGGCTACGTTCCTAGGGTTGCAGGGACTGTAAAACTCCTAAGGGATACATTAAGGCAAATTAGCAAAATGGCCATTGGCTTGGTGGATGCAGATGAACCACTTCTGGCTAGATTCTTCACCATTCTTACGCCAGCATTTCCATCTTGGTGCACGAACAGGAAACTGATGTAGGCCACTGAAAAACAGTGTTGGCATCCAGCAGCCTTTCGGGATGCCACAGAGGAAAGCAGTGTAGACCTGAGGCTTGATGTGCTTCACGCACGCTGGTGTACAGAACATCCTCCAGAAGAGTCCTGTTCAGGTTTCTTAATCGGCTTTTGTAGTTTGGTTTGGGTTTTTTTTCTAGCTTAATTTACAAATGAATTTGATTAAAGAGCTCAATGAGAGTCTGTATTCAAGTTTGGATTCGGAATTGTGGTCTACTAAAATGAAATGGTAGCTCCCAAATTAACACCTCTGCTTGATCACCTGCATAGTTTGGGATTGTTTTCCACGCGGATCCTCTGTGAAGTAAAAATAGATAAGCTACCCCTTTTGCCATCGTTACCAATGACAAGGCTTTTATTTGACTGTAATATTACAGGTGGTATCATAAGCCGAAGGTTCCTGTGCCGAGTGCTACACAGGTCTAGTTCAGCTCTAGGTGGGTGATGAAAGACTCTCTTTGTTCTTTCAGTTCCAATTTCTAACCCCCAAAAAGCCTCTTTCAGGCCACAGGCAATGAAGGAGCCATGGAGAGAGCAACAGGGCCACAGATGTGTGAAGAGAGTGCCAGGAGTTGTTTCTGTATGCTCAGAAATAAATGAGCAAGATAGCGTGGACTTAACTGGAACAATTGCACTTGATTTACGGTGTCGGAACAGATCCCTGGACCCCTTAGAGTTGCAGCAGGTAGGAAGTTAAATGAAGTTTAAACTAAGGGCCAGGAGTGTATTTCAGGATGTG
>VWZY01004288.1:97162-126767 GCA_013399075.1 Chloroceryle aenea
GGAAAGTATTATTGAAAGGGCGCCATTAACAGCAAGCTGCTGCTCTCTAGCAATTAATGGAAGCAGGGTGTGGCTATATATGGGGTTTGTTGTTTCCTTCTTACGTTTTTGCATGAAAGAAAATAAAATGCGGTGCCGTCTAAATGACAGTTCTTCCTGGGTACACTTAATGTTACTTCCAAAGCAGGTGGTGGGAAAGCAGTGGCATCGCTTGGACGGTGCCTGGCAGTCGTCGTTGTCGTGATATGTTAGATAAGAGGGGGCAAACCATGTTTGTATTTCTTTTCCTGATGTCCCTTATGACATTGCTATCGTGAAGTTACTGAGGCTGGTCCTTTACCAGGTAAAAACCCCCAAAATTCAGGGGGAAGTCCAGTAATGGAGGAGTATTCCCAAGAATAGAGATATTTGCCTTTGCATTTCTGAATCCTAATGGCATTTAAATTGGAAATGTGTAACTCCTGGAGAAATGCACTGTCCATTATGCTGCACAGACTCTGCCGTGCCAGTACAGCCGTAGACAGGCAGTAAAGGCTGATGCTCTTTAGCTTTGCCTGTGATCCAGCGGGGACAGTTTTAGAACTTGGAGAGAGATTTGGACAGGACTCGGATCGCCACAAAATGCAGCTTTTCAACTTTAAAGTTTGTTGTTTAGAGTGGCCTCACCCAGTCTGCAAACGCCCCAAAACTTTCTGCCGGTGTTCGGTTGGATGGGAAGAAACGTGGTTGTTCTTTAATTAGGACTGATAATTGATTTTTAATTTTTTGTTGTATCTGGTTAATTTTCCATTCAAAAGAAAAATCTCCAAATGTCACTGAGGCGTCTCTGGTTTCGCCAGTGTTGAGATACCTCCCTGGTTCTGACTGGTTTCACCTATCTCTGCGAGCGATGTTTTGTGTTTTGACACTTCTGGAGGGATGTTTCGTGTTCTGTCACATTTCACAGGGGATTGCACCACACTTTAACTCTGCATTAAAACTCCATGGGTGGCAGGTACTCAGAGGAACTGTTGTTACCTGGAGAAACGACTCGAGTTGAAGAAATGAAGGGTGCAGCTACAAGTAGAAACAATACATCAAAAGGTCTGCTCGGGAGAATTTTTAGTGCAGTCTAAGGCAGTTCAGTTCCCAAATGACACGTAATGAATGGGCTTTTAACACCAAACCTCTTTAACCCTTTTGAAAGTTTTCTGCTATGACAATCAAGGTCTAACTCACGGGGAAATTGAGAAAAGTATTTCAGAGAAGTTCTCTCCACCTTGAAGCAGAAACATTACCCTTAGAGATTCCCTTTCCTCAGTCTTACCAGATTGCCAGTTGGACTCTCTACTCCAACCAGTAGCTGGAGTCTAAAAACGCAGCACCTTTGTTGAGTAAGAGGATTCTTCATGGATCTTCTGCCAAGCTTTCTTCTGTTTTTGCTGAGGGAAGGGCCCGGTAGCACAAGTCAATGAAGATCTGTTTTGAGAGAAAGCTTCAGTGCCTCTAACAGATCTTGCACTGGTGGTTGCCTGCCATCAGAATCAGAGAGTCGTAGAATGGTGGGGGTCGGAAGGGGCCTCTGGAGATCATTGAGTCCAACCCCCCTGCCAGAGCAGGGTCACCCAGGGCAGGCCACACAGCAACAGAGCCAGGTGGGGCTGGAAGGTCTCCAGAGAAGGAGACTCCACAGCCTCTCTGGGAAGCCTGGGCCAGGCTCTGTCACCCTCCCACCAGAGAAGTTTCTCGTCACCTTGAGGGGGAACTTCCTGTGTTCCACCTTGTGACCATTGCCCCTCCTCCTATCCCAGGGCACCACTGACAAGAGCCTGGCCCCTTCTATTTAACACCCACCCTGCAGAGATTTGCAAATTAATAAGATCCCTTCTCAGGCTTCTCTCCTTCAGACTAAACAGCCCCAGGGCTCTCAGCCTTAACTCATGAGAGATGCTCCAGTCCCTGAGGTCTAGAAGACCCTCAGATACTTAAAACATTTGATATATAGCACCTTCTGCACTATAGATGAAAAGCAAAGAAAGGTCTGGATGCATACCATCTCCTGTCTGTAATTCTGCTTTGACTGTGGTCTTACGATGCGTATTTTTCAGGCAATATCTTTAATAACACCTACTGATGTAAAACATTCTCAGCAAGAAGCCTTGCAAAGCATTATCAGAGCACAGGTAAATGTGTGGGGAATCACTGTGTTTGGTTTCCTTTCTTGTAATAGCTGTGTTTAAAATGTAGCTCTTCCTGCCATTTTTGGATCACAGTCTTAATTCCAAAAATTGCAATCATCATAGGTGGATTATATCTGCATCTTTTCACATAGGTGTCAGTGCTGGGCTGGCTTTTTTCCTAAGGAAAAAATGAAGGATAAGAGGCAGGAGTTTCAAGTAACATCGCAACGTTTAGTTGTCAAACTATGAATGGAAATTGCCATCGTAGGGACTGTGTGTTTACTCTCATACTTCAAAAAAACTGTGGTGAAAGCGTATCAAAGAAGAAAGGAATTTCTTTTAAACAAAATCAAATAGTATCTTAGTAGATGAGCAGTGATTCGGTGTCACTAAACCCAGCAATAATTGAAAAGAATACAGAGAAGGAAGTTCATTGTGGTTTGGTGAAGAGCACTCCCTTGAGCACTGCTGCAGGTGGTGGTCTCTCCAGCAGCTCTTTCGGGAATGAAATCCCACTGATCTGTAACACTCAGCAGCCTCCTGCCTGGTGTCTGAGCTGCCTTTTCTAAGTTGCATCTTCCCATTGTTGCTCATCTTAAATACACAACGCTAATTTCTTGCAGGTCTATGGTAAAACTCGATATGATAGCAGCATATCATTCTTGACTGATAAGCAGTGATGGGTTTTGGTTGTCCACCCTTTATTAAGATGTTTCACCACGTACCAGCAAGCTCCCCTGCCCAGTAGCTACCAGGATCTCTTTTTTTGACCCTTGTGACTGGCTGTGTAGCTGCAGGGAGATAGAGCAGAATCTGGAGCCAGAAAAGAACCAGTACCCGTTCAATTCTTGAAATTCTTTCTGTTTCCATTGACCAGTTGCTGCTGCTGTTCACCTTTTCTCAACCCCCTCCATTACTTTGTTATGTTGGCCGGTCCCACTGTAGACAGCTTTCAAATGTAACCGGTTGCAAGCCAGTTTGTTACGTCCCAAATTCTACGTGGGCTTGCCAGGCTGTTGGAGCAGCTCCACTAGAACCATCCTGAAAAGGCCCAGTGACATGTGTGTCCACAAATGCAGAGCTGCAGTTAGTCCCTCCACTGAAATGGTATGGGTTGCATAGTGTCTCAAGGGGAGCTTGGAACCGGCCAAAATCTCTGGCTTGCAGGGTAGGAGTTTGGGTCTAAACAATCTCTGTACTTACCCTGATGTGTTTCTTCAGGTTTTGGCACGTTCCGAAATGAGTCTGTAAATAGGATTCATAGGCTGTTTTGTCACAACAGAGCAAGGTGGAGAAAGTTTCTGATCTGCACAAAGTGTTACCTGCTCTGCTCAGTCTTTTCACCCTGTATACTGCAGGTAATTTTACTGCTGTTCAGAGCAGCAAAAAATTTGTTTCAAAGCTGTTTTTCCTCCATCTGTTGTGGAACTATTCAGGATCTATTGTGAACCTTCTGTCTCTTCCAAATGTGACCGGTGTCTGAGCTGCCTTTTCCAAGCTGCATCTTCCCATCCTGTAGCTTTAAGGAGGTGTGTTTTAAGTAAGTCGCATCCACTTTAAAGATACGTTACTGCTGGGCCATTTTCTTTAAAGTCAACAGTACTTTTTAATGGTTAGGTTTCCCCTGTTCTCCTTCCCTGTCAAGATCTTCTTTCCTGCATATCTTACCTTTCTGAGATAAGATTTCCTCCTGTCAGCATTTAATGTCAGCATCACCAAGCTGATAATTTCACATTGGTGGATGTCGCTCGAGGGTTACAGAGTGGTCACCGCTTCGGAAGATGCTGATCGGAAAGAGTGCAGATCCATCGACGGGGATGGGAGTCAGCAGAGTGGAGACTGAACTGTTGTGCTTGGCTGGGGAGGCGTTAAGTACCCGCCGCTGCTGCTCTGGGATGGGGGGGACAGGTAGGTCTCCAGGAATGTGAATAAGGAGCTCTTGCCACAGCCATCTGCTCCAAGACTCAGGAAATTCTGTTCAACCATGAGGTGCAGGAGGACAATTGTCAGAGTTGATTCCGTTCGCTTTCTTCCTTCTCATCCTCTGCTGCTTGCTGCTGAGAATTTTGTTTTAGAGAAACAGGCTGTAATTTCATGCTCAAGGTAGTGCTGTGTGCTTCTGGCGGCCTTCAGGAGGATCTCTCCGTGCTAGACGCAGTAGGCCGGTACAGAGTTGGGCCCGGCACAGATCCCACTGCACCAGTATCTGCCGGTGTTGTGCAGCCAGATGTTTCCTGTACTGTGCTGGACACCTGTTAATGTATGGGATCAGGTGGTGGTCTGCATATTTCTGGAATGTTTTCCATATTTCTGTTTTCCGGGGTGGTGGGTAGTTAAGTGTGGCCCTCATGGGCATGGCAGAGGAGCTCAGGACAACATTTCGTCTGACTTTACTGACGACGTTCAGGAGGTAGAGGAGCAGGGGAGTTGCTCTCTTGCAACAGCAGGAGAGAAGGACTAATTTCAGGGCAAGGCAGCTTTCAAAATCAAGTGAGCACCATGTGACTCTATGTGTGGACTTTAAGAGACAAAGAAAAAAGCTCAGACTTAAGCGCAGCCTGTCTCTCCAGTATAGGAGAAGCGAAGCAAATGAGTACGGCCTTGAATACACTTTTTAATTTTTCAACACTGTATTTTGCCAACTTTAGCTCACTCTGTTGACTATTCAGTCAGACCGTTTTTAAATTAAAAAGGAATACACGGTTGAATTATTTATTAAACAAAAGGTGCTTCCATGCATGCAGACTACCTGGGTTTTGAATTTCTTTTACCGCTGGAGTTTGAAGAAAGTGCATTGCTAATAAGTTAAGAGATGGAACACATCTCCTTCTTCCAAAGTAAGTCCTCCTCTGTCTCCGAGGCAGACAGTGGGCCACCTTGTGTCTGGCCAGTCACAGGAGAATGCCCAATCTTCATTTGAATATCTAATTTTGACCTCAGTGTGAAGTTGTTTCCTCAGTTTGGTAGGCTCCATAGAGACAAGATGCGAGTCATTTCTGGTAGAGAAATGTGCTTGCAGATCATTCAGTCTGGGTTCTCTCTTAACTTTAGAGATGCTCCTGATGGGTTAAAATATGTATTTGCTGTTGGATTAATGGGGAGGAACTGTAAAAAAGTGGAAGAAGAACTGCAAAAACATTGTCCTGTGTAACCACCGGCCTGTATGTCCCTGGAGGTTACCAGTTCATCTCAGGGTGGTGATAAGTGCTTTGTACCTTGGCTTCTCTCAGTCCCCGGTACTGCCTCTCTGTTGCTGTTCCAGATTTGTGCACAGCCAGTGTTTCTTGTATTTTTGGAGGAACGTGGCTTCCGGGTGCCTGATCTTTTCATGTCTCCTTCCCCAGAAGAAAACAACTGCTAGCTTCTGATTAGACCATCTGGACTTCAAATCCCTTTGGCCGATGGTCGCCAGGAAGGCGCTGTCAGGCTGGGAAACTTGGAGGGGCTCTCCATCGGTCTGGGAGCTGTGGTCTCCATAGCTTGCTTCAAACTTAGTGGGCTGTATTTACCTGGTGTTATTGAAAGAGGAATTAACTCGCCGCTGAAGCCGGGGGAACATCTGCCCGAGAGGTTGATATTTCTCAGCACTGATGGGGGACTTAATCACTACCTCGGGTTATACTGCTAGAAGATGCGTGAGGTGCTGCAAAAGGCCGGCCACGGCAGCAAGGAGGCTTTAGAGGAAGGTTGCTGAGACCTGCCAGGGCTCTGAGGAGCTCCCGGTCACATCGGGGTGTGGGAGGGCGGTTGCGAGCCTGCAGCTTCCCTGTGGAAGGAGAGCAGTGAGCAGCAGCAAGTGGCTGGGCACACCCTGGCTTTGATAGCTACAGATGGAGACCTAAAAGATTGCAGGGCCACAGTCCAACACCAGCACATGTAAAATAAGGCTCAGGATTTAGATAACTCTGTTCCAGCATACTGACGTGCATGGCCACAGTCCAACTCCAACACATGCAAAATTAGTTTCAGGATCATTCCAGCATACTGAAGCCTATGCCTAAACCAGTTATTGCCACAAGCTCAGCTCAATCAGGGGAGAGTGTGCAAAAGAGTCTTTTTTTCCTCTTTTTTATGATTTTTTTTTTTTACCAGGATAGTTCAGATGAAAACATTTTTATTTCCAGAGTAGAAAAGGGAAACCAGATTACTGATAGATCAATCTCTGTAGACACATTTTCCTATTTTTATAGCCCACAAATAGCATGTTGTAGTATCAGTGTACTTTACTTGTAGTATCAGTGTACAAAACATGGACACAGGTTGACCTAGTAATGTACTTTTTGAGATACACGGTTAGTATAAAAAAAATTAATGATCCCATTCATATAAAAAGATGTTTAAAGACATTGTGATCTCAGTGTGCCTGCAACACGCTGGTAAACCAATGAGGGAAAAGCACAGCAAATGGTTAAAAGATCCCTTCTCAAGATTAAAAGTAATGATTTTAGTCATTATTTTTCCTTATGACATTTCCCCTTTGGTGAAATGGGGAAAGAAGTTGGGGATTATGCTGAAGTGGTGTCTACCAAAGAAGCAAAAAGGGAGAAAAATGATTTACGGAGGTGTTTGTGTTAGCTCAAAGCAGTCATTCTGTTTGAAGGCAGCACTGGATACTAAAAAGTAAGAAAATACAGATACTGGAAAAGTTGTGACCGAAGACTCAAGCCTACCCAAATGTAACACACACCATGAGATTATTCACTTTTTGGAGACTCTGTCAGCACCCCTGTAATCGGTAATCTGCAAATGGAATGACTGACTTTAATTCTTCCTCATTCTCTTGAGGGGAAAATTAGTAATTTAGCTGCCTGTCCGGTTGTCTTTATGTGACTGATTCTATTGTTTGTTTCTTTCTTACTGGCTTCTACAGAAAGGTGTTCCTGTGACATTTGAAATAATTTACATTTTTTTTATTAGAATGAATCTTTGTCAGATCTGATGACCTGCTTCTGGCACTTCCATGCTGATTTTGCCACCCTGTGATAAGACCATAATAACAAAAAAGGGTTTTCTTAATCAGTAGCGTGCAACTTCTCCAGCAATACCTGATGGCTCCTTATCATGTAGGCAGGTCTGTGGTTCGTACTTGAAAAAACAGTTTGTTTGGCTTTTGGATTTGTTTAAGCCCAGCGCCTCGGGGTGAGCCTTGACTAGTGTAGTCATTAGATGTTTCCATACAAGCGCTCAAAAGATTGCTAAAAGATGTTAATGCAGTTTGAAAACTATGTGGAGCTGGATGTTAATGTTATGCCTTATAAAACCTCACAGAGTCTGGGCACGTGGGGAGAACCTGGAGAAAATGGGTTCAATACCACTCTCTTCCACCCAGCTTCACCACCTTTCCTACAGCTCACTGACCTGGCTTGGGTTTCCCTCATAGTGTAGTGAACCAAATGGTTCTGTTTGTCCCACATGTAGTCCAGGAACAAGATAGGAGGTCATAATGAAGTACTCCTGTCCCCTTTGGTTTAGAGGTAAGTAGAGATGCTAACATGTGGTAGGAACAGCGTGAGTATGGAAGCAAGAAGGGGGCAATATATTCATTCACAGAAGTCCAGTTAATGGTTATTTTAGTTGATTAGCTAGCAACTTCATTTTCTCCCTCATGAAATTGCCTCCACAGATCCTTACTTCTGGAGCTTAATCAGCAGTAGCAATCCATCCCAGGAGTGGGAGATCAGGAGTACTTAATTAAAGAGGGACTGTAAGGCAACTCTCCCAAATTGGACATCTGATCTAGCCTTGGCATCAGGAGAGCAATGCTAGGTAAAAAGTGTTTATCAAGCTCCATGTAGCCACTCTGCAAATCTCAGAGATGGGAATATGAAGCAGACAGCCTGTAGAAGCTGCTATAACCTGAGTAGTATGGGCTTTAAGGCCATCTGGTACCTGAACACCTGCCTACAAATAGCACAGACAAATCCAAAAGATGGTCCAGTTGGAGAGCTCCTCTGTTTAGATTCCCCACTGGAATTTTCTCCAAAAGCAGTCAACCATCTGCATGAAGTGTGGAAAGACCCTGTCCTCTCTGGTCAGCAATCGAGTCCCCATTTCAAATTTAGGTGACAGGAACAAATCTAACACAGGTGAGTCAAGGGTAAGAAAACCAGTGAGACAGGCTTCCGTGAGAATCACAGACCGCTGTTGGCAAGAACATTTGGTAAAAATCTAGAAGAGTCTAAGCTTATTTGAAGAAAAGGAGGAGAAAACCACGGAAAGTTTGGGTGCTAACACTACTTCAGAAGTATAAATGAACACCAGAGTAAATTATGAGGATGGATGGCAAAGAACACGGTCAGAATGCCAAGGAAAGATCTGTGAGTACATATTCAAGCCCAGCGCTGCTGATCCTAAGTGTCAGTATCTGCTTGGCTTTTGAAGGTACCTGTTCTGGACAGAGAAGTACAGTCAGGTGTCCCGGCAGCTCAGATGTGCGCTTCTGAAGCAAGCAAGAACAAGCAGAAGCACATGACTGAGTAACTGACGTTAACTCAGCAAGCAGACCCCTCGTGCTGATAAATGATGAAGTACATCCTCTTCTAACGCATCCACTTTTCCTGGGGAAAGATTGTACAAGTCCAGTGGAATTTCATGAACCTTGTCTGGCAAACTCGGTGATACAGGCAACTTAAGGAAGTGGGATTTCAAAGCCACGATTTTGGAGTAGCGGAACTGAAAAGCCCGTGGAAGGGTTGGATGGCAGAAGAGTCTTTCATGTAGGAAAGAAAAGAGCAGGATTTGGAACCAAACCAGCAAGAACGGTGCTAAAAGGAACACTGTAGTGATCTGTGGTCATTTGCTGCGAGCTCAACTCTCGTTGGGTAGCTGGTGGTTCCAGAAACTAGTGGTGATACCATAAAAGTGAAGACTATTTAACCAAAGACAAAGCACTCTCATGGTCGTGCGCTCTCTGTGCCCGTGACTGTGGTTTCAGAGCGGCCTTAAAAGTCACGAGTACTGCAGAGGCTGAAGTTCGCTGTGTCTGCACGTGCATGCATTAAAAAAATTCCTCATCCCTCTTTTCAGTTTCATTTAAATTCAATTTTATCAAAACTAATATTTCAATAGTATGCGAAGGTCCTGGCTCAGACCTGAGTGTTGAAGTTTCATCGAGCACAGCGCGGCCGGAGAGGTTCGCAGGAGTGAGGGGAACGTTTTAAGCTTACTTTCTTCTCACGCCGAGCTAAGAACACGTGTGATGGTTTGCAGGATAATGATATTTAACTGTAATCTTCTTGGGACCTGAACTGCATTCTGCTGGTTTTCTACAACTGAACTCAGAATTACTGATAAATAATAAATACAGAAAATTAACTATTTTCTGTTTTATTAACAATTTGCGCTTCATATAGTATTTCATTTTAAGTAAGTATAAAATCATCCCCTCAAATGGTAAGATGTAATTGCTGATCATGTATCTCTTTGTTCCAGACACTTTTATAAAAGTGTATGTATTATGTATGATGTGACCTTCAAATGTCATGAATGCGTTGTGCAATAAACTGTCAATATTTGTGGCTATAAGGTACTAGATGACTTTTACAATAATTGGAACGGCTTTATTAAAAGCTCGGATCACTCAGCTGGTTAAAGAGAAAGATACAGGCCAATGTTCATCTGGGAGTTTCCTTCTGCCAACAGTCAAATGAAAGTGTAAGGTGCTTAAGATGTCTCCTTTCTTTAAAAAAAAAAAAGATACAGTTAAAAAGGTCTAATGCTAAAAATGTTTGCTCAAAAAAAATCATTCTTTTCCAACACGCTTATTTTTCAGTCCAAACTGAGTGCTGTAAGTTAATGACAAGTAACCCCCCCTTTTTTTTTTTTTCTTCAAGCACTACATCTGATTCTCTGTCTTTTGGTCCCACAGATTTTCAGTCAAATCAGGCAGCTAAAATGATGCAATCAGAAAATTGTGTTTGAAGTTTAATTTTGGTTAAGTGTCTCCTGATGCCTCTCTCTGCTGTATATACAGCTCCCGCCAGTTACTTGGGATGGGCACCTCACTGAAAAACCTTAAGATAGAACCCTGCAGTATTGTCCTGCCAAGTGTTTTGCACCCAGGGGGTGTGAAAACCACCTATCTTCAAGTATGTCGTGTGCTGCAGGTAGGGATTGAAGGGGCGTGTGCTGCCTTCCAGTCACCAGCCCACCGGTTACTATGAAATTGCTTAGAATATTTTGGCTCCTTTTCTCTTGTGCTTGAAATAATGCCCAGGTAGCTCCCCTGTGGCCTGAGCAATTGGCTCTGCTTGCCATTTGCCACCTTCTAAAGCTTGCCAGCCTTACCTCGGATAAATTGTTATGGGCGTTTTACTCCAGTTTAATTTTGGTTGTGTTTTACCTCTGAATCTGCTCACGCGTGGATTGGTAGCAGGGGCAGGGCAGCTTGTGCCTTTTGTGTGCCTGTGTAGCTCCAAGGGGTAGGTGGGAAGCCCGATGTCAGAAGCTGTATCTTCTTATTTACCAGTGGAACCTTTGGTCTAATCTCTGTTTCTCACAACACAAACAATGTGAACACTGCTTTCTCACTAGTAGTCCTCCTTTCCAATTCTCTTCTAAAATAGCTCTCTGTTTAAACAAATTCTCTGCCAATCCATATTAATGCCTAGCAGTTTAAGATTCCCATATATGGTCATTATAAAACCTAAATCCTTGATGAAACAATGGAGACAGCAAGTTGTTCCTGACCTAAGACATTAATAACTCTTTCTGGAGGCCTAAAATACAACTGTAATATTTTGTAATATTAGACTCTTTCGGTTTAAGTCGGGAACTTCACTAGATAAAAAGTGTAGTGACATCTGCTAGTAGGATTCTAATTCCAAACTATGAGCACTGGACCAGATTCTTTTCTCATGTACATTGAAGCATACTAATTGAAGCTAAAAAATGGTTAATTATCTATCCCTACCTATATTCCTATTTACCACTATTTTCAGTGTTATTAACTCTTTCTCTAAGGAAGAGGCAAGAAAGGTGAAGGATGTTTGCCCCGACACTTCATGTGTCCTGCGCTGCTTTCTCAGGGTACAAGGTGTTCAAGTCCAGGCATCCTCACGTAAAGGTGGCAGCAGCTGGCATACTGAACATCATCTGCCTCCCTTCTTGACGTCAGATTCAGGATACAATTTTTCCTGCCACAAGGTGGGCTAGTCTGGGTGGTTTGTAGATCATCAGAACTACCCGTGGTCACTACCACTTCCCATTGCACACTGTTTCATTAGCTTTAGAGTGAGGCAGCTCTAAGGAACTACAGATCACTTGAATTTCCTGGGATTCCCGCTAGCTTTAAAGGCTTCTGGCCACATTTTCAAGGGGCTCTTTGGTAATGTCTGCAAAATATGCAAGAGCAAGCACAAGCTCGTAAGTGTGATTCCCTGTTTGGGAGTTGATTACCTTTTGCACGCGAGCGCCTGGTTTTGGCTAATTTGGCAATCCTTGAGTCGACAAATTCCAACGGACTTCAGCGATAATTTAGCGTGCACCAGGACTGCGGTTTAGCTCCTTTGAAGGTGAAAGTGCCTCTCTGCAAATCCCTGCACTTCCACGTACATGCAGCAAATAAATAGGCTGGTAGGATTTACGGGGCGAGTACGTACATGCTCCTCTGAAAAGCTGGCTGCTGATGTGGCTGAAGTCAGTGCTGCTACCGAAGCAGCTGAGGGCAGGTTTCTTTTTACGAAAGTGCTCAGTCCATTCCCAGTCATGTTCATAGGCCCAGCATAGACAAGTTGTAGAGAACATACATGGAAATTTCAAATAATTTCTTTTTTTTTTTTTTTTTTTTCTTTTGCTCTTCATCTGAGTGGCTAGATGGCTTCTGCTCTGAGTACGCAGATTTGCTACCCACCTCTCCTCCAGAAATATCCCCTGGGGTTGGCACCGTGCCTCTGTAGCATCTCCATCCGTGTGCTGAGGGCACTGCCAGCTCTGGCAGCGGCTCATTTCTGGGTGCATCTTTTCTGATACCAAGATAACCTGCTTAGAAAAGGATTCACTGGTGTGTTTCTCATTTTATTTTACCCTGCTACTGTAAAAGTGCTCCTGGCTCAAAACTGTTTATGGGGATTATCTGGCTCCTCTGAAGAAGGGCTGATCTTTCCAATACTGATCTCATGGGTTGCTTAATTTTAATTTCAGTCTGTGTGGCAAATAGATTTGCTCACTTTTTGGCCAGATTGGCTCTTTGGTTACGTGGCTAGTTGCTGCCTTCTGCTAGGGACGTTGAAGTGAAATTGCCTTGCCTTTGTCCCGTGAACACGTGCGCAAGGAAAGCTCAACGGATGTTAAATTTGGAGACAAGGCTCAAAAGCCTTCCATCCAGCATGCACATCTATGCAATATTTTATACCCTGCTATTTCCTGCACTCAAATCAGGAAAGGTGGGGATGGGCAGGAAGACATTCAGGACGCAGACCTGCCTGTAATGGAAGTAGCTGGTAAAAAGAGCAGTCTGATCTCACGTGCATCGAGTCGACCACATAACTCAGTGAACCGCAGTGCCTGTGAGATAAGTAACTGTTCTCTTTCCTTCCTGATCTTTTATCCTAGGAATTGAGCAGCCCAAAAACCATAGCTAAAATCCAGAGTAAATCATAAATTAAATTAATTTGCTGGGGCTAATCCCAGTTCTTCAGGCCTGTAAGACGTTGCTACAGTTTCACCAGTTGAACTGAGCTGAGAGTTTCTGATCAGGAAGGGGGTCTCAGGAGCAGGAGAGAGGGAATAGCAGGGGTGTTGAGTACAGGAGCACTGGTGGAGTGAAGAGTTTTCATTCCCCTCTTAGACCAGTGCTGGTGTAGTTCACCAGTTTGCTTCTCAACTTTCTCCTTGCTGCTCTGTTCACCTTTTGCTGTGTCACTTTTTTTCCCCTTCACTATCCACAGATCACTTTAAGAGACTCAGTATAAACCCCCTCCTTGGTAGCAGAGCCAGTGAGACTTAAATGCCTTTAAAAGTTAAGCACATTTTCAACTTAAGTGCCTCGACAGATAGGTACGATTTGCCAAAATGGGGCCCCAGTAAGAGGCTGGGGCAGCGTTTGATGGGGAGAGTCGGCAGCCTTGAACATAGCCTTTCATTGCTTGAAATAAAAGAACTTAGATGCAAAGCTGCTCAGTCAGGTAGCGCTGGCCTCCAGCGCTTCGGTGGGCTTTGTAGGCAGAAGAATTCAAAAGAAAACCCCTCAGCCCAGCTTTAAAGTCTTAAGAATGCTTTCGCTGTGGGAAGAAAAATTCTTCAAGGTAAGGCCCTGTTGGAGCAAAGCCTTTGGAGCTATCTACTGTATGTCTACTTAAATCTAAAAGAAAACTCTTCAGACCACCCACATCTTTCTTTGCTTCATTGTTGTTTTCAGTTTGCTTTTTCAGGGGGATTAGTGCTAGAGTAAACTCCATCGTCTCGCTGCCTTGAAAAAATTCAATTTTGTGTAAAGTGAAAATTAGACTCTTAAATCTGCAAAGCGAGCTGTTTATCTTACAAATTTATTCTTTTTTATTGGGCCACACATATTCTAGATAGAAAGATAAAAGGCAAATGGATAACAGGCCATCATTTAGAGTGACATATAGCAAAACATAACTAGTAGACTTATTCGGTAAATTCCTCCTGAGTGGCTTGTTAGCTTTATCTATATATTTATCTATAATGCTCATAGACTATTTATTGAAAACCAAAATAAAATCCTGCCGTTTATCATCATGCATTCTGTATTTTGCACTTCAGAAAAAATCTTTTTTGCACTCAGGAATTCAGTTTTTCTCCAAGCAGCTTACGACATGATTATATACAACTCGGAGGAGGAGGAAAGGGGAAGATCCAGACTCTTTTGGGGGACTGGAACTCCAGGCTAGCACTTAGATAGTTTTTCCTAAAGAGAAAATAAACTCCTGCGGTCTGTTACTTTAGATACTTGTGAACAATTGAAGATGACAGTTACTAGCTTGCTAACTTAAATATTGTGCTTGAACTCTGCAGTCTGAGAACAATCAGAAAGGAGAATGTGATGTGAAAACGATCGGATTCTGCCTTCTGAAAAGCAGCAATAGCTTGATTACATACATACAAGATAAGCATTCACACACAGATACATATTTTTAATCACTCCGTCATCCCCTTCTTTCAGCTCTAAGTGAATTAGTTCAGAGGGACCATTTAATAATAAAGAGTGAAGTGCCTGTTAGTGGTACCTTTTCCAGAAACCTGGTGTTTGCGCCTCTGCTACTGTGTGAACAGTTTTTATTAGAGCCAAATGTTTAAGTCTTCCTTACGTTCCATCACTTCCATTTAAAAAGCAATGCTGTGCAAACTGCACTATGTTTCCTGACAGCTTTAGTTACATATCAAATGGGTAAAGACAGAACATTTATAGTCAGGAGTTTATGGTTGAAATAATCAAGCCTCTGCTTGCAGTTTTTAACTGTCTGCTCCCTCCCTCGGTATAACCCGGAGAGCTCTGGTTCTGCAGAGGGCTGCGATGCTCTGGCCGCGTGTCTTGCACCTCTGTGGCGTGCCAACAGAGTAAATCTGGTTCCAAACTTCAGCGTTTGCCAGGGTACCTTTGGTGAAATGATGAATTGGTACAAATGTGTGATATTACATGACCCTGTAAGTAAAGGATGATAGGTGAGGTTTGGGTGGTTTGAATAACGACTTCTGAAATAACATTTTGGCAATTTTTATGTCGGTCTTCTGTTAGTTATTTTGTTCATAGCCTGCTTGGATAATAGCAGCATATTCAAGGTGGCTGGGAATGACTGTTTCTTACTATCAGGAGAGAGAAGAGGTGTCCTGGAGTCTCAGCAGCTGCGTTACAATGCAAAGAAATAAGTGTAGCTGTGACTGTTGAAGGAGAAAACTCGGGAGCTGTGGAAGAGAGGGAGAAGGAATTGCCCCTCATCTGACCAGATTTTTCCATTGCCTTTCCCACGAGATTCGGTCTCTCACTGGGTCATGTGTCCAGTGCTGAAATGTTTCTGATCAGTTTTATGTGTAGATGTTGCCACCGCTGTTGGACACCCCCTACCACCACCACCACCTTCACTGCAGCTCTGTCCTTTGGGGAGGTTTTAATATACCCAGGCAAACTTTTTTTTTCCTTCAAATGCATACAGATTTTCACCACGCTTATAAATTAAGTAGATTCAACAAAACAATCTAAAACTTTTTTTGGGAAAAATTAATAGGAACTAAGCAAAAGAAGAAATCAAACCAGCTGCTGACACAGCTGTTTCTTTTCTTGTATAATTCACTTCAATATAAAGGTACCATATGCTGCTTAAAATGATGATAGGAAAGATGAAATAATTTAAGACAATAACAAGAAAATACATGAATTGTCAGCATTCTGTCAGATTTAAAGAATGAAATAGACAGGTGTAGTATTGACATGTTTAACTTTGTGTTGCGTTAGCAGTTTTAGCGAGAACAACTTCTGACATGTGCTGAAGTGATGTGAGAACATTTCTGTGTTGCAGACATCGGAGAAGAAGCTGGGAGATCTGTAGGAGTCCAGCAGCCAGCTTTACTGAGAGACAGGAGCCTTGGTTCTGCCATGAAAGACTGCCCATATTGTGGAAAAACTTTCAGAACATCACACCACTTAAAGGTCCACTTGAGAATACATACAGGTGAGAGAAACCAGTGAGCGGAGCGCTGTCGACACATGCCGGGGCGAGGGGGGGTGGGCGTTAAACATAATGTGTGGATAGGAGCCTTAATTCCCAGTGTAGATTGGGACTCATTAGTTGGAGAGAGTCTTTTGAGAAAGATATATGACAGTCTTAACTAAAAGCACCAGGAGTGCGTTGTTGGATAAAGACCACTTTAATAGAATCATCTTTTCCCAGTTGAGGTTATTGCCGTCTCCTTCCCTGCTTCATCACGGTTTCCTTCAATTACCCTTGTCCTTCAGTAGGCATAAGCCTATTGGTTTCAGACTTAGTTATACTAACTGCTTCAAAGGCCTTCCTTAGCATCTGCTTAGGGAGTCTCTATGTTTTGCTCCGTTCCTATTTTTGTTCCATTTAGCATGCTCATTTTTAACCTCTCACTGTTCATATGAATGCATCAGCTTTGTGGATCTGCAGGTTTTTTTTCACTACAGCTCACCCAACTTAGTCCTTGTAAGTAGTAAAACTTCCCATGCTTTGCACCTTGGTAAAACGTACCATGTTTTATCTTAGTATCAACCAGCATTTCTAGCCCACGGAGACTTTGTGCTGGTCTGGATTCTCACCTTGTTTTGGTATGCCACTTGTTGGGTGGACTGCTCTCCATACTAGTAAACTAGAAGCACTCCTTTTAAATTGTAATACCTCGTTAGCTTAAAGTGCACGGTAAGGCTCTGTAGAGACACAGGATGTGTTTCAAAAGGCTTACTCCATCCATAGTTAAAATCTGGCATACGGTGTTGATATGGCCAGGTCCTGTTGACGTCGTTAGAAGAGCTGTAGATGGCCAATATGATACCGGCTTCCTCCGAGTCCTAGGTATCGTAGTAGGCTTTGGGAGGGAATGCAGAGCTGGAGATTCAGGATGTTCCTCTTTGGAAACAGACATAGTGGTCTCTCTAATTGCAGGGTCCTTTCCTTTTTAAGCCTTTTCGAATGAATTTCAGAATTTTACTGCTACTTTCCTCCTCGATAGGTAAAAAAATTGCATGGGGAAATACATTTCTGTTGTACCTTCCACCTGAGAAACTTCGCTCTTCATTTTTCTTTCACTGAAGTAGCAGAGCAGCAGTATTTGCCTCCCTTCCCAAAACCAGCAGTCCATCTTTCTCCTGTGTGCTTGAGCAGCTGTAATACTTAACACTGGGTTTACAAATGTGAGGCCTGATTCTGAGAAACTGAAGGATGAAAATTATCGAAGGAAAAAAAAAAACAACCCAAACTTCATTCTTGAGATGGGATCTTTATTGTATTTTTATTCTTTCTTTGGATTGTGGAGTAGAAGACACTGGTTTGATCTGAATTTTGGAATTCGGCACACCACTGTAGTTTTGTCTGATTGGATTGCAGACCATTTAGGGCAGAAATACTCTTTCCCATGTGTTGGACAAAATAAAAATAAAAAATTAAAAAAAAAATTAAAAAGACAAACAAAAACACAGTGAACCCCCCATTTCTTTGCTCTCTAATGAAGTAAAAGTAAATGAATGGTAGTTATTCTGTTGGAAAATAATCTTTTAACTATGAGGTTTAAATAGTTGGACATTTTTACCATTGGAGATGCAAGGAAAACTTCTTTAAAATAAGGTGAGGATACCCATCTCTCCCTTTTGCTTTATTATATAATGGTCATTTTGTTCTTGTTTTAAAGATGGCAGTGTTTACATATTTGGTATTTGTGGCTTAGAACTAATGGAGGGTAAATTAATTGCAATGGAAATATTGCATAAAACTTGCATATTAAAACTGACTAAACAAAATACAAACAAGAAAAAACCAAACCATGTCTAAAATAACAACAAAACCCAGAGAAAACATCACACAGGCTGCTGAAACAACATTTGCAATATATTTTAAAATCATTATAATTTAAAAATAGATAAAGATCAATTTCCATTAGGTTGAGAACAAAGTCTTTGTAAATAATGACAAGAGTGTGTTTAAATGGAACAATGTTTTACATATTGGAAATAATCCTAATAAATATTATAAAAATGTAAATTGGCAAATTACTAGAGTTGTTAAACAAAAATGAAGTTGCTTTGCAGTAAATGGAAATGATGTAATAGATACCAGTTATTAAGCAAATATTGGTTAGCTCATACATATCAGGGACAGTTTCCTGCCTTTTATGTCACACTCTGTCTTTATTATATGCCTGGATCATATAACTGACTGATAAAAAACACTTTACTGTGTTTCTCCACTACATTAACTCAATTACTGTTCTTGTTCTCACAGCACCTGTTTGTTAGAGATGAGCTCAAGCAGTTCAGCAGAAGTCAGGTTCCTTCGAACATCTGTGTGTTTGGAGGCACACGAGTAGGTTGGTTTGGTACGCATGCCAAGGCAAGACCCAAAGGCTGATCCAGCCAGGAGGTGCTTCTGTGGCAACTGGCCCGAAAAAAAAAAGCTAAAGGAGCGATTTAATCCTCCACGAGAGGAGGAAGCTGTGCTCTCTTTTAGAAGAAATAGCTAGTAGCTTGGGTTGCTTCTTTTTTGTGTTGGATCTTTCATGGTTGCAGCCTTCTCCACACCGAGTCTCTGTTTCTGTGTAGTTTACTCTCCTGTTACAAGCTTCTGAAGGAAAAAGAAATAAAATCAAGGGTTTATTTAGCACGCTCAGTTGAGTCCCAACACACAGTTGTGGAGGATTTTTCTTCTTATCTAATTCAGTGATATTCAGCCAGGAAGAGCTTTAAGGGGAAGATAGTAAGATATGATTTCTGATCGTTCCCATATGATAAGAAGAAAAGGGCATAATCTTGTGAAATCAGTTTCCCCTCTTTCTTGCTCTAAAAATAGTTGAAGGGTGAGNCAGACAGAGCTCTTGAAGACTTCCTAGGTGACTTCTTTATGTTGACCAGTGACTAGAGAGGGGCCATACGGTCGTGCCTCTTCAGAGCCACCTACTCCAACTCACACAAACTCGCTGTGTGAAGAGATGGAGGAGCAAGGGCAAAGCGAGCGTACAGACCAGTGGCTGCGTAGTTGGGGTGTGGGGAACTGGGCACTTTGTGATTCAGCTTCCCAATTACAACGTAATCTCTAACACAGCTGAGAAGGGTAAACCGCAGAAAGCTGAGAAGGGTGGAACATGGAAAGCTGAGAGATGCTCAGACTTACTGAAAAAGAAAACCATCTAAGTATCTCAGACCATATGTGCCATATGCAGATGCCTCCAGAGTTTCCAGTTTTCCCCTCTGGGGGCAGCAATTTAAGGTTCCTTCATTCAGGGAGCTGAGTGAGCAGCATCTTTATGTCCTTGAGCACCCTCAGCTCCCGCTGCAGTCAAGTAAACGGGTGTGGTTTTTACTTTACATGCCTTGGACTGCACAGTAACACTTCAGTGTAAGAAAAATGGAATTTCTTATGTCCTAATTTTGACCAGGGATGCATTATGCTCATCTCGTTTCAGATTAGCTCTAGCACCTCTTTGCACCTAGCCTTAGGATCCAGAACTGCAGATGTAGACCGGTTTGGATTGGTGTGCTCATTAGGTGCTCAGGTATATTCCCAGGATGACTGGGCACAGTTAAAGCCCTTGAGTAATGGGAAAAACAATCAAGTAATGGGAAAAACAATCATGTGCATGAGTAAAGTAGACCCCTGAAAAAGGTTTGAGCTGTGCTAAACAGAAGGAAGCTAAGAAATAAAATAAAATAGAAAAGAAAATAGAAAAGAAAAAGAAAAGAAAAAGAAAAAAGAACTAATAAAGAATGAAAAGCTTTGCAGGGCTGTGTCCGTTGCGTGTGAGCATGTCAGGGTATGTAGAAACATGTATTAGATGTGTTACATACACTTAGTGTTACTGCCTTTTTCCCTTGGAAATATGACTAGCCGATTTTAAAACTTGCTTGGATTAACTGATGAAATACAGTCAAAATGGTGCTGTTTTAAATGAATTCAATTCACATTTTCCTCCTAAAAAAAGACTGCCTGTTGCCATTCTCTGAAGGCGCTTGTAGGGGGATGAGCAATATGAATAATTAAGGAAAATGGGTATGTGTGCTCCAAGAGGAGACAATTTTGGTATTGAACATCCTTTATTCTTACATTTCTAAGATGAACTAAAAGGACTTTTCATTTCTCTAGATTTCTCCAGATTTCCCATCCTTAACATTGTACAGCATGCCTTTTTCTCCTGCCTTAATGACATCCCAAACTTTTGTTGAAAATAATTGATTGAATTTAAATTTCCTTAAAAGTTTAAGAGGTAATGCTACAGTATAAATTTCCTACCAAACACTAAGTAGGGAAATATCCATTAGTGAAATTAACTACAGTTTCTAGGTAGCTAACAATGTGCAGTATACAGTAGGGCATGGCTAATGAACACTGCAGTGGGTGATATTTCATTATACAAATTAATGCTCACATTTTAATGGGAAAGTCACATAATGAATCTCAGCTTCAGTGACAGCAATTAGAGACACAGATTGTCCCCTTCTGGACAAGGCACTGTTTAGCAATAAGCAGCTGTGTAAAAAGTCTTCAGGTTTACAACATATATATATGCTTTGGGGGAATTAGTGTGCAGTTTATATTAATGTACTGAATCTTCCCTGCAAAGTAACAACCGTATTTATCTCTCTACGTTTTAACTAAGTAAAGACATGTAAAAAGACTAAATAAATATTGCAGATGAGATATAAATAAAGGCAAATATTCAATTATAAAACTTTATAAAAATGGAACTATTTTATTGCGATGCCTGGTGCACGCTTGAAAATCTTTAATAAACTGAGTCAAAAGCATCAAAAGTCTGTCTTTTTAACGGGTAGGGGTGGTTTCAGCTTATATAATAGAGAAAAATCACTAGTAGAGGAGAAGAAGTTAACTAGTATTTCTGACAAACAGATTAATTGTGTGGTGAAACATGTGCAGGATCCAAAAATAATCCTCCAGAACCTTTGATATTCCATTTGGTTTAAAAAGTGTGGAGTGAATGATTAGAATGATAAAAGAAATTACCATGTAAGAATAGGCATAATAATGAACTAATTAAACCATACAGCAATTCATTTCTAAAATATCCACTGCACAATGGATAAAATAGGTTATCAATAACTGCTTCAATGGTAAAATAAAAAACGCTGGGAAATGTTTTCAATATTTTAATTAAGCAGTATTCTCTGGAATTCTGAGACGTTTGATTTCAGTTGCTTTGCAAGAAAGGAAGCCACAGCTTGTTTAGAGTTGTCCAGGATCAAACCGCACCTCACACCGTCCCTGAGCAACTGTCAACCCCCCCCCACTCCTGTCTGCCAAAGCACTGAGTGCTGGGGTTCTTGGGCTGATGCGCAGCCCTTGCTGTCCTGAGGAGGAAGAGGGGCACACTCCACAAAAAAAAATCTCCTGGAAGAAGTCTTATTTTAATAGGAGGGGGGAGCATTCCGTGGGGAAGGGTGTGGGGCGCAGTCCAGAGGTTTAAGTAGCTGTATGAAAGCTGAATAAAGCAGCTCCCAGCACTTAATAGAAATACGTATTTAAGAAGCACAGGAATTTGATAAGGGAAACCAAAAGTTGTAGTAAAAATAATTGTGGCTGTTTGGGTTATGGACAACAAGGTACAGTTCTGCAGATCTGGAGGGTCTAACAACTGGTGTCTCGCTAATGCTGGAGCAGACCCCATAAACACTTGTCAGCCGTGGTAGAGAAGCCTAAATGCTCTTCTGATCTCAGAAAGAAGCATGATGGGGTTTCTAAGTGTTTTCCAAGGATACAGTCCTGCCATTAAATAATGAGGGTTTTATGCTGTAGCCTGCTACATTTTAATAGTTTTTTAGAATGCGAGAGACTGGATAACTTACGGATAGAGTCTTTAAAACCCTGGGTGAAGAGCTCTCCAGATCATTAAAGTTCATTTAAAGAAAACCAAACAAAAACAAAACTCCGAACACAGAGCAAGCATATTAGGAGAAAAAGCTCTGGCTATTCTGCTGTCTCCAAAAGGAAAGAATATTAAGACCTTGAAATTATAAATCACAGAATGCTGGGATTGGAAGGGACCTTCAAAGATCATCGAGTCCAATACTTTGACATAAGTTTTGGGTAAAATTGCAGAATTAATTTGTTGACTAAAAATTGGTAGCATAGCTAGTTCAACTCGGGCTTATGAAAGTAAGTTTTACTAAGTTTCTCGCTTTCTCTCAAGGCTTGAAAGTAGCTTGTGCTATGTGACAAGCCCTGCCACCAAAAAACCAACCCCAATATACAGAGGTAAACTTGCAGTTCCATGGTGGTGCTCTCAGCTCCAGTTGTTTGGTATTTCATCATTATTTGGAAGAGTCTATCAAATCTCTCTTGACAAAATTTGCCAAACAAAACCGGTAAGATGCTGAAAATCAGAGGGAGGCACCGATTAGTCCCCTCTTTAATCTAGGAGAGGAAGATGTAGCAATGTTCAGTAGTAGGAAGCAGAGTGGACGAATCCAAACTAGAAATGAGGCACGGATTTTGAGTGGTGCAAATACTTGACCTGTCCAGCAGTTTACCTAGGGACGTGTTGGATTTGTCTTTCTTGCTGTGGCTGAAAAAGAATATGTTTAAAACAACTAAGTTTTGTCTCAAACTGTAGGTAGGATTTGAGGCAGGAGTTAGCAGGTGAGGGTGTTTGGCCTAGCAGATCAGAACAGATGATCATAATTGTCCCTTCTGGCCTTAAAACCTGTAAATATATTTATAATCTGGCTGAGAAGTTATTCTCTTTAAGTTTTGTTGGGTTTTCTTTTTCTTGCACACGCCAGAATATTCTCTCTTTCTACTCCATTGTGAAAAGGTTTGCAGGGATGCAAACAGGGCCAGAGAATTAGCAAGGTCATTGCCTTTGTGAACAATGAAAAATGACTCTTGGACATAAAATGCAGAAAATTATTTTGAGAAAGTCATGTTCCCTCACTCCTACATGGCAACGTTAATTTATGTGAACTGATATTAAGTGTTAAATAACTCATCCAGACGCTGCTCTTGGCAATACTACCAGAGTAGTCATTACACTGGGATGAATTCTCTGAAACCTTTCCTCAAAGTACGAGATACCAACAGGTTGTCCACTAACAGGAATCCTAGCCTGCTTCTCTTGCTCTCCCTGCTATTCTTTGGGCATACACTGTTGCTGATAGACTCCTGGAAAGTAGGGGTCCTTTGGGTTTTCCGTTGACACTGGCTTGGTTTTAAGCTAGTTTAGGCTTTTTCCCACAGTGGCTGAGACGACTTTTGTTATTTGTACAGGGACTTACACAGGGCATAACTGGTTGTTGATCTGAGTGGATGAAATAGCATCTAAATATCTGCGTACCTACTGAATCTGGGAAATACTGGCACACTAAATTTAAACGATTCAAAGACAATTTACCCTACTCCCTCGTCCCAGTGCCTGCCCTCAAAATAGCAGCAGTTAAGATTGCTTTGAAGTAAACTAATCACTGCCAGTATTTGGATCTAAAAGAGAAGAGAGAGGTTTTGAATAGTTCCCTTTGAACCGTCTTGGCCAGTCCCATGTTGTAAAGGTGGCACAGTGTGTCGCTGCACGTCGAGTCCAATTTCAGACCTCCAGCTTTAGATCTCATTTCTAGCCATGCCAGAGGTGGGAGCACCACAGAGGCAGTTTACCAAGGCTTGGAGAGATTGGGACTTTTTATCCCACTGTCTCAGTCAGTGTCTTCTTCTGGTGGTGAGCTGTGTCCAGATCTCCTCTGCTGAAAGGAAGCTCGCTCAGTGGAGAGGACTTGGAGTGGAAAATGTAACGACTTCAAGGCAGAGCAATTCAGTATGTTGTTGTAGCCAGCGCTTTAGACTGAAGGTACTTTAGAAGTACAACACCTTACTAGGATTTCCCCTCATTAGCATATTTTAACTCCCTCTTCCCATTTTTGCATGCTCTTACTGCTTTGAGCAGCTCCTACGCGTTTCTAGCAGCATCAGTGCAGCTTGTACTGCGAACTTCTCTGCCTCCTGCAGTAGCTCTCCACGGCTGACACAGCGCCTGCGATGCTGGGACACACTTGCTACTGGTGTCACTTGATGTGCGATGCAAACACACACTGAACTATCATTAGAATGAAAGCAAGTGCTCAGTGTCATTGTGGTGAAGATTCCCAGACAGGCACTGGGGATGCTGAGGAAGAGCTTTTCAGTTAGAAGGAGTGAAAACTCCAAAGTGAGAGCATTTAACCTTACAAAGTCTGGTGCTTGTTTTTCAGCAGTTTGATTTTGTTGGACTCGAGCTGTGTCAGAGGTCACTGGTGACTGTTGACAGTTACTGGTGGGTGAAACGTTAGAATAACAGAAAATTGCTCAGAGAAACCCCACGGCATGTACGTGCTGTAAAAACAGCTTTAGTATCTGTCCAGGTTCTGACTCCAAACCATCTGCCAGAGTCAGTGTGCTCCTGAACAGCCCTGCACAAAGGCAAACAACCAGACAGCCAGTGTCTTCTGTCCCCTTGTCCCTGCCCTAAAACACATGCCATGGGCGCGTGTGTGCTCAGAGGTAGCCCGGACAGACAGACAGACGGACAGGCAGACGTGTCAGAACAGTGATTCTGGCACGTCAGGTAGGAGCTCTTGGCTTTTGCACAACTGCCCCTGAAAGGCAGCCCTTAGTCCTCACTGGTGGGGCACCAGAACGTAATGAGGTGATTGTGGAAGAGTCAGATGTTGCAGGGAGGTGTTTAAATCTGCTTCCTTTCGTTAAGCTGTGTGGACCCAGGCCTAAAGCACAAGCCCTGTTAATTGCTAGCTCTTCCTCTGCTGAACACCTCGTGTCTGAGGTGCTGCGCTTTTCTCCTCTGTAAAGGTCGATTAATGTGGTTGATGTAAAGCTCTCATGTCTCACCGTTTAGCTTTTGGATTACATGATGGGTTTAGAATTTCCACTGCTTGTATTTTACTCCAGCCTTGTCTGAATTGCAGTGGTGACCCTGCCGGGGCAGGGGGGTTGGACTCGATGATCTCCAGAGGTCCCTCCCAACCCCTGCCATTCTGTGGGTCTGTGATTCTCTCCAGGTACTGCTGGTGGTCATTGCAGTGCTGAACAATCACATGAGGGTTCTGGGGGTGCATCTCGTAAGCAAATTCCTGCTGTCAGTGATTGGGGCAGAGTCCCAGGTATTTATCAGCCTTTCAGTGAAGCCTGTAGCTTAAATAACAAAAGTTTGAAAGCCTTTTGGTTTTCTTTGAAACTTTTTTTAGGGTTCTTTGAAACGAGGTAACTTTCCAACTGCTTTGGTGAGCTACCTTTTATTTTATAGCATTTTTACTGGGGAGGGAGTTTTCCAATTGAGTCAAGTATTTCCATTATACGATTTGGAGAAGGCTTGCCTTTGTCTTTTGGGTCACTTAGGAAAAGAAAGATAAAAAGCAGCTATGTAGATAACCCAGTTTCTTATTCCCATTGAGCTTCCTCATAGAAATAATTGTCAATATTGACAGCTCACGGGTCTTCCAGATTCCTGTCGCTTGTAGTGAGGGCTCCCACACTTCTTCCTCTGAAAGGAGCTCTGCGTGGAGGAAAAAATGCTTCTGCAGAAAGTGAGATGTACATTTGCTTGGACATACGTTCTTTTGGGATATGGCTTTGCGGTGGTGTGGGAATATTTATTACACGTGCAATATCTTCTACCTCTTTTAAAGTCTAGGAAGGACAATAAAAGTTTAGTGTGGGATTCAAATAGATATTTAATTGATGAAAATGATCTTATATGTTTCAAAACTCTATCCAAGCTAATCCTAGAAAAGCGGTTATGGTAGGTAAATTGCACGTTTTACTACTTAAGCATTAGAAATGCCATCAGCAGAAATTTAAAGGACTGCAAAAACCAGTAGATAATGCTAATTTCAAGTAGAGAAACTAAATATATTTTGTACTTTTTTATTACTGCCTTTCTTTTTTATTTTATTGACTCCTTTTTATTTTAACTATATGTTCTTACATGCTGCAATGGTAATGTAGTGTAATGATATTAATATTTTATAGAATCTGTATTTATAGTTCTTTATTTAGAAACAATGCAGTAGGTCTGCAGATCTTTGAATCCTTCTGGAATGGTGCCCTCCAAATAATGATAAATTACTTGTGCAGTATGCCATTTGCTAATTATATCCATGATTTACTGCAGAGCAAGACTTAAATCATTCATTTCAGTCTTGCGTAACAGTGCCATAAAAATTTTAGGTTTAAAAATGGTTTCCATGTGTATAATTTAAACAAATTTTAGAGCAATTGTGTACACAAAATATTGCAACCATCCATTTGTTACATTCTTTGTCTCTCTTTTTTTTTTAAACTTGTACTTTTAATTATTACTGTGGTTGAAATTGTTATGCTTCATTTTCATAATCATAGCTTTTAATTCTACAACAGTTTTCTCCATGTTAGATTAAGAAAAAGATGGCTAATTGTGTGTAGATACCATGTCATTCCTGAGCAGCCCCACATTCTGGAAACCCCTTTTAGAAATACCCTGTTTTAGGAATTAGTCTTCAATTAGAGGCATTTCTTCTTTAAAAATGAATTATTAGCCCTAAGGTGCTCTTGTTTTCAAGCAGCTAATGGAGATTTACTATTTTTTTTATATTTATATATTTATTTTTTTTCCAGCTGTACCCCAAAGTGCAATTAACTCTCTTTCTTTATCTTCCTCTACACCCATAGGTGAGAAGCCTTACAAGTGTCCCCATTGTGATTATGCTGGTACTCAGTCTGCATCCCTCAAATACCACTTGGAACGGCACCATCGGGAGCGACAGAACGGAGCGGGACCGCTCTCTGGGCAGCCTGCGAGTCAGGAACACAAAGATGAGACATCGAGTAAGAGTTCTGTGTTTATTAGACCAGATATCTTGAGAGGAGCCTTCAAGGGGCTTCCTGGTATGGATTTCCGCAGTGGCATGGTCTCGCAGCAGTGGACCTCGGGAATGCTGTCTTCTGGAGATCAGCAAGGGCAAGCAGCTGGCATGTCGTCTGAAGCATCTTCAGAAAATATGAAGGGTTCAGACTTATCTTCCAAAGGAACACACTTCTCTGAACTGGGCCGTGCTTACCAGAACATGGTGGGGAACGGTGTGAACTTTCAAGGGTCTTTGCAAGCTTTCATGGACAGCTTTGTCCTAAGTTCTTTGAAGAAAGAAAAAGAAATGAAGGACAAAGCTCTCTCAGATCCGCTCTCAGCAAAAGCTCTGGGCTCCGATGGCGGGGAGGAGAAGATAAACAGCAAGGCCTCGCAGAGGAAAACAGAAAAGTCACAATACGAACCTCTCGACTTATCCGTACGGCCAGATGCAGCCTCCCTCCCGGGTTCCTCTGTTACCGTGCAAGACAATATCGCCTGGCACGGCTGCTTGTTTTGTTCCTTTACGACTTCATCTATGGAACTAATGGCTCTGCACCTCCAGGCCAATCACTTGGGCAAGGCTAAGCGTAAAGACGGCGTCTTAGGCAACAACAAAGAGCACCTTCGAGAAGCTTCAGCCTCGGTTAATAAAGTGAGCCTGCTCCCCTCCTCCGTGCAGTCCAGCAAGGAGGCAGTGGTTTCAAACATGCTGAGCCAGCTGGACTCAGCTTCTGAGAAAATGACCCAAGGACAAAACAAAGAGACCCTGGGAGAGCAAAAGAGCGCTGCCTGGCCCAGCCATGTGGAATCCACTTTTTGTAATTTTACAACAGACTTCTATAAGCAGTTTGGTGTTTACCCTGGTGTTATTGGCGCGGGAACACAGAATTCGTGCACCGGTGCCGAGTCGGAAAGAAAAACACAAGCCGAAGATGACCCAAATATTCTGCTCTCTGACTCTGTAAATAAAAGTGCTACCGATGACCTTTCTGACATAGCTTCGTCTGAGGATATGGAATCTTCCAAGGAAGAAAACATTGAAGATGAGGACATTGACACAGAACCAGACGTTGTGAATAAGCAGTTGCCTGCCCTAAATAAAGAAAGCGGTGAAGGAGACGACAATATACAAAGTGCAGTCACCTCCCAACCGACACAAGGGCTCGTATCACCGCTGCCGCAAGCGTCAGAAAAGCAGTGGCACGCTCAGAATCTTCTGTCCTCCCATGAAACTGCACAAGGAGTGATGAAACCTGAACAAGTTCAGGGTCCGCAGGTCCTGGAGAAGCAGATGAACATGTTGTCAGTCCTAAGAGCTTACAGCTCTGATGGCTTAGCAGCCTTTAATGGACTTGCAAGTAGCACAGCAACTAGTGGATGTATCAAGAGACCTGACTTGTGTGGTAAGTTTTAGACCTTCTTTTAGACCATTTCAGAAAACACTTGTGCAGAATCATGAAGCTGCTCTTTAAATATACTTAGTCATGTTTGTTAGTAAGACATTTTTTTAAATGTTAAACCCTGTGGGCCAAATTCTAGTCTTCTCTGTGGTCTACTCCATTGAAATCAGCAGTGCTGCATGCATATACTTATACAGGATTTTAGAAAGAACTTGCTTTTTAAGCTAGAGTAGCAGCAATATAGACTATCTGTGCTAGTGGCATCGGAAGGGGATACTTACTGCTTTAGCATACTCAAAGGAGGAAAAAAAATCAAAAATTTACATGGTAACTTGCAAACTTTTCAGTATTTTGGTATAAGTAAGAACCCAAGAAAAACACTGGATGCTTTGCCAACCAAACCTTGCTTTCTGTCTTTTTTTTTCTTTTTTTTTCTTCTTTTTTTTTCTTTTCTTTGAATTGGGGTGTGTTCAATTACCACAATATAATGAAATCAAAGGCCAAGTGCATGGAATTTGTCAGCCTGTGGTGAGGAGCCTTTGCTTTGCTTTTGTTTTCTTTTCTTCCCCCCTTTTTTTCAGTTATATTTTTTCTGGTTTGTTTCAATGGCACCCATACAGTAGTTCCCCTTGACCATTTTCACTATTCTAACTAGTGGCTGTACAAATTGTGATTTGCCTAATTAAGATATGCCTCCAGGTAATTAAAAAAAACCCAAACTCAACAACACACCAAACAACAAAACAACTCTATCTGAAAAAAAAGAGGAAAGTTAAATCTATTTAAAACAAATGAGAATGAGGATTCCCCCCCCAATTTTATCTCCTATTTTGTCAGCATAGCTCTTGTTTGAAAGAGATTTTAGAGTGTAAAACCTTTGAAAAACAGTATCACTTTAAAAAGCAGAGTCAGCAAAGGACACAAAAACTTCAGTAATTCTTGTTTCACTTGACCTCCAAACTAATCAGAAACCTCATTGTCAGAGCTGAACATGTAGGATAAAATGTATTCAAGAAAGAAAAGAGAAAAGAAAAGAAAAGAAAAGAAAAGAAAAGAAAAGGAGAAAAGAGAAAAGAAAATGCCTGACAATTTAAAATGAAACCTTAAATCTGCAAACCCTTACGAGTGGTTACCCTGGTTAACTTAAGGCTAGCGAGAGCTTTGTTTGACTTCACTAGGACAATGTCTGTGCCTAAAGGCATAATCCCTTCTTCAGGCCCCTCTCTGCTTTTCCAAGCTGGGCTAGACTAAAACCCACTGATTTCTCCCCACAGTTTTATCTCACTTGTATTCTTCCCAGTATTGTCATTAATGAAACTGAATCATGAGCGCGAGTTCTGCACGGCCTTACTTGTAAACATTTCTGCCTCAGAGCACCAAGAACCAATCCAGACAGTTGGAGGTATTTCCATAGTCTTCAAAATGGGCAGTACCATTACTGATATTTCTGAAGATAGTTGGCAGTGAATTGAATTTGCACCTGAAGAAGGTGGATTTTTTTTTTCTCTCTATTTGTCAAGTACAATCAATCAGTTAAAAAAA
>VWZY01004288.1:148668-179128 GCA_013399075.1 Chloroceryle aenea
TGGCTCAAAGCTTCTATTAAGGTTTTAGCAGACATCTGTTAAACTCTTGTTAAAAAAAAAATCAGTCATTTTTTTCTCGAAACTCCTCCTTGAACACATTAGATTTGGAAGGCCAGATTCTTCTCTGGAGCAGCCCTTCCAATTCTGTTGACTTACACAGAGGCTGAATTTTCCTCCTAATCTCACAGAGTAATTTCTTGTAGCACTTTCTTTCTAAAGCAAGGAGAACTTTGATAAACTGATGGCTGAAAGGGGCCGGGTGTTTGTAAGGGCATTGTCGTTCTCGTGCTGGGCTAACCGGGTTGTACTCAGAACACTGAAAATACTCAGGTATTCAACAGGGAATTATTAAAGGGCTGGTGGACCCTCCAGACCAGTGTCCTTGTGAGAGGTGCTGACGAGCCTCACGTGACTCCCTTGTCACAAGCAAACTGAAAATGTTATTTCGAGCCTTTTAAGAGTTAATGTTGCACTGCTGTAGATCCAGCCGACTCCTGTGCGCATGAACGTGCAGCCTGGCTCTGTATATAAAGCAGATGTACCCAAATACTCTTGCACATTTTGTTTACTGTAGGTACTACATGATCTCGCATTACGCAGCAGAAGTTTCATATGTTGGTCACGTGAAATATCAACTGTTCTGCAAAACAGTGCATTAAACATTTTATGAAGGAGCCAGACACAAATGTCTGGCGAATGCTGGTTTCAACTCTTGTCAGACTCCAAACATGTTTCCTCTAAGTTTATGATGGTGAAAATACAGCTATAATTTGCCAGGCACTGTTGCAAGCGAGACAGACTGAGCAGCAGTGTCAGTCTTTTATCAGTGTTGCATTAAGTTGCTGTTGCATTTTCAGTGTTTCTAGCGTAGCTCGCTAACGTGGTATAGTAGCGCAGCGCCGCGTGAGCAAGTCAGGTGCGCACCGCTCTCACTTTGGAGTTACAACATTTTTAATGCTCGTGGTGATGTAGAAGTGTGCAAAGCCAGTCTGAGGTCTGGGGATATCGAGAGCTACAGAAAAGGCGACTCTTACACAGGTCAAGAACAGGGAATACCCTGGGCTGGCGTTGCTGCCGCACGCCGATATCCCGTTAAGCGCCGAGATCTTGCCAGCCACGGCTCAGTCGTAGTTTTGCTGTGGTGCTGCACAACAGGACAGTCCCCGTTCCCATATTCTGGGTTCTCTTCTGTCTCACTGTGTGCGGAGACAGGGCCGAACCACTTTCTTCCCTTTCTATGGTAATAGTAATCTTAACCTCCTTTAAAGCACAACTAGAAGTAGGTTTGGTTGGTTCATAAAAATATCAATCACTGGATAAAGGTGTTTTGTCTAACAGCCTGTAATTGCTGGTGCTCTGACCTTCCTCTGGTCAGCTGTACCGTGTTTTCTGCGTCGTGTTTTCATCTCGGCCTTTGTGGAGGTTCCTTCATTTGTTATTAATAATAATTATTAGTATTCATGATTTTATTAACTGGGTATTTCAGCAGATTACAGAAAGTAGCAGGTATTTTCACTTTAGCCTAGCCTCATACGTAGTTAAAATTATCTGGTTTATCATCTGCTTCACGTGGTTTGCTGTGGATGAAGTTTTGGGGCTGGCCAGTTTTCATACCTCCTCACACTTTACAGCCCCCCGCAGAGCTGCGGCCGCCGAAGGAGGTCCCGTCGCTCTTGTCAGCCACGGCCTTCTGAAGGAGCACGTGAAACCTTTCTTCTTCCCTCTGGAAAGCACAGACTTTCCCATTCTGCTGTTTACAGCTCATATGGAAACGAGTAAACTTTGTGGCCAGCTAAGGGCTGCTTTATGAAGTGCTAAAAGGCTTTAAACCTGGCAGACACCACAGCCGGCCCCACTGCTGGAGGAGGTGGTGAGCAGGTGGGCATCCCAGAGGGTTTGGCTCCTGCACGGCCCACTGGCACCCTAAATTGAGCTTGTTGCAGAGCAATTTCTGCCTTTTTTGGGGGGGCTGCACCCCTGGGAGCCGTGGTGCCTGCAGGGGATGCCAAGCAGAGCCCCTTCTTCCAACCAGAGTAGGCTCTTTGGGGTGTGAGCTGCGGGGCAGATTCTCCCCAGAGTGGTGGGTGCTGGGCGGTGATGCTGTGTGAGATCCCTCAGGTGGCTTCGTCCGTGCCGGTCTCCTACCTGCCTTCCCTTCACACCTCTTCCCTCTGCCTAGAGAATCCCACATCTCTTCTGTGATCATAATTTCTGGTTTTGAGCTACAGAACACCCAGCTTCTGGGACTGACCTCAGAAACTGAAGAGCAATAGATCGTCTGAAAGAAAGTCTGAAATACTTGGCTCCTTCTGCCTGACAAATGCTAAATTGTGCCTTTCCCACTTCCAGGAGCAGTCGCGCAGCCTTGGAGAGCAAGAGTTGAGATTGCGGCGCTTGCTGCAGTTCAGTTCTCAGGTCACAGTCTCAGCCACAGTAATTAGTAACGAGCAGCTGCCTGTACGAGAAACAAGGGGCCACTGCGAATTCCTGTCTACTCCTAGGACAAAACTTGAAGGAAAAAAGGAGAACCAGGGTGCTTTGCCCCTTTAGCCCAGCTTACACTTCTTGAGTCCATAGCTGGTTCTGAAAGTAGCTGAAAGGATATGGGGGTGGTATGAGGCATGCTGTGGTGTAACAGCTGCCAAGCAGGCTGAGCCCCTGTTCTGCACAAGCCAGGGGAAGTGGAAAACCAGACAGCAAAGCCCTGAACTGTCTCTTTCAGGGAGCTTCCTTAACTGTTTCTCTCACCTGCTGAAGGGCCCAGGCTCATGGGGAGACTGTTCTGTCTACTGTTCTGTCCTGGGTCTTGATCCCAGGCCACCCTTACTTTCTTTGTGCTGCTGATAGTGGGGCAGGCATCCCCTGGTGCAGGACACTGGGAGGGCTGTCCATCAAACATAGGTGGCTGCAGAGGATGGAGGTGAACTTCCCACACTCAAGCAATAGGATGCGGAATAAGTAGACGACTGTTTCTTTGAAGAAAAGCTTCAGTCAATCCACACTTGTCTATTTAGGATAAGGAAGTTAATCTGCATTTTCTGCAAACTTTATGTACTTTATTCGCCCCATTTAATTTTCTCGAGCAAAGTCTATAGTCCAATATGTCCCTTAGGAGCAGGTCTTTATTATTTCTTATTCGGATTGTTCTGCTGCCAACACTGGGCACCATTAAAAATTCAGCATTTGCCCTGATCAGTAATTACTCTGAATAGGAAATAGCATCTTATCGTATAGCAGGATGCAGTGGTTACAGGACTAACAGTGTGGGATGGTGCTCACTCTATGTACACCTCTAATAATGTTCCCTCTGCATCTGCCTAACGTCTGTGTTCTCCCTCTCGTGCTCTTCCGTAACAGTGAATGCAAATGCAGGCAGGCAATTTCTTTTGGCTTTAATGGGCTTTTCCCTGGAAAACATAACTCCTCGTATTGTGTAAGCTTAGCTGGCTGTAGATGCATTAACAGGGTCAGTAAAGGTGTTATGTCTGCAGAGTACACATGAATAAACTCCTGAAATTCTCCAATTGGCAGAAAAGTTTGGGTTGTTTAATGAATAGAGATTTATCTTGACGAGCATAAATACATTTCAGTAACAACTTACCGAAGAAGCGATTTCTGTGTCAGAAAAAGCCAAACAGCTGATATGTAAGCAAAATGCATGTTTTGGGAGAGTTTTCCTAGTTGTCTCATGCAAGGATTTCTTTTTCCATCATATCTTGTGGCGGGAAGGAGCCTCTCTGCTCCAAAGGAGAAGACAGATCCCTGTAATGCTTCGACTTTGGGATTGTACGTAGTGATACGGAGAGCAGAAGAGCCCAGCAAGCAGTGCAAATGGAGATGTGCTAACTTGAAAGCTAATATCAAAATTAGATTTGCAACTATGTGAGGCATAAATCTGAATATTGGTAACTGAGATCCTTAGGGTATGCAGGCATACTCTGAGGTGACAGGTACCATGTTTGTGCACTGTACGTCTGACCGTGTTTCTGCCAGAAAGCAGGAAAGTTTCCTGCTGAATTCTTCAGAGCCTTCCTCATCTCTTCAGAAACCCAGAAAATGCCTGTTGGCTGCTCCTGCCCAGCTTATTCATTAGCAGACTAGATCCTCATTATGATGATCTCATTCATTAGCAAAGTAGATCATCTGGTGCTTCCAAACCTCTCGTTTCAAAGCGCTGCCTTCAAAGTCCACACTGCTGAGAGGACCGGGCTGTGTCACGGCTGCTTGGGACTTGGAAGTTGCTCTGTGAACCGCCGTGTTCTCTAATGAGTGATCTAGATGTGCAAGAGAGAGCTGCGCAAAGAGGGGTGGGAAAATCCCGTAGGAGCTGCAAATACGGCACCCCGCGAATGTTAGTGTGACGGAACCGATGAGAGGCTTGACTGGTAGGCTTCCAAATAGGACACGGCTGAGGTCTAGAGCTGGGGCACTTGTGGAGGAGTAGAGCAGGAGGGGTTACGTGTGTGTGCGTGTTCAAGGCAGGTGGGAATTACTCAGTAATTTTCAAAGAGCATAGCAGACATTTTTTTTCGGCTGAATTTTCTTTTGTACGTTCAATTACGCAGCTCTGAAGTTGGGTAGCAATTAACTGAGGAGTGCTGTCCAGTTAGAAGCTGAGAGAAACAAGGGTTTATTGAATGGCAAAAATGTGACTTTTCAGAGGAGGGGAAAAAAAAACCAAACTGGTTCCATGCTTTTTCTCCAAGTATAAGAACATCCAGCTTAAATAGAGTATTCAATTTTTAATGAATTGGGTTCTTAGTGCCCTATGATCTATGGATGAAGAGCTAAAAAATGATAAATGCGTGCACAGAACTGATGGGATTATACATGACATAGTTCCTTTGGAAGATATTCTTGTTTGTTTTTTGGGGTTGGGTTTTTTTTTTCACTTTTCTGCTGAGATATATTCTTGATCATGGACGTAAGCTGGTAAATGATTTGCAGTACTTGTAATCATTTCCTCAAACGTTTTTACCTTTTAAAATGAACTGTATTTTAAGCTAGATTGGAAAGCCTCTCTCCTGCCTGTAGAAGAGTGGAAGATTTTGAAATGATCTAATATGGGACAGTATTTAGCATTCAGTATTTTCTAGCCTAAGAAACATTATATAATAATCTATAATAAAAAAAACAACACTAAAAACCTGTTAACTGCTAAAGTCTGTTTCATTCTAACATTACAACTAAAACTCATTTATAAGTAAATGAAAGTCAAGAGGATTAAATTCAATTAAAATTACTTTGAAGTATGGGGGGAAAAATGTTTCACGGTGATATAAATCAACATATTGTTATTGCCTTCTTTTCCTTATCCGTTAAGGGTCTCTAAAGCAAAATGTAGTCTAAATTATACATGGAGAACAAATAGAAAAGAACGCCGTGCACCCACAAGCACAGCCCAACTCAAATGAAAGGTTTGGGTGTACTTGTGGATGAATGGTGTGCTTTTCTCTATGCTTTGCAATCCAGAACCGGGGAAGGTTTCTCCCACTTGCAGCCCCCATACCTTTATTGAGTGCAGTATAAATAGAAAGCCAATTAAAGTACATCTTTGTTATAAAAAAAAGAGAGAGAGACAAACAAAAAAAAAAAAAACCAACACCATTTTAGTGTGCATGCATTTTTTACTGAAAGTAGGATCTCAGCAGAGAAATTAACTTTAATAATCTATGGATTACAAGACATATCAAACCTTCAAAGCATTGCAGCGTTAGATCTATTCTCAAAAGGGTTTAAATTACTTTAATAGTTAATAATAAGTGATATGACTCATTTTTTCCTAGGAAATCAAGATCGGTTGTCATATGTTCATCTGTCTCCAAACCTCTTAATTATGGCAAAGAAATTCCTCGGTACCTATTGAGCACCTCCGGAGTGTATAATACTAAAATGCACTTAGAGTTTTTCTCCCGTTATTTGATGTTTTACTCTCCAGATAGAAACCTATCTCAAAGCAGAGAGCAATGTTTTCAGCATCCCCCTAGCCCAGCAAACGTCAAGGAGCACAAGGCCACCCGACAGCATAACCCCAGCTGCATCTTTGACTGTCACTTGAGGTCTTAAACACACATGGAGCATGTGGAAACCCACCCGTGCCTCTGTGTAGAAATGTAGTTTATAAACACCCCACTGAAGAAGTTTGTAGTGGAAAAGGGCCCAGTGCTGCGACGTTCCTGGAAAGTCGTTATTGGTCATTAAAAATCAGCAACTAAAAATTTCACTAACTCCTTGCTTAGCGAAGTTTTGCTCCCGTGAGTACGATCAGGATGATAGAAAGACAGTGTTATTGTTGTTTAAGAAGAGAACCTCACTGTCTACTTTAAATCATATATTGTTCCCACAGGTTTCGATTACTTGACATCATGGGATGGTGCCAGTTTGTAACAATGGCGTGGTTTTTCTGTCTGCATGGCTTTCTGTCTCCGTGGCTTTCCGGCTCCATCACCGTGGCTTTCTGTCTCCGTGGCTCTGGTGCAGTACTTTTAAAGGAATTACCAAACTGATCCAAGCAGTGTTCCTCTCATTACTGTGCTGCAGCCTCACCATTAGCAGAGTTAATCAGCAGCCACTGAGCATCCACAGGGTAGCTGAGTGTCAGGGCACCCAGAGGCTTGCCGGGCGAGTTCTCTCCCACCAGCAGCTGCACGCGTGGAGATGGGTGCGAGCCATACGCATACCACCGTGGGGTCCTGTACACAAGCTTGAGAAAAGGCACGAGTGGGGAGCCCTTTCTAGGAGAGATTTTAAAAAGAGAAGCTGCCTTTATGTCTGTCCACCTCCCGTAAGAGCCAGTTTATAGGAAACACGGAGCCGAGCAGCAGCTTCGAACCGCTCAACGCTCAACTATTTTGTGTAAAAATCTCTTCAAAGGCTGCAGAAGATACAGATCCAGTCTTAAATTCAGGAAACGTGGGATGCTGACTGGTTGGTGGGATCTCCAGCTGATGAGATCCCATTAGGGAGGTCAGAGAAGTCACGTAGGGAACAGATTGTTTCTCTTCTTGTTCTTTGGCAGCTACAACATCTCAATGAAGGTTTTGGTTGGGTTAAAAGAACCGATCTAGATTTTCATCATTATCTACAGCAGGCTTTTTGCACCTTAGCATGTGTGATGCCTTTGATGCATGTCCACACCACGGCACCCATCAGGTCAAGGGTACAACTGGGCTGAGGGGCTGTGCCAGCAGCCTGTGTAGGGGTGCTGCTTCGTGCAGCCGTGCAACACCTGCTGAAAAACAGGGATGCCTCCCCCCCAGTTACAGATGGGGATAAATACCACTGGTAAAACCCCTGCACCCTTCATTTTCATGATCATCATAAAAAATCCCTTTTCTGTCCCCACACTGAGCTAAACTGGGCTTTCACCCCCGAGTGGGACGGGATCATGCTTCAAGTGCTGATCTCTCACCAGAATGTTTATAGATGAGTTGCTGGTAGGTCTGTGAGCCTTCTAAGACGATGATGTGAACTTCTGCAGCATTGTAGTTGCGTTCATTTTGTAGGTATTAATTTAGGCTCTCTGCACCTTGGAAATAATTTGAATATGTATGCATTTAAGTATTTATTTTCATAGTAAAATTAAAGCCCTATTGTCTTGCAACTAACCTTCCTTGTTTCAACGCTCCAAAACGAAAACCTTGGATGTGATAACCTTTATTTATAGATGGCAATGAGCACATTTAGCAATTTTATTATTCATGACCCTTGTACTAAATATCATAATCAGAATACAGATGTGTGAGATAATTTCTATATGGAAGTCACTGGAGTAATTCTTGTCAAATAAAAATAGCATTGTATTGAGAGGAATAATACGTCCATACTTAATAAGGGTGTCTTAGGAGAAACAAAGAGACCACGCAGTGCTTTTTTTTGAAGAGTCCTACATTGCCAACAAGCTTCGTGAATAGAAACAAAGCTCTAAAAATGTACTTTTTAGTGTTAACTTATTTTCTGTCACATGCTTATGTTCTTCCATACACAGCCCTTGATTTTCTTACAGGCAGGAAGCGGGCTGCCGCGTGCTTTGTGTGAACCTGTAATCAGCACAAGTGCAGTTGGTTGAAGCGGTCGCTCCCAGGAAGTTAAACCCAGTCCTTTGTTAACGCCGCTGTTGCCGGTGCCTGTGCTAAAGATGCAGATTATCAGATAAACATCATATTCAGACTTCGCTCACTAATTGACTGAACAAGAACCGGTCACACTTTATGTACCATTCCATAATGGATTTTCATGTTTGTGAACCCTAACTGGCTGTGGAAATGGAAAGCAAATGTCGCATAATCACAGATAACTTTGTGGTTTGGGGTTGGTTTTTTGTTGGTTGGGTCTGGGTTGTTTTTTTTTTCAAGCCAAGAGAAAAAAACATCACTTTTTTTCTTTTTTCTTCCCAGTTTGTGACAGGTTCATCGCCATAGAGAGGTGATGAATGATCATTTTGTGGTCATATCAGCTGCCGTGCTACTGTTTAGAGAACTTTTTAAATGATTGCTAAATATACCATTTTTCAGTTAGGTCTTACATGAATAATTGATACAGTAAAGTGATGGTGAAAGGCACAGGTATAATTGAAACTTATTTTTTTTTGTCAGAGGATTTTGAGAGTAGATGCCACTTACTGAGTATCTGACTACCACTGTATTAGGCTGGGTTTCTTTTTACTCGTATGTCTGAAGCAGAAGCTCTCATTAAGCATATTGTAAAAAGATCCTTTTATGAAAATGCTATCAAGTATTTATAACTACAGCACTGAAGATCAGAGGAGGATATCGTTTAAAATCTGTGCAACATAAAACTGGTCAGAAATATCAACATCAATCAGTGTCAAAATTAAAACTGACTTGAATTTGTTTGCTTTTAAAATCCTTTTTATTTTTTTTGGAGTGGGTTATAACAAGCACATACTCATTTTGACAATCTTATTTGCTGGCCCCACATGGCAATAAATCAGAAATATACTGGTAATAAAAGGAAAATACTGAGGCTACTGAAGTAACAGAAATATAAAAATCCTAACATTGCTAAAAAAATGAAATCAATCCCCCCTACTAATATATGCAAAATAAGCACCCGTTTCTCACCTGGACAGTCCTGAGATGCATAAGGAAAGAGGAAAATTGCCCAGGAGCCTATAAGTTTGAATTATCAATCCTAATGCTTTGGGCTTTTTTAGGGGAAAAAAAAAAAAAAAAAAGAAAGAAATTAAATCCACTCTGGCTTAAGGGTTATTAGACACTCCCAAGGCTGAGTAGCAGAAGTGTAACCATGTAGTAGCCAACTGGACACTTCTTCCCGTACTCTCTATGAAGAGATTGCCTCAGATCTTTAAAAGCCAAAAGAAGGGATAATGTATATGCTTCTGACATTGGCACTCTTCCAAGAGAAAGTTATAACAAGCCTGACAAAAAAAGAAAAAAAGAAAGAAAAAAAGAAAAAAAAAGGCAGAACAAAGGGTGACTGGCATATGGTGGTTATCCTACAATATGGTCCTCATCCCTTTGAATACATCTCTGGAAGACATAAGCGAAGCGTTGTAATGCTGTTTTCCTGAGATGACATGTCTGCATTATACCCCTGAATGAATGGCACCTTATTAATAATATTCCTTCCTTTTTTTATGTTGGTTTTTTATTATTTGTGAGTACTGGTGCTCCTGGGAGTATGTGTTCGGGCGAGAGCCCTGCACAGGGACTTTGCTTGCTCTCGGGTGACGTGGCTGGTCTGGGGTGACCGATAAGCTTAATAGTCTCTCTGGTCACAAAGTTGTCTCTGCATGGGGAATTCAGGTTGGGAATCAGCCTATGAGACCTTTGGCCTCTACCTCGTTACTGCTGGGACTGCAGGGAAGCAGCAGGATACCTGGGATGACTGCAGAGCCATCCTCCTTTTCACCGTGGCAATATTGCCCATGTTGGTGGGCTGTGTCTTCTCGTGGCCAGGAGCTGGACCAGCAGCCATACTGGTGCTGCCCATTCGAGCAGCCTCAGTGCTGGAGGTCCCAGCACTCTGCAGATGCCTCACGCACATCATCTCCCTCCCTCTGGGATCTTCTGGATGAGAACACAAATGTGGATTCATTGTGTCAGAGCCCTCATGAGTAGACAATTGGAAAGAACCCCCCTATCTCCCTCTTGCTAGCTGCTCAGATATTAAAAATAGCAACTCTCAAATGAAAGAATATTGGGGAATGAGCCTCAGATAGTCTCATCATGGGACAGCAGATCGTATTTCGTATCTAATCGTCCCAACTTGAGTAAAAAAGTGTGGGGAGAGTGTAACAAAGCAAGTACTTTGACAGTGATCTCAGGAAATGAGAGCGATAACGAGCAGTTGGCTAAAAACTCCAACATATTGTACCAGGGCCTGAGAAATAATGCAAAGCAAAGCCCTTTGTTCATATAATCACTGGTTGCAGAGTCTGCTGACTGCTTATTAATTGTCTGCGTGACACTGGGATCGTTTGACCGCAAGATGAGGCTACGATTCCTCAGCCCACCTCTACAGGGGAGGAAGAAAGGCTTTTGAGCTGCTCTGATACTGGCCAGCTCTTTGGACGCTGAAATCCACTGAAAACCAACTCTTCCTACCCACACACTTGTAAACAGAAGTTGTTTCTTTTTTAGACATCCATAGTGTCGCTATACGGTGATGCTATTGAAAATTTCCAGGAGACAGACCAAATCTGGTTTACTGGGGGGGTTTTTTTGTTGTAATAGAAATTATGTGGCTTTTGAAGCTCTTCCACTGAGACTCAGTTCGAGAAACCACAAAGCTAGGGATTTGAGAATGTATTCACAGTATGTTGACTTTATTTTTCCTAAATCTAACTAAATAACTAAAAATATCATAATTAATGCAGGAGCCTACAACTGTCTTTTCCTTCTTCTCTTCCAAAGGAGCTCCAAATTCAGAATATTCATTCTGAAATACAGATAAAATCAGGGAAGTTTTGAAATTCCCATTAGGTTCACAAAAAGTTTGCTACATATTGTAAATCTTGGCAAATTGCAGCACCTTGAATTATGCTTGTTCATTGCAGGGGGAAAAAAAATAGAAATAAAATGAAAAAAATATAAAAAATGATAAAAATAATTCTGGGTCTGACTTCAAGCATGTAGATTTTGTCCATTTGAACATAAAACTCTTTCTTTACATTGACTTATTAGAATCTTTCCTTGGGACTGCACCCCAAATGAGTCTGATGTTCTGCTTCATATTAAGTTAACTAATTATATTACCTTTTTTATCTCTGCCTTTAGGTAACTTCTCATACTTCTAACTCATGTAAAAGGTGGTAAAACCTTTTATAGTAGTATAATTTATTTGAAGCCAGCTACTAAAGGGCATAGCAGCACCTGAAAGAGAACTAAAGCCAAAATGTTATTAAAAATTAAAATCTCACAGGGAACTGTTTTGCCTCTTGATGAGCATGCTTGAGAATCCGGGTGGGAAAAATGGACTTGGCCCCATTTAGTAACTAGTACGACAACACTTCCAGTCTTTGCAGTTGGAATAGTAAAAATATAGGCTATTCTTCATCCCCTTTCCTTCTACGTTGATTTATCTTTTTTCTTTTCTTGGAAGTATGTGTGCACGTGGGGGGATGCGGCTGTGTGGCCGCCGTGGCTTCTCGTATGCGATTTGCCCCTTCCAGGAGCAGGCACGTTGCTTCTCCTTAGGCACTTAGAGGGGCCTGAATGTGTTGTCTCTGGGGTTTGGGTTTTTTTTAACGTTTGGGTGTCAATAGAAGAGGGAAAGCACCGTCACAAGCCAGTTCAGAGCACCCAACTTCAGCTGCTGTTGGACTTGATGGTCTTAAAGGTTGTTTCCAACATGTTTAGAAACCACCCGTGGGTCCACAGGTCAGTATCTCAGCAGTGAAGCGCAGGCTCCAACGTTTTCATTCCAACAAGTAGCTCTGCTCAGCCCCCCACCGTGCTGAGCCTGGTCAAGGCAGTGTCTGGGCACTCAGCAACAAGCTCTGCTCCTTCAACTGCTCTCGCTGCACTCAAAGATCTTGTGGTTTGGCTTTGTTTTGCTTTGCTTTTTTTCTTGTTGGCTCATTTGCATAAAGATCAGGATTTTGAGCTGGAAATTTTCTGACTTTTAAACAGTTGATCTGGCCAGAGATAGTTCTTAGGTCAGTTGTGATCTCCCTGTAGAAAAGAGATCCTATGTTAACAGTAAGCTATTTTTCAGTTATTTTTCATCTTTGGTTGTTTTCTGCCTGCATTTTGCTGTGGCTGCGGAGGGTCCGTGACCTGCACCTTCCCGATGGTGCACGGGAGGATGTGCAGGATTTTCCAGCATCAGTCTCTCTTATGTACATCTTTGAACACAAACCCTGGCGGCCACTCGGTCCTCATCAGTTACCACACAGGAACAGATCCAGGTGGTGTTGGAAAGTCTCCAGAGCAGGAGACTCCACAGCCTCTCTGGGCAGCCTGGGCCAGGCTCTGTCGCCCTCCCAGGAAAGAAGTTCCTCCTCATGTTGAGGTGGAACTTCCTGTGTTCCAGTTTGTGACCATTCCCTCTCATCCTATCACAGGGCACCACTGAAAAATTCAGTTCCCTCTGAAAAAAACTCAATCAGGCCTTTGAAACTGAGGACATTTAAAAATGAGGAATGGTCTGTAGTGCTATGAACCCAGGCTGTCGGGCGTTACCAAAGATGTTCACAACCCCTGCACTGAGGCTCTGATCTTTCCTGAGGGCTGGGGGTGAATACACCTGCAAAGACAAACAAACAAGCAGAGCTCAGGCTGGGACAAGGACAAAGCCCTTACCCCCCAGAATCAGGTCAGGTGGTAGCTGTCTGTGTCTTTCATTATAAAGAGCTCTTTTTTTTTTTCTTTTTTTTTTTTTTCCTTTTCTTTACCTTCTGTCCCATGCTTAAAATATCCCTGGGATTAAAAATAAGAAGTTGCTGTCTCATAATAGACCAAATTGACCTCTATATTTCAGCAGCGCTGCTCGGCTGGGCGTGCAAATGACATTGTCAGCTCTCCGAGCAATTTGGAAGGTGGCACTTTGCATTAGTGTGCTGCTCTACCTGACCCTCCACTCTTTACCCTAGAAGACATTGCCTTTTTTAGCAAGTCTCCCACTGCTGCCATCCTTCCACTCGTAAGATTTCCTCTCCTTCAGGTGTAGGCAACACGCCAATGCTAATGGAAAGCTCAATTCTGTTTCTGGCTTCTGTTGAAGGCTTTGACTGGAGTGTTTGCTCTCTCAAGCCGGTGTCCAACGAGAACGCTCTTGGAGTGATGGCGCTGCAGGTCCATCTGGAGTTCCCTGCTCACAAGGGCCCACCTCCAACACAGTACCGCTTTTCCGAGAGCATAGAATCAGAGAATGGTGGGGGTTGGAAGGGAGCTCTGGAGATCATCAAGTCCACCCCCCCTGCCAGAGCAGGGTCATCCAGGGCAGGCCACACAGGAACAGAGCCAGGTGGATTTGGAAAGTCTCCAGGGAAGGAGACTCCACAACCTCTCTGGGCAGCCTGGGCCAGGCTCTGCCATTCTCGCAGGAATGAAGTTTCTCCTCCTGTTGAGGTGGAGCTGCCTATGTTCCAGTTTGTGACCACTGCCCCTTGTCCTCTCATAGGGCACTGCTGACAAGAGCCTGGCCTCTTCTACTTGACCCCCACCCTGCAGATGTTTGTAAACATCAATAAGCTCCCCTCTCAGGCTTCTCTTCTCCAGGCTGAACAGCCCCAGGGCTCTCAGCCTTTCCTCAGCAGAGATGTTCCAGTCCTTGCATCACCTTTGTAGCTCTCTGCTGGACTCTCTCCAGTATTTTCCTGTCCCTCTTGAACTGGGGAGCCCAGAACTGGACACATTTGTCGCTGGGAAGGTTCCATCAGTGACAACCCCCTGTAGCTGTCAGGTCCCTGCCTAGCAGAAAAGGCAGGAGGCTTGCAGCTCTGCCTCCCCCCAGCCCTCACTGAAATAAGCCCTGTGAAGGCCCAGCGAGATCCTTAGTGGCACCATCGCTCAGTGCCATCTCCTCCACTCCTCCCCACGTTTCCAAATCCTCCCCACGCTTCCAAATCCTACTAAGCAGGAGGGTTTACAAACCCGTAATTCCCTCTCTCTCTCTGTCCCCCGATGCCTTGCAGCCTTTCCCAAGGCTATTGCCACCCCAGAGGGCAAGAACGAAGGAGGACTTGCCTGGGCTTTTGGAGCATCTTTATGTAGTTCCCTCTGTGGTCCACTTTAACTCCTTCCTTCCTGTCCAGTTCTTGCTCTGTGCAGGGGAGCAGCAGAGCCCTGGCACCCGTGTCTGCTCCTGCCCGGGCTCCTCTGCCTGTCCCAGAGATTGCATCCTCCCAGAGACTGCAAACCTCTTCTGGCCTGAAAACCTCCAGGTTTTCCCTTAGGAGCAGGGTCAGTGGGCTGAGGTGAGCTGGAGAAGACTCCAACCTGCAGCTCTGGAGTCAGGGTGGCTGGTACCCCTTCCCTAGGCCAAAGGACCCTTCTGAGGATAACTGTTTTGTCTGCCAGGATGCCCGTGTGTAGCATGAAGAGCCAAGGGAGGACCACAGTTTGCTCCAAAGGCATCATGGTACGATGCTTTTCCTGGTGATCCCTCCTGAGAAAGAATGAAAAAACACAAACCTTTTCCTTGCTCCTAAATGCTGTTTCACTAACTGGGAGCATCAGAAGGATTTTATTCTTAGCCTTCTGTTTCGATCAGTTAATTCCCACCAGGGCTGAGGTAAAAATTGTCTGTGGGACACACTGTTCTTTCTTCTTATACACCTAATGTTGCTGTGCTATTTTGGGCTACCATTTAAATAAAAGCCAATTTGACTAAAGAGCAAATATATTCTGTCGAATGACGGCAAAAGGGCAGAGCTTGGGAAAAAGAAACAAGAAAATGCAAGGCATTCATTTTTCCTTTGTACTTTTTAATAAAAGAAATTCTCTTGCAGCTTCAAGTGACACATTAAAAGATGTACGTATCGTGGCTTTTAAAAACACAATTAGATAACACCTTGTCAAATACTTATATTCTTTGTTGACAGCCTTGAGTACAATCACAATAACAGCAGAGCTATTTCAGCGTGCTTCTTATTCAGTTGCCATTGGCAGAGTCAGCCATTTTATAAAAATGTTACTGTTTATCACTTTAATCATCAATCTACATCTAGTCAAAACAATAAGTCAGAAGGAGTAGTAAATTATACTTGTGCAGCCCTGATGAGTTTGAACTGTTTTGCTGAAATTAACTGCAATAATTATCTATTTTTCTAAAGCTGTTAAGAAGTTCTGGGGAAAAAAAAAAAATGAAATATTGGATCAGTGAGGACTTGGCTTTTGCCTGTTTTATTAAAAACTTTTTAGTAGGCTGAGAAAAATTCAGCACTGAGTCTTGGTGTTCTAAAAGTGAAAGAAAAAACATGGGGTTTGCTGTTTTTTTTCTGAAATGAAGATGCCCAGACAGGGGCTCCTGGCCCTCGCCCCTCAGCTGTGAGCAGGGGCTGGCCATGCATCCTGGGGATGCTGCTGTCACCACATATGGACCTGGCACTGGCAGCCTGGTGAGCCCTCCCTGGAGCTGCCTGCTGTGAGCCGTGCCCTCGCTGCAGACCCCCAGCCACCCTCCAGACCCCTAGCCACCCCGCAGACCCCCAGCCAGCCTATTTGATGAGGTTGGCCGCCCTGCAGTGGGTCCCACCTGTACCCTGCCCACGTGCCAGTTTGTCCGGGACACCTCAGATGGCCAAGGCCACCTCCAGCTATGGCTTCTGGCTCCCTGTTTTGGCACAGGACAGAGCTGAATGGTTCCCTCCAGCAGCAGAGGGTCCCCTGCCCCACAGAGAGAGGGGCGGTTGTCACAGCAGCCAAAGTGTTGAGTGTCACTTCCTTGTCATCAAAGCCTCTGCCTTCTTTTTTTTTTTTTTATCTTGCAGTTTTAGTCTTTTATTTCTTGCCTTTTATCAGTTTGAAATATTTTATTTGTCTCTTTTTGGAAGGATAAAATTATCCATTTTTTGTTTTTTTTTAGCTGGATCTCAACTTCTTAGCAATAATGTCATGAATCCTATGAGTGCATTTTATATGTCATGTGTGCGTGTGATCAGTCGGGTTTTTAGACTCACATACCATAGACTATCAATATTACATTTGCTCCTCCAACCAGGAGGCTTTAATAATACAGATCTAACTTTTTACTCTTTTACAAGACAAGGCAGCAAATTTAGATTCCTTTAATCACATGAAAAATGATGGATATAACTAGGGGATTGAATTTTGGAAACAATGCTAGGACAAAAGAGTTCCTGATGGGATTCTATAAATATTAACAAAGAATATTTGTCTTATCTTTTGCTAGCAACCATTAAGTATTTAACCCTATTCATGGAACATTTTCTATGTTAAGAAAGCTTTAGCTTTTGTCTCCCCCGAAGGCTGTCTGTCTGTCTGCTTCTATAATACAATAGTTCTGTTGCTTTGCCATCAAACTTGGATTGTGTTAATTTGATTGATGTAATTTAATATAAATATGTAGTGATTTACCAGGCAGTTATTTACAATGATACTTATAGAGATCTTTATTAATTTCTTCTAATTACTTACTAAATCCCCTGTAACACCTGAGAAACCAAAATGTATGAAAACTGCAGTCAAAACTAATAACATCACTTCTTCCTTGCGTGGGGAGGACAGCAGACGTGTTTTGGAGTCTGGAGGAGAAAAAAACCCAAACAAAACAAAGCAAAAAACCCAAACTAGTAAGTTTGAGGCATGTTGCCAACTTTGCAAAGGTGTGAAAATCTCTGGCTCTTGACAAAAGTTTATTTTCAGTTATTTGCACCCTGGGTTGCTTTTTCTGCCTGATGTGTAAACAGTAAATATCTCTTCTTTTTCTTTTTTTTGGGGGGTTTGGTTTTGTTTTTCATTGCCCCCACCCTCAGTTTGGGCTTTCCTGGCTTTATTGCCAGCCCAGGTTGCTGGTGTTACACAATTCCCCCCACCTCCCACTGGGGTGGGCTGGCCAAGGTAAGGGAGTTTAATTAAGAGCAGGTATTTAAAAGGAAACTGTTAGAAGCTATAGACTGAAGTGGAAAGATTTGTTAGATTCCTTGTGTGATTAACTGGAGAGCAGAAGGATGTCTCCTTGCCTTTCCTGGGACACAGGTAGGACTCTTTCTGCCTCAGCAAGCTCCAGAAGCTACTTCAATGGCCAAAAATAATTTTGAGTATAAAAATTTTGAGTATAAATCTGCATGCAACAAAATAATTCTCATTTCTCTGCTGACCCCCTTCCCTTCAGCTCAGGAAAAGAGAGAACTCATTTAGCTCCTTAAACGTAGGTGTTGTAATCATTAATAAGAAAAGTGCCAATAAAAAAAAATCTGGTGATACTATAATGGGGGAGATAAAACACTGCAAAGAATAATTAGATGCCAGCATCAAAATACTGCATGAAACAAAAACAGTAGGGAGTTTCAGAGAATCAACATTTAAAGCTTTTTGTTGGAATTTTATCTTTACCTGCTCTCCTTAATCTTTTAGTTTGTCTTTTGATTTCCCTGCCATGTACCATGTTCCTCTTTTGGTTTATTTTCATTTGACTTCATTTTATTACATCTCCCTCCAGCTTCTCCCATTCTAAGATGTTGGGTTTGTTGGGGGTTTTTTTTTGTACTTCAGCTCTTCCTTTGTTAATGTTGAATGCAAATAAAAAAACCCAGATTTTTAGGAGTTGGGAAAGTCTAAAATCCTAATTCCTTAGGATCACAAAGCTGAGTGATGGGTTACAGGTCAAAGCTGCTGGAGCCCATCTTAGCTGGCTGCTTTGGGATAGGAAATCCCAAGGAGCTGTACTCTTTGTGTGGTCATCTCTATGCTCCATACTGGTAATAGTCATTGTGGACTGGGGGCAGAGTTGGAGCTGCCCTTTAGGTGTGTTGGGAAGGAGACTGTGCACGTGGCAAGTCGTGGCTGTCCCTGATCCTTCAGGGTTAAGTGCCACTGCTGAGAGCAGGAGAGGTGCTGTGATTTTGGAGGTTAAGCTTCAGCAACGAGAAGGAAGGCTTGAAAGCAGTGTTGGTGCCCCCAAACTCATATGGTTTTTGGGGGTTGCTTGCAACTCCCTTTTGGGTAGTTGTAAATTTCCAGGAATTTTCTGCAAAGCAGTTAAAAAAGGATCTGTTGCTACAGCCTGCACGTGGATGTCCGTATTTTTATCCGGTCGAGAGGCATTCTGGGTGTTGTGTGCTGGCTCTAGTGCTGAAAATAAAACTTAGAGAATAGGGCATAGTACTAATTAAAAACTTTGAATGGAAAAAAGATCATCAAATATAGAAAGCTCCTGAATATGCGTCTCTACATGCTGAATATGTCGAAACAGAACGCGGAGAATTTTGTCTTTATGAGGCTCACATTTTTACTGTGCCGTAGATAAGAACTTGGCTTTCAAATAAATTAGAGTAGTCTTTTTATATGCAAAATGTGTGCTTTTTTTTTGTGTAACTTCTATCATGGTCACCCTTAAGAAGTCTCCATTTTTCCCACTGGTTCTGTGGGCTTTGCTCTTATCATTCAGTATTTATATCACAGTAGCTGTTAAGTGATTATGTAATAGTATTGATCATCCGGGAGTGCACAGAAATTAGATGGAGGGGAAGCACCGTGCTGACACTTGACAAAAAGGCATGGTTTGCCTTGTCCTCTGTGAAGCCACCTCCCCTCACCCTAGGGGATGTTGTGACCGTGGGCTGATGTTATGTAATTTTCCTCACCTAAGGCTATTTCATTTTATCTTGGATCTAGATTAAATGGGTCTCCATTTCTCTCCAAGAGGAGATGCTGGCAGGAGCCTTTGGTGCCACACCATCTGATTGAGGTGTGTGGAGGAAGCCTGCAGGACACCTGACTTGATGTCTGAGGGGCTCTGGAGTGCCTGAGCATAGAGAAGTGCAACCTGGGAGGAAGGGTGTGTTCTTGGGTGGTAGCAGGCTTCTGTTAAACCAGGGAGCTGCTGTTTGCTTGTATTCTCTAACGTGTGGGACTCAGTGGCATCCAAGCTTGAAGAAATACATCTGCAGAATTATCATTGTGGGGAAATGAATTTCACTGTCTTTTGGGCTCTGGTCAGGTAAACAATCCTGCAGTAGTTGATGTGCCACCAACAGGCAAAGGTCAGCCAGCAGCAAAAAATGCCAGGGACGAACTGACAGACCCTGGGCTTTGACATGGCAGAGATTTAAGGAGGACTGCAGATCAAACCTTTTCCTTTTTTTGCAGGACAGTCCCTACCTAGGGTGAAAGATTGTGATCTTCTGTAGCTACATGCGTCAGAATAGAAACCTGTACTCTTGCTCTGGTTATTTGCACACGTGCTCACAAGCGTGTGCATGAGTAAAGTGCGTGGTCTTTGTTCACTGCCATGCCAGAGACCGTGTTATCTTCCCATCACCAGTCAGCAACAGCATCCCCTAGATATCTTGAGCACCCAGCACAGTGTAGGCATTTAGATCTTGCAAAGACAGGTGAGGGAGGTGGAGAGAGAGGGGTGGTGTGGGCAGGAGGTAACCTGCAGAGCTTGGGTTCAGGGGTGAAGCTGGTGGAAGCAACATGCTGAACTCCCCTGATCCAGCCTAGGCTGGAGCTGAGGTTCTCAAGTTGTGACAGGACCTGGATATCCCCAAACTGTTAATGCTGAATTAAATGGAGTATCTAAATCATACCATCTAGACCTATGTCTGTCTCTAAGTAATAACCTTAAATTTTAAGATGGGGAATTCATTACACTAAAGCTATCACCTATTTCCTGTACTCAATTTTTTCTGGTGACTGATCTTTTCTCCTGTTCTCATCACGCTTGCCACATCTCTGCTGCATGTCAAATAGAGATCAGTGACTTTATTTTTAAATGTGAGCTCCCTATCAGAACCTAGATTTATTATCCCTGTGCAAAAATCAGAGCAGTAACTTCCAGGGAATCACAACTCTTGGACCAAAGCTGTTAACCCCCTTGCAGATCTATCCCTCTCAGTTCCTGGGCTTTCCAAAGTGCCAAGCAGCTACCACCACGTTCAGTTACTACAGTTCTGGGCAATCCTGACTGCTTTGACATTGCTTCTGGAAGTAGCTGCCTTCTGGATTATTGCTTGGGAACCATTTGCCACGGTGCAAACTTCTGGGAGACGCCTCTGCGTGCTTCATATGTTGGAGATTTAACACGGCACCGCCAGTTCAGTCAACCTGCAGCCAGAACACGTTACCTACTGTGTACATCATGGCAAAAGGGGACTTTTCACCATCTCAGTGAGGGCTTATTTTCATTGTAGTCTTTCCATTATGTGCTGTAGATGTTGGGGATGAACCAGGCACAAGGGGTGTGAGGCCAGAGCTAATGCCCGTTTCCAGAGCAAGTGCTGTCCTTTATATTTCAGCCTTTCTTCTCGTTGAGGTTTGTTTTGAAACTGGGCTGAATTGGTGTTGGTACAATTTTTCTTTCAGTTATCTTGAAAATAGCATTTTATCAATGTCAGCTGATTTATTTTTTAATTGAGCTAAAGTCCACAGACTGTGACAGGGATGTTACCGGGTAGTATATATTTCATGTTATAATTTAAATTCTGAACTCTTTGCAGTGCAGCACCATTGTCATCCGTTACGCTACGTGCAAAAGCGAAGGATGCTGTCGTCCTTCTAAATAGTAAATAACAACCCCTATCCCTCCACCCCGCCGCTTACCCTGACGGAGGTCATGAGGAGGCTGCAGAAACACTTGTCCCTGACCTGTTTTCATCAAAGGGAGGGAGCAGGGTAGGTGGTTTGGCTGGGGTGAGGCAGTTCAAGCATGGCTACAGGTCCTCTCTGGGCACTCTGTAGTCCTGAGGAAGAACACGGGCCAAGCAAATCCACTGCAAAGCCACCGAGCATCCAGGAACCCATGTTACAAATTTCAGGCTCATAAAATGTCAGCTCTGGGGGGGTTACCTGGACATCAACCTGCCTGTCTGTTCACCTCACAGGCAGTTTTGGGCATTTATTTATTTTCAGTCGCCCGATGCTGAGCGTGTTTGGGTCCAGAGCGAAAATAAGGACGATGAGTATTTCTCAGAGACATTTTATCATGCACACTTAGCTTCCATCATCTGTACCCTGCCATCTTCTGCAAGCATCTGCCCTGGTGCAAGCCCTGCTATAAGCTCTGGAGGCAGCTGACAATGTGTGTTTAAGGGACTTCCCCCAGACAGCTTCTCCCCGTTCCCCCTCCCTCCCCCTCGACTGCTATTAACTCGGTTAAAATGTATATGACCACGGAATAAGCATGGAGCATGGATGAGTGGGAGAGAGGGAGGACCTTGGGGCCAGGCAGTTTACAAACAGGCATCACAGCCATGCTGTCCTTTGCCCCCTCTTACATTTCTTATTACAGTACATTAAAACCCTTTGCTCTGTCAAATTGACAAAGGCAGCTATAAAAAGGGTCTTTTCTAATACACAGTAATATAAACTATGTTTGTACACTTACCACATAATCCCTAATTACTTCCATACTTTTATGTGTGGAGAGCTTTGACGCTTGCATTGCTGGATACTTAGTGAATGAAATAAAAATCAGAAATTATTTCTCTAAGTACGGGGTAGCGTGCGGTACATGGATTAGCTTCGAGGCTGGCGACACCGCTCGTGTTGCAGAATAAATATACCCAGTGTCATTGATCCACTAAGTGTCAAGTGAAAAAAACTGACACCAACAAAACTCTCATGTGACCCTGACATTCCTCCAGTACTTAAAGCAATTACCCTACTATTTAATAACAATGTTTATGAAATTGCTTTTTGATTGGCTATCATCTATGTCATACCTATGTCAATAATTCCCAGTGAATGCCTGCCTGTGACCTTTAACCTCGCTTTACAAATAATTTCCATCTCATAAGAGCGAGAAGACTCTTTTGGCAGTTGGTAATGGAGTCCTCCCATGAAGACTGCATCACTGGCTTTTTGGGTGCTCTGCGTGGCAGAGGGCACAGCTCCGCCCCCTCCCCAAAGGGCTGAATCCACCTTGGCATGCACAGGGCTCCCCAAAATGCACAGAAAAACATGCAGCTTGTAATCTTGTTCTCGGCGATGTCTTTGTCTAATAACCAATGCTGCGACGTGAAAACTGCCTGGAGTTTTTCCACAGTTACCCTTGAGCACAGTGGGTTATCCCAGCTAGGGCATTTTAGGGTGTTTTCTTTGGTGTTTTCCCTTCCCCTCTCTCCTTCTGCATTTCTAAGAGGAGATGGATCTAAATGATGCAGCATCTAAATGATACATGATAAGTGCAATCTTAAAGCTGTGGTGACAGTGATGGGAATGAAACGTCCGTAGAATCTGGACCTGCGCTGTTTGCCCAACAGTGATATCCCCAAAGAGCTTAGAAGTTTTCAAGGTATATTTTGGAGATTCACTCTTCACCTGACTTTACAGGAGTGATTTCATTATCAACATCCACTGTGTACAACATCAATCCACTGCGCCCACCTCTGAGTCCTGGTCCTCAAACAGGTTCATAGACAAAAGGTGGTTGTGTGAAAAAGTTTTGAAGTGTCCAGCAACAGGTCTGCCCCTCGGGTTGTTTGCAGTTGCAATGAAGTCATCTTCCCAAAGACCGTAAAAGCAAAATAGCACCACGTGAGGTCCTGTTCCTATAGTTTGTTTCCCTAAACAGAAATACAGCAACACTCCTTTGCACAATTCTTAGAAAACATCCAAACATCTCCCTTCTGGATAGAAAAACTCAAGAGTAACTGCTTCTAAAATATACTTTTTTCAGAGGATTACAGCTGTTTTAACAGTATGCACACATCAGAGCCTGTTCGTGAGTTGACCACATGTGAGACAGAAGATGGTCAAAGATCCTGGTAACAGTTACGGTCATACCTGGCTCGCAGCTGTGCAAACCTAGGGGTTTTCTCCTGGTGGGAAATCTGAGCCAGATGAAAGGCTTACTGAGGGTATGTCTAAGGTAGATGTCTTTGATGCTGGGGAGGCCTGGCACCAGGAGAGAGGTATCCAGAAACATCTTGCTCCTTGAGAGAATACGCTTGCTGTAAACAGCTTCAGGAAGCTTCACACGAGTGCTGTGTGTGGGTAAAATCGGTGCAGAATACCAGACGGGCTGGAGAAAGGCACTCCACTCTCTCCTTTCACTGAAACCCGCACAGACATCTGTAAAAACTGGATCCCTAAAGCTGGTGTAGGCAAAACCTCCTGCTCTCGGGCTGTAGGTACAGGTCCCATCTACTCTGCCCACGGAGGCGGCGATGGGAGATAAGAACTCGGCGCTCATGAGAGCCCCAGGGTCTCATGTGGTTTCCTCACCGGACTGGGACATTGAGCATAGGCAGCTCTCGAGGAGGAGGAGAGACTTTGCCTCTGACAGTTAAACAGGTTCATTCTGATTGATATATGGAGCTCAGGAGATCAAAGTTTGGTGTGCGCACGGTAACATTTCGAGAGTGGTATTTTTAGTAACGATCCCCCCAGCAGTCAGGAGGGAAGGCAGGCTGTGCTGCACATGGAGGCACAGCGAGGAGAGCCTTGTTTTCCGTGCGCACGCCTCCGAAGTGCACGCTGAAGACTCGGGCTATCAAGAAGAGCAGAGCGGTAGTGTAAGAAGAGAGAAGGAGCAAGCAAGAAACAACGTAATAGGAAGAAAGGCCGAGTTGTAGCTCTTTGCTTGCTTCGCTGTGCAACCTTGACCTCCTGCTAATAGATTTTATTTCTGGAATATGCATGTGCTCGCTGATTTGCTCTAAAACATGACGGGTCTCGTGATTCACGCTGCCTCTGTTTACATTGCACAGTAGATACGTTTTGTCTATTCACAGGGGCAAGTGCTTCTGCTCCTCTTCTGGAAGTTTGAGTAGTTGATGAAGCTTTTTCTTCTTCTTGATGAACTGTTCTCCTAGTTTTTTTTCTCCTGTTAATATGCCGTGATGTGTTGATGTGAAACACTTAAATATTTCCATATATAATAAAAGGTCAGGGGTAGTATTCTTCCATTGCCAAGAGTCATATATCAAGTACTTCACAGGAAATTCTACTCTTTAGCAAAACAGGAAGGTAATCATATTGATTATAAGTTATCTGCCAAGTTATTTTGAACCCTTTGTTCAGAATACCAGGTTTCCCAACTGGAGAATGCATGGTAGCTCAATGCAGCCCCATACCTGTACTTTGGGGAGGCGGGGAGGGTGTGATATAGAGGCTGAGCTTTTACTGATCTGGCTGCTTTCCTGCCTCTGCCTTGACAATTGCTAAGGTGGAGAAGTTCTCTCCTTCCCTCCCCCAGCTGAAGTGCTCTCCCTCTCCTAACACTCAAGAACTTTACATTAAAAACCCTCATTCCCTGCTGCTCTCCTTCCTCTGCATGGCTCTGGCTTTTTGTGGGAAGTAAGCGGGACCCGCTCGATGCCAAACATTTTGTGCTGTAGCCAGCACCTTCCCTTTACAACTTAGAACATTTCTGAAAAGTTACAATTATCTCTGTACCTATCAATCAATCATCAAACGGGCTGAAGTTACAGAAATCCATCCACCTCGGCAAGAGGAGGATGCTACAGCTGTGACATAATTACATTATCAACTTAATTAAGGAAGTGAGTGAAACGAAAGAGAAAACAAAACAGCCAAAGAGAAGGCTAGAGGTGGGAACGAAGGGTGGGATGGGTAGCGTGCAGAGGATGTGTTAAATTTAGCTCTTAGTGGTTTAAAAAAAGGCTCTAACGTATCATAAAACTCCCTGGGTTTTCATCCTGTGCTCCTTGCTTTCTGGCTGCTGGGGTGGGATTACAGGACCCCTGGCAGGTGGGCTGCTGCACCACCCCAGCCCCGAATCCCCAGCCAGATGAAGCAGGCACACCGTGCCCTGGGCAAACTACCAGGGGCTGAAACGTGTTCATGTGTCAGGGCTTCGGGAAATCTGGGTTTGCAAGATAGAGGCTCAGCCCCATTACCCTTGTGAGCTGAACCCCCCCCGCTTAACTTCTGTAGGAGTTCTGGGCACATGAGGGCTAAAGATTCAGGCTCCTAATCTGGTTATTTTCACCCAAATATGTTAATTGTAGAAAACTCAACAATGCTTTTTCTAGACAGGGTAACAAAAGCAGATTACTGCTCCAAGTATGTCCTCTTTCTTCTGCTTTCTAATCCCGTGTACTTTTCACTATCAAAAAGGAAGGGGTGGGGGGAGATATCTTCAAATCCTTTATTTGATTTCCGTGTACAACTACGCTCAGTTTAAATGTCACCCATACGTAGAGCGGTGGTTGCACCAGAGCAATCACGGCGAGACGTCTAAAGGGGTGTCAGCAAATTGGACAGGGTATAATTTTAGTCAATGTGTTCTTGTCTTATTTTAGTTCAACATCATTTCCCAGTTGCAATTCTTTTGAGTGACACATGGAATGCAAAACAACATAAAAGGTCTGCCCTGAGGCAGATATATGTCCATGTAGGACTTTAATTATTCTTTTTGAATCATGTGTAATATGCAAGCGCCATTTCTCGCATGAGAGTCTGGTGGCGAAATCTGCGTGTCACCTGGATAAGTATTCTTATGATAGTCCTCATATTTTTTAGAAGCACTGAATTCAGAGAAGGTCCTTATTAGTCCATGCACTCTGGATTTTTCAGGCGACATTTAGGGTAGAAAGCTATTGCTCCCGTGGTGTTTTGCAATGACATATAAATCATTGGTTCTAAAAAAAAAAAGGCGTTCTTTTCTTCAGTCGACTGCTGTGTGCTTAAATCCCACACGTGTGGAGAGTGCTACACGTGTAGGAATTTATTGGAATGGATGCTTTTGTTCTGTTGCCTAACACCTGTAAGCTGATCCCGATCTTACTTCTATCATTTTCATACCGGTGTTAACTCCAGTGGTGTCGTGGAAGTGAGTTCTGAGCAAAATCAGAGTCAGATCTCATCCTGCCAAGGAATTTTATTAAACTGGTTTTTAGGTAGCACTTGGTTTATCATTTTAGATGAGCTGATAAAAAAAAAAAACTGAAAAAGATCTGTGTGGATGGAAATGTATAATGGTTAAATATGTTTTTTAATATTTTAAAATATATATCAATAACGAGAAGCCAGTGGGAAAGCAAATTAAAGATGTTACTGCATTTAAACTCCAGACTCTGGGCCTGATTCAAAGGCCCCTGGAGTCAATGTGCAGCTTTTGATGTGGACCAGACCCCTACCATTGGTGCTTTGGGAGCTGTGTATCGGAGAGTCAGTAGGGGTCTAGGTGTGCCCATACCCTCACAGAGGAGAGAGCTCGAGGAGAGGGGAGTGTTGGTGTCGTACCGTGAGGTGACTCGATGACCTCCAGACGTCCCTTCCAACCCCTACCATTCTGTGGTTAAATTTGGCCTTGGAGTCCTTTGAAAACTGCTTTCTCAAAGCTCCTTCTAGAACTATTTAAACAACTAACTAAATCTGCAAGTCTAAATGTTTCAATAGTCACATATAAAACAAACAAACAAAAAATATCAACAAGAACAAAAACCCAACGACCAACTCGAGGTACAGCTGATGGCCCTGTTAGCTGAAATTGCAGGAATTAAAGCAGAAGGCAGGAGTTTCCCAATGCACCATTTTTGCTGCAGGTTGGGCATCAGATGAAATGAGTCGTCGTCTGTGGACAAGAAGGTGACTGTGGTGCTCACCTGGTTTGTCAGGACCCCAACTCAGCCCTGTGAATTGTTTGCTTTCCCCCCATGTGCTGCCTTCTCCCCCTTGGAGTCATCCTCTTGTTTATTTGGTCACCACCAGGCTGTGTTTTTGGGGGAGCATTAAACTCTTTGAAGACTGTTTGGAGAGAAGCAATAACCCCTCCCAAACTCAGTGGGCTAAAAAAGCCCCTTATTTGTGACTGTCAATAGTTTCATCATTTAGATGAGATGAATTTGCACTCCCAGCCCCGAGTGTGCTCAGACTCCCCTGCAAACATGTGTTGTGGGATTTGCATTGTCTGTGGTGTGAGTCGCCCAGGGGGCAGGGAAATATTTTCCCTGACTCTTTTTTTGGTGGTTATTATTATTACACTTTATTATTCCCTGAATTCACCACACGAAAAACATGTAAGTAGAGGAGATGTTGGGTTTTAATGATGAAAGAAAACATACCAAACTCTGCCACTGCATGAAAACAAACAAACCAAGGGTACGGAAGAGAAAGGCAGAAAACAGAGGCCAAGGGCAGGTTTCGTTCAGAGGATCCAAACCAAAGTTGTTTCGGCAAGTTCAGTTTTTCTCCCCCAGTGTCTCTCCCCTCTGACGTTCAGAGGAGTAGAGCCTGGGCGGCTCTGCTGGCCAGCAGCCTGCTGACTGGCAGTGACCTTGTGCTAACTGTCTGTCAAAACCGGGCGCTCAGAATTCATCGGGATGAAAAATAAGCATTTGGTGCCTTTCTTTGGAAACATAATAGACAGCTTTGCTTTCACACCTCCTAATAGCCTTTTTAAAAATAGTTCCTCTAGCAGGATGCTTTTTTAGCATGTGGAGCTTTACACGTCTACGTTTCCCAGAATTTATTAGGCTTATTTTTACGTTGTATATGTTTTTTATCTTAAATTTCCTGATGCCACACTGCGACGCTGCCGGTTTAGCAGCTCCAGCTGTCGTGAGTCACGAGGGTGGGCTGTGGTGGCGACTGGATCCCAGGGATGGGGAAGTTTTATTTGCCGAGTTGGGAGCGTTAACTCTTCCGCGGCCGGTTTTTGAGCGCTACCTGTTCACAAAAATAGCGACTGCGGCCTCGCTTGCCAGGAGGAGATCCTGGCCTCAGCTCCTGCGCTTCAGCTCTCTCGGGTGGGCTCTTTCTCCAGCGGCAGAGGTGTAGTTCAAGGCGGTGGTGGGACAAAAAAGCTCCTGTGTTTATGGGGTGGCTTTGCTTTCGCCGGCCACCTTGCAGCTGCGTGGGGAAGGGGGCAGAGCAACTTCTCCCTCTGCAGCTCCGAGGCCTTCGAATTCCTCTTGCCCTTCAGGAAAGGAGTGTCTTTTTTTACAGGACCCCGCTGTTATTCAATGGAAAGACAGGAACAATTTTAAGCTTCCAGGTCTGTATAAGCTCTATTGAGAGTGGAAATTAGTTGAGGCTCCCTGTGGCGAATGTGACTATGGAAGCTACAATGCTCATTTGTCCTGCTGAGCTCTTCTTGTATGTGCTTTACTGGCTGCAGAAGGTTTTTTTTTTTATTTTATTTTTTTATATTCCATTTTTTTAGGTTTGCAAAGATCTCCAGTGGAGAGCTACGTGGTAGAACTGAGAGTTAAAGCTAACTCTCACTCACGTGGCACAAAAATATCCTTCCAGAGGTAGGTTAGGAAGGTTTAGATGTACACTGAGTTAACGCAGTTGCAGAATAAATGAACTATCTGTTGTGGCCAAGAATCATGAGCCTGCGTTTCAGGATCTTGCAATGGAAAGGGGGAAAGAAAGAAAATAAAAATTNTACAAAGGGAAAAGAAGGAGGAGGGGGAAAAGGGGGGGACAAATGTCTTTATTGTAGAACTGGGTAAAGGGCGCTTTGTCTCTTGCTTGGAGACAACATCCCTGGCTTCTCCTCTTCCATTTTCTGGCACGCTGGGCGAAGCCGGGCAGGTGAGGGAGCCCTGCCTTGCCCTCCGGGCGCCGACCACTTCCCGCAGCCCCAGGGGACGTTCCGGCTCTGCCCGCAGCAGCCGGGACCCTGCCAGCAGCCACCGACCCGCAGCCAGGATCTGCTGTCGTGTGAGGGGACAGGCTTGTCTCCGAAAATCCCCCGTGAGCTCTGGGGTGCGGGACCGCAGGGGGCTGCGGGACCTGACTGCAGGGCTGTCGGAACAAAGCCCTGAATTCCGGCTTCCTATCGGATGCCAACCGAGTGGCACGTAAAGTCTCCTACCAGCCAACAGCTCTTGCAACCTCACCCCCTCCGCCACCCTGGATACAGAAATAGTCGGATCTTTTTGTTCATGATTAACTGACTCATGCTTAGAAATCATCAATTTAAACCCCCTTTCAGGCAAATGGGTTTACTGGAATGTTCTGTGCGTGGACATAGCGGCGTAGTTAAATTGCAAAAGTCCCCAAAAAGTGCTGAAAATATCCTTCATCATTTTCAGAGGATATAGCAAATTCGCTGCTAATTACAGTTATTTGCATCCCCTTCCCCCCACCCCCCTCCAAAAAGGGTCTCTGAGAAGTAGAAGGAAATTTGGATACATAATGTGCACTGACAGCTCCTACAGTGTGATGGGGAGGGACAATTTGAGACTGTCACAGGGCTATGCTCAGCTTCATAGAGATGGGATTTCTCTACATGCTGAAGTACGAGGAAGGCTAAATAACTCACAGGTGTCAACGGCACCAAAGAATTATGTGTGTCTGACCTATGAGAGCATAAATCTCATTTCCTGCTTACAGCAACGAGCCATCCCTTTAAGCACAAAAAAATTTTCACGTTTTCCTCTCCTAATTACATTTCACAATTTTCTCAAATTTATAAACCCAAGACTTCCCCAATTTTTAAAAAATATTTTAAATTATTATTATTATTTTAATTTTTTTTACTGGTAGATTGTGCTCTTTAGTATCATTTTACATAATTTAATACAATTTGTTCCATCCATTGGTTTTCATGGAGATACAAGCTGTTCGTTTGTGAGAAAGCTGGCATAGGAGCGAACGTTGGCAAGGAGTCACCTCCAGGAGTTTATTCAGATTTCAAAGTTGCATGGGGGCACCGGCCATTTTGAAGGAGATAAATGTTAAGGCTGCTTCTTTTTTATCTCTTTATTTGGGGCGTTTTGTTGTTATGATTTCGTCATTATTTTTTTAATGGTATGGTTGATAGCCTGTCCCTCCCCCTTTTACCAGGCCTTGGCAGAGCGAGTCGTTGTTATTTTGTCAGCTGAATCGCAGTAAGAAAATAACCTCAGCTTAAAAGAGTGGCTTTCTCTGAAACGTGCCTTATCGAATGAAAAGAACCCAGGTGCTTCTTTAATTATTTGTGCAGAAGGAAAAAGCGATGCCGAGCGGCTGCGCGATGATTAGATCGCTAAGAGGAGAGGCCGCGCTGAGATCCTCCGCTCTTCTCCCCGGGCTGCTCCCTCTCCCTTCTCCCGGCTGGCATGGGGAGGCGGAGCGGGGGCTGCTCCCCTTGACCTCTGGGAAGGGTGCCTGTTGGGCTGTCCTGTGTCCAGGTGTTCCTGCGGCTGGGATGGGGTAAGGAATTCGGTGAACGCTCTCTACAGGAGTTTTTCTGGGTGATGGGGTGGGGGTCCCCACCAGGAGTCTCCCTGGAGCGAGTCTGCACATCCCTTCCCGGGTGCACAAAACCTCTTGGCCGTGGTTTGCCGGCACCAGAAAGGTGCGAGGCGGGCCCTTTAGCCTAAAGGGAATGTGCCCCCAGCCTCCCTCGCCCACCACAACAGCTCCCCTGCAGCAATTCAAGCGTT